>ONZH01028414.1:27500-559466 GCA_900303285.1 Rhinella marina | reverse complement strand
CTGAACGCTGCGCTGGGACACATTGGTGGACACTGTGGAGGATCGTTGAGGCGAAGGTGTGGTTTTCCGGCGGGAGGCGCTCGTGCCGGGGTCCTGGGCAGGGGGTTGACTAGCAGAGGCAGCGAGTGACGCAGGGGGTTGACTAGCAGAGGCAGCGAGTGACACAGGGGAAGGAAGCAGTGGTGTGACCCGCAGGAGGTGGTGAACGGCCTTGGTTCCATTTGAGTGGGTGTTTAGCACTCATATGCCTGCGCATGCTGGTGGTGGTTAGGCTAGTAGTGGTGGCACCCCTGCTGATCCTGGTGTGGCACAGGTTGCACACCACAGTCCGTCGGTCATCCTCACTTTCTTTAAAGAACCTCCAGACTTGCGAACATCTAGGCCTCGCCACGGGAGCTTCACTACGTGAAACAGTTGCTGCTGATGCACCAGCTCTGGCCCTGCTTCTCCCTCTGGCCACACCACTGCCTCTTACAACCTGTTCTGGTGCAGCACTCGCCTCCGCCTCAGAAGCACTGTCTTCACTCGGCATATCAACCCAGCTTGGGTCAGTCACCTCGTCATCCTCCGATTCCTCAGTCCGCTCCCCCCTCGGAATTCCTCCCCTAACAATAACTTCACCACTGTCTGACAACCGTGTCTCCTCATCGTCTGACACCTCTTTACAAACTTCTTCCACTAACTCAACATTGTCATCATCATCACCCACAGACTGCGACAGTTGGAAAACTTGGGCATCGGGAACGAGGTCAGCAGCAACCTGAGAAGTGGTTTGTGACTCTGGGAAGGGTCCAGAAAAGTAGTAGGAGGAGTAGGAGTATGCCGGATCACATTCCAAATTTTCCTGGGAGGGGGCAGACTGGGGGGAAGGAGGTTGAGGTGGAGGAGCCAGAGGAGTGCTCCCTTGGGTAACGTGGGTGGACTGCGTGGAAAACTGACTGGTGGACAAATTACTTGAAGCATTGTCCGCAATCCACGAGATCAGCTGTTCGCACTGTTGTGGTTTCAACAGTCCTCTACCACGTGTCCCTGTAAGTTGAGACACGAAGCTAGGGAGTGTAACTCTGCGGCGTTCCACAGCTCCCTCATCAGCAGGTACTGTCTCACCCTGCCCAGGACCACGGCCTCTGCCCCCTGCAGTAATTGAATGCCCACGCCCACGCCCTCGTCCTCGACCCTTAGCCCTGGGGTTCAACATTGTTTGTATATAAGTGTATGATATAAAAAAAAAAATTAAACGGGCCTGGTGTACTGAAACCCACAAACTTGTTCAGTCTGGTAGAATTCGGTGACGTACAGAAAGTGTCACCTGGACAGTATATACGGATGGGAGCGAATGTGCTGAACTGTGACACACAGAAAGGTTACACGCAGCTGAGTAAAATGGATTTGTATCACTGAGCTAAAACAACTGAAATAATAATTTTTTTTTTTTATATTTTGTTTTTTTTGGGAACGTGCAGGAAATATGGTAGAACTGACTGACACCCTGTTAACGGTGGCTATTTAGTCTGCGACCCAGAGAAATGTCGCACAGAGAGTTTTCTGGATCAAGCGGTAGATGATATTGGTAGCAAATGACTTGGTTGTATTGTGTGACGTACAGAAAGTGTCACCTGGACAGTATATACGGATGGTAGCGAATGTGCTGAACTGTGACACACAGAAAGGTTACACAAAGCTGAGTAAAATGGATTTGTATCACTGAGCTAAAACAACTGAAAAAATATATATTTTTTTTATATTTGTTTTTTTATATTTTTTTTTACAATTTTGTTTTTTTGGGAACGTAACGTGCAGGAACTATGGTAGGACTGACTTACACCCTGTTAACGGTGGCTATTTAGTCTGCGACCCAGAGAAATGTCGCACAGAGAGTTTTCTGGATCAAGCGGTAGATGATATTGGTAGCAAATGACTTGGTTGTATTGTGTGACGTACAGAAAGTGTCACCTGGACAGTATATACGGATGGTAGCGAATGTGCTGAACTGTGACACACAGAAAGGTTACACAAAGCTGAGTGAAATGGATTTGTATCACTGAGCTAAAACAACTGAAAAAATATTTTTTTTTTTTATATTTGTTTTTTTATATTTTTTTTTACAATTTTGTTTTTTTGGGAACGTAACGTGCAGGAACTATGGTAGGACTAACTTACACCCTGTTAACGGTGGCTATTTAGTCTGCGACCCAGAGAAATGTCGCACAGAGAGTTTTCTGGATCAAGCGGTAGATGATATTGGTAGCAAATGACTTGGTTGTATTGTGTGACGTACAGAAAGTGTCACCTGGACAGTATATACGGATGGTAGCGAATGTGCTGAACTGTGACACACAGAAAGGTTACACAAAGCTGAGTGAAATGGATTTGTATCACTGAGCTAAAACAACTGAAAAAATATTTTTTTTTTTATATATTTGTTTTTTTATATTTTTTTTACAATTTTGTTTTTTTGGGAACGTAACGTGCAGGAACTATGGTAGGACTGACTGACACCCTGTTAACGGTGGCTATTTAGTCTGCGACCCAGAGAAATGTCGCACAGAGAGTTTTCTGGATCAAGCGGTAGATGATATTGGTAGCAAATGACTTGGTTGTATTGTGTGATGTACAGAAAGTGTCACCTGGACAGTATATACCGTTTGGAGTGAGTATGCTGAACTGCGTCACACAGAAAGGTTACACGCAGCTGAGTAAAATTGATTTGTATCACTGAGCTAAAACAACTGAAATAATATTTTTTTTTTTTTTATATTTTGTTTTTTTGGGAACGTGACGTGCAGGAAATATGGTAGAACTGACTGACACCCTGTTAACGGTGGCTATTTAGTCTGTGACCCAGACAAATGTCACACAGAGAATTTTCTGGATCAAGCGGTAGATGATATTGGTAGCAAATGACTTGGTTGTATTGTGTGACGTACAGAAAGTGTCACCTGGACAGTATATATGGATTGGAGTGAGTCAGTGCTGAAGTGTGACACACAGAATGGTTCCACAGTGCTGTGTGAAATGGATTTGTATTACTGAGATAGAAAAAAAAAAAAAAAACAGAGTTAGATATGGCGATAGCTGTACTACTAGTGCCAGCCAGCCAAGTGACAAAAAATAAATAAATAAAATGTCTTCTAGCCCTTAGAAGGGCTGTTGGGTTCTTTGTGGGTGATCCCTGCCTAACTGAGAACTAAATTCAGGCCCTAACACTGTCCCTGAAAGGCAGCAGCTCTATCCCTAACGATATCCAGAAGGCATCTGAGACGAGCACCGCGGCCAGTCGGTAGTATATTTCAGGGTCACCTGATCAGGCCAGGCAACCCCTGCTATCGACATGTAAGGGCCCCACGTGATGCTGGGTGGTACGCAGAGTCTCCTGGCTTGTGATTGGCTGTGTTTTTAGGCGCCAAAAAAGCACGATGCGGAAGTTGCCATTTCCTCGAGCATGGCGAGATACTCGTCCGAGCATCGAGCAGTTACGAGTACCCTAATGCTCGAACGAGCACCAAGCTCAGACGAGCATGTTCGCTCATCTCTAATTGGCAACTCTTTTTAACAAAGCGAGAAACAGCCCTGCATCTCACATAGATCCAGAGATCTGCCCCAATCACTCAGCTACATGAAGCTAGTTACTCAAGGGTAGTGTGACTAGTGCTATGCCTTTGAAGCTCACTCACGAGACACTCACTACCTTCATGGCTGAAGTAGTAGCCATTATAAACGCTAGACCACTGGTTCCCATATCCAACGATCCTGAAGACCCATCTCTGCTTACTCAAAAATCCTCACCCAAAAATTTAATGCAACCATGACTATTCCCAAGGAGTTTACTGCTAAGTACTTATACTGTACAAATCACAGTGGAAGAGAGTTCAAATGCTAGCAGACCTTTTCTGGACCAAGTGGAGAAAACAGTACCTTTCCACGTTAAAGGCAAGAAACAAATGGCAAACAAGTAGGCCCAACATAGAGCCTGGAAACATTGTTCTAGTAAAAGACAACCAGTCCAAGCGGAATGAGTGGCCTTTAGGATTGGTTACTAAAGTCTTCCCAAGTCAAGATGGAAAAGACAGGAAGGCGGAGATCAAGATCCCCAAGCAAAACGGAAAAATGTTTCTTAGACCCGTTTCTGAACGTTTCTATTACTTTCCAGTTGAAATGTTTATGTGGTATCCCCTGGAAACCAGACGAGGAGTGTTATGCCTTCTCTGCAATATATCTAATTAGTTATCCAACAGCTCCACCTGTTGACATGTTCTTGTATTGTAGCTTCATTTATTCTGCCTAAATGTTTCTGTGCTGACTAACATTGTCCTTCTCAAGCCTCCATAGCTCTCATCAGGCCTTGTTTTAGCCCGGCCCCCTTTCTCTTCAGCAGCCATCTTTTCACAGGCAAGGCTGAGTCACACTATGTCTGTTCATTACACAGTTAGTTTTCTGTTGTTTTCCTCATCATAGCACAGTCGGTGAGTTACTATAATTCCCTGTATTGTCACTAATAGCTTTCTAGTGCTCATGTCTTCTGAGCTATCTCTTCTATCTTGCAGCTGTCCCTTTCATTTACCATGCTATATTATCCATGTATCTGTACAATGTGATGTACTGAGATATGCTGTATACCTTGTTCTGAATTCTGTTATATTCTTGTAGTTTTACACTGATCCTATTAATAAAAGTTGAAAAGGACCCCCCTGCGTCCAGCTCAATGAATTGATAGGAAAGAGTTTAGCTGTCTGACAACTAGTTCACACAGACGGATTGAGGGTATCAGAACAACTAGTGTCTATTCTGCTGCATGTCAGGAGTTGTGTCCATGATATCTCCCTATCACAGGAGGCAGTTGAAGATTTAAACTGAGCATGTGTGGCCTTCTCAGTGAGCAGTTCAAAGAAATAAAAAAATAAAAAACAGCTCAATAAAGATACATTTCACTGAATAACGGAGTCATTTCTAGTAGATATACAAAATATTTAAAGGGGTTGTCCAAGTTATGAAAAAAAAATATAGCACTGTAAATCAGATGGGTAGCAATATATAACTAAGTTCAGCAAGTTTTAGGCAAAAAAAAATCTATATTTCCTCATTTCCCTAGTTCTCTTCTGGCCTTTGTTTACATGCAGTAATAACAATCTCTGCCCCCCCCCCCCACCCTCTTCTCTGCAAAGGCAGTGAATATAAGTGCTGTGAGTACATGTCTGCCTGCTGGGATACTCAGCAGCATGTTGTATGTGTAGGACTACAAGTCCCAGCTGTACAATGACACTGCTGATACACACAGGAAATTCTCCCTACCTGTTCTTGTACAATACAATTCCTCTATAGCTCCTTGCCCAGCATTTGTCTCCTCTCACTGCTGCAGCTACTATTTGTTGTAAAGCCTTGAGCCCTCAGTGTGTTCTGGCTGAAGGGGTTAATGTTTTATCTGAAGGAATCCAGGGAGAGCAGATAGCAGGAGCCCGGCAAAGAAAGGGGGCGTGGTCAGTGACATCTAGTGTACAGAGTGTTATCTGAACTCTGAGGCTTGTGCACGAAACATCATAGACCAGGGAGATAAGGTGACATCACAGGTCATGTGACCCTCAGTCAACTCTGAGAAACCAGCAGCTTTAGAAACACAAAGTATATGGGAAAGTTGTTATACCTGACAAGTTAGAAACATATAAAGAACAAAAAAATAACTCGGACAACCTCTTTAATGACATGCAATTGCTAAAGTATTCAGATCCAGCTGCTGGTTTGAAACTTTAGAATATTGTTCATGGGACAACCCCTTTAACTCGATCATGCTAATTATATTACTGTTTCCACCCCTACCGATATCCCGACAGACATTGAGTTGGAGATAGCCTTACGCCGCTTTGGGATCAGGCTCCATGCTGCCTCCCGGCTTATTCGTAGCCTGCAGCTGGAGCTCCGAGAGCTGCAGGCGATGATGACCAGATGTCGGCAAACACCGGCGTAACCTTTTTTTCTTTTGTTTTTTTTTTTATTATTTGTTGAAAGTTATTATTATTAATTTTACTAAAATAATTCTTCTAAAACCTGTGTTTGATTTGTTTTTTTAAACCTTTAACCCCTTCCTGACATACTGTGAAGAAGACAGGGGTGTCTCTTTAGGCCAGAACCTCCAAAAATTAACCAAAGGCTGGTTCCCAGATTAATGAAGACAGGGTGTCTTCAGGCCAAAGCATTAAAAAATTAAGCACAGTCCAGTTCACGGATTACAGTCAGAGAAATGGCTTGGCTTGTTTGGACAACAAGCCTGTAAACATTCTCCCTTGTAGTAAAGAGAGGCAGAGAACATTATATAGGGGCTTTTCATGGGGTGGCACTGGCAGTAGTAGTAGGGGACGGGTTACATCAGCAGAGAGTGAATAGTAAATACAACAAACTGCGGTGGAGTATAACAATCCATACTAATGTTGAAACGGGAGGCGGAGCTAGATAACAGTGTAACTATTTTATTATTTAATAACATTTTTTACATTTTTTTTTTTTTTGAGGAAAGGCTCCAAAACAAATTTCCGAACGGTGGATTATAACAATGGCTGCTAGCCTGCTAAGTGCTAATGTTGAAATGGGAGGCGGAGGTAGACAACAGTTTTTGAATTTTAATAACATTTTGGGGTTTTTTGTTTGGGGAATTCTCCTTTGCTCATCCCATGACACAAGACGGTTGGCATGCAACTTCATGGGCCGGCTGACAGCAACAGTTGCAAGACAATGGGACAATTTCAGCCTGCCAGGCCTGATCTAATCATCTGCCTCAGCAAGAGGAGTGTGAAAATCGGAGCTAATCCAGCCTTGATTCATTTTTATGAAGGTGTATTTTTGGACACTGCCAGGAGACAGTTTGGTCCGTTTGGGTGTCACCACCCCCCAGCGGCGCTAAAAACCCTCTCCGACATGACACTTGAGGCTGAGCAGGAAAGAATCCCCAGTGCATAGTTGGCAAGTTCAGGCCACTGTTGGATTCTGGGTGCCCAGGAGTCCAGGGGGTCTGAGAACAGGCTTTGCGAGCCAGACTGCAGGTAAGCCTGAACCTGGTCATTGAGGCGGGTGGACTGGGCCTGCTCACTTGGCTGCGCCTCTTGGGAGCCTGAAAAAAAAAGTTCCATCATAGTCATGAGGCTTAACTGGCTGCTGCTGGTTGTGGCAGGAGGTGGGTGACTCTGCTGGGCATCCCTTTCAGAGATGCTGGCAGCAGGCTGGGGCTGGCTGAAAGCTGTGGCCAGGTTAGTACATAGCTTCTCCCGGTATGAAGCTAATTTCTCCTCCCTTTCCTGGGGAGGAAACAATAATTGCAGAGGATCCAGCACAGTTGAATAAAATCCAAGAGCCTTTATTAGAAAAATCCAGATACACAAATGGACATACGACACTCCATTTAGCTGTATTGACGCGTTTCGGATGATATCACATCCTTAGTCATAATTAAAAAACAATCAAGGAACAAAGAAAACAATCCCCCATGTTGGAGTGATACCGCGGGTCCAGATGCATCGCAAGCCAGTATTCATCAGTCTGCCTTATGTTTAGGATACTCCTGTCAGTGCGTAAGCATGTGAGCGTGCCTGAGGAGCCAGTTCTTTCCGTCTCAGCCTCCCTCTGAGACAATTGAGTGTCCCTGAAGGTGTCATCGTCATCCTCCTGCTCCTCCAACAGTGTCTCCTCCTCCTCCTGGGCATCATCAAACTCCTCCTCCTCCCCCCTCCTCTACCTGAAGCTCCTCATCCTCTTTCTGCACCTCCATGGAACTTTGTCGTTGGGGCTCCCCAACAGTCACAGCAGGATGTGCAGGGTTACCTTCCCCCATCGCTCCCTGCTGCATGAGCGACAGTGTTTTTTCAAGGACAAATATTATAGACACAATGTCGTTCAGACCGCAGCTGTCCTGGCTGACCAATTTAGTGGCTTCTTCAAAGGGCTTCAGCACACTGCAGGCATCTTGGACCAGCCTCCACTGATGGAAATCTAAGCAACACCTGCTCCCTATGGCCGACGATTCTGGCTGCTGTTGGACAAAGTCATCCACTGCTCTCCGCTGCTCAAGGAGCCACTGCCACATGTGAAGCTTGGAATTCCACCAAGTTGGCACGTCACCTATCAACCGGTGTGGCGGAAGACTGTTTTACCGCTGCAAGTCCAGCAGAGTGTTGCGGGACACATAAGAGTGACTCAAATGAATGCAAAGCTTACGTGACATTGCCAGTAAATGTTTTCAGAAATCTCTGAACCACTAGATTTACTACATGTGCCATACAGTGAGCATGTGTGAATTGCCCCAGGTTCAGCGCTGCCACTATATTTGTCCCGTTGTCACTCACGACCTTGCCCACTTGCAGCTGGCCGGGAGACAGCCAGCGTGCTATTTTCTGCTTGATGTGATGCAGCAAGCGCTGGCCTGTGTGGCTGGTGTTGCCAAGACAGATCAAGTCTAACACACCGTGGCAGCATTTAACCTGGCACATGTGATAGGAAGGAGGGGGGTCAACTCTGTGCCCTGATGCTGCTGCAGGCGGACTGCCCGTGGAGGTGGAGGAGGGAGCTGATAAGTGTGTGGTGGTTTGCAATCCTGGCTGGAAACTGCATGGAGGTGCCAAAAGCAACTGCCTCGCTGCCGCTAAAAACATTTAGCCACTGGTCCGTAAAGGATATGTATTGCCCTTGGCCATACGCACTGCTCCAGGTGTCGACCGTGACGTGCACGGTGCTGCAGAGGGACAGCTGCAGGGAGCGTCCTATGTTGTCCGCCACATGCGAGTAAAGGGCGGGGATGGCTTTATTAGAAAAGTAATAGCGGCTAGGGATCTGCCAGTGCGGCTGAGCGCAAGCAATCAGCTCCCGAAAAGCAGTACAATCCACTAAATAGTACAGCAGAGACTGCATAACCAGCAACTTGGCCAGGTGAGAATTAAGTTTGCCTACTGTGGTATTGCTGGTTGCATAAACTTGCTTCCTGGCCACGCACTCGATGATGGACTGCTGACGAGTAGGAGGAGGTGGAGAAATGCACACGGTTGACGATGAGAAGGTGTATGTACTAGTTACGCCCCTGGATGCGGGCTGCACAGGGGCCCAGGGCCAGAGGGGGGGCCCTTTCTTACCGGCGGCAGGGAGAGATGAGCGCTTCCATTTTGGAAGCGCTCATCTCTATATTCATCTGTATCGCCGTCCTTAGGACGGCAATACAGATGGATAATGCGGGGCAAGGGAGGGAGAGGCGTCTCCCTTCCCCATTCCGCTGAAAGGCTACAGGCCTAGTGCCTGCAGCCTATCAGAGGCCGGCACAGGTGGCGCGATGATGTCATCGCGCTGCCTGAGCCGTACAGAGCGGGACACAGGCCGGAAAAGGCCTGCATCGTGCCGCTTACAGAGGCAAGGAGGTAAGTATAAGTGTTATATATTTTTTTCATTTAAGCTGGCACACAGTGGGGGCACTATGGGGGCCACTATGGAGGAGGAGCACAATGAGGGCACTATGGAGGAGCACAATGGGGGCACTATGGAGGGGGAGCACAATGGGGGCACTATGGAGCAGGAGCACTATGGGGGCAATATGGAGGGGGAGCACAATGGGGGCACTATGGAGGAGGAGCACTATGAGGGCACTATGGAGGAGGAGCACAATGGGGGCACTATGGAGGAGGAGCACAATGGGGGCACTATGGAGGAGGAGCACTATGAGGGCATTATGGAGGAGGAGCACTATGGGGGCACTAAGTAGGGGGAGCACAATGGGGGCACTATGGAGGAGGAGCACAATGGGGGCACTATGGAGGGCAGTATGGAGGAGGAGCACAATGGGGGCAGTATGGAGGAGGAGCACAATGAGGGCACTATGGAGAAGGAGCACTATGGAGGCACTATGGAAGAGGAGCACAATGGGAGCACTATCTAGGAGGAGCACTATGGGGGCCACTATGGAGGAGGAGCACTATGGAGGAGGAGCACAATGGGGCACTATCTTATACTATATCTGGCAGACATGGGGGGCACTATGGAGAAGGGGGGGAGAGGAGCACTATTGGGGTCATTGTATAGGGGCACTAAGTGGGTTTTTTTAACACATAGTACACACAGTATGAGGGCACTATGGGGACATTGGCTGGCCGGGGGCACTAATTATTTCTATTGGTGGGACTTTGGGGAGCACTATTATGGTGGGGGGCACAGTATCAGCTTAGCACAGTTATTTTTGGGGAACATTTTGGTTATAATTTAGTGTCAGGGACACTATTTCCTGGGTGCAGCTATTTTTTAGGGCACTGTGTGCCAATAATTACTGAAGGCGGTAGTATTTGCAGGGGGACTGTTTCTGCAGTATAGTTTTGGGGAGCACAGCGGGCACAGTATTGGGGGTGGCAGGATGGGGAGTTCAAGAAGGTGGGAGAATGATAGAAAAGTAGGAAACTAAGATGTCTATTTGTCAAACTCCACAGAGAGAAGAGATGGCTGAAAGAAATCATCATGGTGGTTGGTCTGAAAGGAGAAGATGCGGAAAGAGAACATCTACATCTAAGAAGACGTCACTGGATGTAAGAGGTATGTGCGCTGTATTAGACTACTTTCACATTTGAGTTAGTGATTCTGGCAGGCTGTTCCAGCAGAGAACAGCCTTCTGGAATTCACCGGCTCCGTCACTGCTGGATGCAGAATGGCCGCCGGCCCCATTAACTACAGTGGGGTCTGGCAGAGATCCGGCCACAATCTGGCAAAAATGCAGAGAATCAGCGGGACACAAACTGCTGTATGCCTGAGTTTGTGTCCAGCCAATTTCTTGCATTCTCTGCCAAATCAGTTGGCTGGAGCTTAGTGCTGCATGTTTGAAAGTAGCCTTACCCTGTATGTTTTGTATTGCTGTATCTAATGTTGGGACATCATAGATTAGGTTGAGAATTTGGTTTGGGAAAGGCGGAGGGGGGGGGTTAGGGGCACATTCCCTGCACAGGGGCCCTCTGCTGTCTGTGTCCGCCCCTGAATCAGAGCAAGCCCTTACCCCTAGGTCAGGTGACCGGGTTCTTCCAGGGCTTTTTGCCGCTCTCACCGCGAACATTTCCACACAAATAACGAACATACAGTAAAAGTACGCTACAAAACTGAATTCGTACCCATTACCGTACAAATTAGCAGATGCGTAGCATTAGCGTACAAATCATGAGACGCGTAAGTAGCGTCAGCGTACAAAGATTTAAGAACATTTAAGATTCGTACGGAGCGAATCTGAAAAGATCCGGATTTGCTTCGGAGTAGGAAATAACGAAGATTCGTATGAAGCGGCGAATAGATTCGCTCATCTCTAATCATGACCATTTGTCTGCCATTGCAGAATGCTTGTCTGTTTCCATTTACGTACTGTCACAAAATACTGCCCACCAGTGCCAAACAGTAGAACAATATGCAGGTGTATCTCAATAAATTAGAATATCATTGAAAAGTTAATTTATTTCAGTAATTCAATTCAAAAATTGATATAGATTTACTGCACACAGAGTTATCTATTTCAGACGTTTATTTCTTTTATTGATGACTAGCTGAAGGACCCGGCTTCGCCCGGGTATATTTAATTTATTTCTTTTACTGTTTGTGTGTGTGTGTCGGTAAAAGATATCGAGAGTGACCTCTACAGTGCCTGCCCCTTTAACAGTGACCTCTACAGCAGCCAGCCCCTTTAACAGTGACCTCTACAGCGACCCGCCCCTTTAACAGAGACCTCTACAGCGGCCCACCCCTTTAACAGTGACCTCTACAGCGGCCCGCCCCTTTAACAGTGACCTCTACAGCAGCCCGCTCCTTTAACAGTGACCTCTACAGCTGCCTGCCCCTTAAACAGTGACCTCTACAGCAGCCCGCCCCTTTAACAGTGACCTCTACAGCAGCTAGAGTGGCCACTGTCTTCACCCCAGAAAGCCAGACCTCACCAGCCATTCCCCCAAACGTGAAACAGCGCCCCCAGTTCCCATGAAGACACATCACTAAACATGAGGCCACGCCCCCCCCTGGCTCCGTGAAGACATGGAGGAGAAGCTGTCTGAGTGTGAGCTACTGAAAGGGTGGACATCCCTGTGTCTGTCCAGGCACTGCGTCGGACGGAGAACAGGTAGCCAGAAAACTGGACTGTCCAGCCTAAAGCCGGACATCTGGCCACCCTAACATCAGCCTGCCCCTAGGGTGGCCAGAGGTCTTGTTTTAGGCTGGACGGTCTGGCTTTGAGACTCCCTGTCCTCTGTCATGCGCAGGGCCTGGATGGACACAGCAGCAGCACTCTCAGCAGCAGCACTGTGCTGTCTGAGCAATGAGCTGCAGGGAGAAAGTCACCCTTCCCCCACCCCTGCAGCTGACAGAAGGTGATTTTTACCAATATTTTTAATCCCGGTCAAATGCAGCATGGAAGGGGCGTGGCCTGACTGAGTCAGGGGCGTGACTTAGTGGGATCTGGGGGTGGTGCTTTTAAGTCCTTCTTTTGACGGTGGCCGGAATTACAGGTCGATGCCATAGTAATTTAGGAGGAAGGTGGGTAGCAGTGGAAGAAAACATCTTTTTTTACTACTGAACAGTAAATATGTAACATTTACATTATATGAGGTAATGATTGATGATGAGTTAGTCTAAAACATAAGTTATAGTTATGGTAACCGGGAATACCCATTTACCATTGTCATCCACAGTGCTCTGCCTCTTTAATGCAGACCTACAGCAGTGAACTGGCTAGGTTGTCATAGAAACCTGATGTGTGCCTGTGAGCTTCTATTGGCTGATAAGGGTCATGTGACCAGGCTACTATTGGCTAATGCATTTTTTGGGAATATCTCAGGAACGGTACGTCCTGGAGAGTTGAAAACTGTTCTAAAACTTTCCCGGACACCTGATGTACATGCATTGTTGCTCAGTGGTCCAAAGACTTGTTTTCAGATGAAAGTAAATTTGGCATTTCATTTGGAAATCAAGGTCTCAAGAGTCTGGAGGAAGAGTGGAGAGGCACTCAATCCAAGCTGCTTAAGGGTCTAGTGTAAATTTTCCACAATCAGTGATGGTTTGGGGAGCCATGTCATCTGCTGGTGTAGGTCCACTGTGTTATATCAAGTCCAAAGTCAGTGCAGGAAATTGCCAGGAAATTGTATCGCGCTTCAAACTACCAGGAAATTTTAGAGCACTTAATGCTTCCTTTTGACCGCCATCTTTATGGAGATGCTGATTTCATTTTCCAGCAGGACTTGGCACCAGTCCACACTGTCAAAAGCACCAGTATCTGGTTTAATAACCACAGTATCACTGTGCTTGATTGGCCAGCAAACTCGCCTGACCAAACCCAATGAGAATCTATGGGGTATTGTTAATTGTTGTCCAATGTAAGTCTGTTATTTGATCCCTTAGCAACATTATGGGCAGCTGGTGGAGACGATTTTTCGCACTACAGAAAGGGGATTTTTAACCCCATCACTACTCATTATGCATGGGAGTCACTTATGATTGTGTATGATAGCTTATTTCATCTGGAATGACATTTGGATATGACATTATACATTTTACTTTATTTAATACTAATTTGGTTATGGTATTAAATATATCTTTCTCTTGGATGAGAAGATTTATATTACATGACACTTTGCATAACTATTAGTATATGTGATTTTGACCCCGGGGGACAATTTTCCACAGCGCTCATCTGCATGGTTTTTATATTTGTCTGTACAATGTATATTTTGATGGATTGTAATAAAGAATATTTCTATTTCTTTGTAATTTTTGGGTGGTATTTACCGTATTTTTCGCCCTATATGATGCACCGGCCCATAAGACGCACCTAGGTTTTAGAGGAGGACAACAAGAAAAAAAATATTAAAAAAAAATAGCCTAATGTCAGCCCCCAGCCTCATGTCAGCCCCATGTCAGCCCCCATGCCTCATGTCAGCCCCCAGCCTCATGCCAGCCCCATGTCAGCCCCCATGCCTCATGCCAGCCCCATGTCAGCCCCCATGCCTCATGCCAGCCACATTTCACCTGGGGAACATGTGGAGGATGGGATTGTCAGTTGTTATGCAGGTGGTAGTAGTACTAAGCTCATGATTTCTATCTGCCTTCTGGCGCTCTCTGGGGCCATGCAGTGACTGGAGGGTGCACCCATTTTTCCCTATGGGCACACCTTGGCCTTGGGGCTCTTGCCTGGTGGTAGTCAGGGTGCCCTTGGTGGTGTATAGTTTGGCAGGTAGCGAGGCAGGAGGGCTGATGCAAATGGGCAGGCAGAGGTATGATGAATTCAATAAACAAAGCCTATTAGTTTTAATAAATAAGTGGAAAGAGGAGAGATGCAAATGAGGGTAGTAGTATGGCAGTAAAAGGCACAGTTCCAAAGCATATCACAGTGCAATCCTTTCCCAAATAGTAGCATATGGACAGCAACAATAATGGAAGTTGTAGTACGCCCCCTTTTTATCTCTCTCTCTCTAAATACACTTTTCTGTCTCTCAGCAGAACCACAAGCATGCATTGAGGTCCCTGTTAAGTGCTTCTGCAGTTCCAGGAATGAGGGGTGCAGATATAAGATATGCAAGGCCAGTCAGTCTTAAACTGTGGTAGAGTACTTTTTTGCAATATTCCCTCTCACAGCACCAATGTCTATCTGCTATAAACTAGTGTAATACTTTGCTGTCTGAACCCGATGCATGGCCTTGTGGTTTCTAGACCTTCTAATTTCCTTCTCTCAGGAGTACTATAGTAGTAGGGTTGCTTCCTTGGCAGTTAAAGTCTCAGAGACTGAGGCTCTCTGTACTGCATTTGGGCATAGCTCTTAGGAGCTTGCACATGTAGGTCTGGACTGTAGCTCAGCTAGACATACACTAGGGGGCAAAGTAAGTCCATTACCCTGGCAACCTAACACAGTTTGCCAAGTTGTTAACCATTGGGCAAATGACAACATTCAACTCAATAACATTACATTAACTCCTTGGCAATAATTAACCCTTGGCAGTAGTCCTTCTGGGGTACTGCAAATGTTACAGCTGACTTTTGTTGCTGGTGGCGGCAGCTCAGTTCCTGAGCCACTGCTATCTCTATAAGTATATGGCATGGTGCATTTAATGTTAAGCTTGCCATGCTTTATATTTATGGCATGGTGTGCTAAGAAGTTAAAGGGGTAATCCAGGATTTTCATATTGTAGCCTATCCTCAGGCTAGAACATCAATATCTGATAAGCGGGGGTCAGACAACCTGCAGCTTGCTGATCAGCTGTTACTTTGGGACTACATAGCTCTGTCCTATGTGTGGACGGAGCTGGTAACTGCATCGCTTCTCCCATTGAAGTGAATGCACAATGAACGAAGCTTGTAGGTCCTGTGCGTACTTCTGCCAAAGCTACAAGTTAACAGCTAATTGGCGGCCCATCCTGAGGATAGGCCATTAATATCAAAGTCCTGGACAACCCCTTTAAGGTTTATTCTTACATTCTTTTGTTGTATTTAAGTACTTTTCTTGGAATGTGAGATATGCAGCCGCATTAATTAAAACAACGCATTACTGTTAAGAGGATTCTTAACATGGGATGAGATCTTGGTAAAAGGTTTGGTGTAGTTTGGCTAATCTTCTGTCTGTATTGTAGTAGATTGAGTACTAAAATAGTTCTTTGATGTACTAATGTACAAATGGCTGATGTAATATATAAATAGCTATTACAGGTGAGAAGACATTTTCCTGGATATACTAATTTTTAATTGCTGTAAGTAAGTAAAGCTTTATCTTTGGTTAAATAAAGTCATCTACAGTAAGTAAGCATAAAAGAGAGCCTATACTTTCCTTCACTTGGGACAAACGTTCAGTTCACTGCCCTCATCCTGTATCTATATACCCTGGCAGAATGACACCTGGGGCACATGCCCTGGTGGTTTTCCCCCAGCTATCCCCCTGCATAAAGTCTAGCATCTGTGTCATTTATCCTATGCATTAATAGGGTCATTTATCAACCTGGTGTAAAGTAGTACTGGCTTAAAATTCCACCTTTCATTTTGGACAGCACCTTTGGAAAATGAAACGTGGAATCCGGTTGCTATGGGCAACTAAGCCAGTTCTACTTTACACCAGTTTGATAAATGACCCCATTTTATTAATTTTCAGTTTCCGTTATACCCATACAGTGTGGAATAATATCTTATTGCTACTTGTAATGACTCTCTTGTGTTTAGTGAAGGGAAGTAAGCAATGATGATAGGGAGAGGCTAAGTTACATGCGTTTTAAGAGAGGTACATAGGCTCCTTGGTGCCTAGTCAAGAAGAAGGCAGGGAGGTTACTTGGTGTCTAATAAAGAGGGTAGGTAGTTACCTGATAGTCTGGAGAGGGAGTAGGTGGATCATCTGATGTCTAGTTGAGAGGAGAGGTAT
Organism: Rhinella marina; assembly: GCA_900303285.1. NCBI lineage: Eukaryota > Metazoa > Chordata > Amphibia > Anura > Bufonidae > Rhinella > Rhinella marina. The sequence continues at coordinate 543,097 of ONZH01028414.1, read as the reverse complement.
TTGGGTTACCTAGCATCTAGTGAGAAGCGCAAGTAGGTGGGTTATCTGATGTTTAATAGTGAGAATCAGATACCTGTTGGTTAGGGGATCACAGATTACAACGCCCCTGGAGTCTAGTGGTTTGTAGCATGATTCAAAGGACCCTGTCACAAGGAAAATCACTGAAAATCAGGCATTTACAAAGGCTGTGAGCTAGTTTTCTGGCATACAAGTCACAAGTTTTTGCACAAGCGTTTTTCGCCCAGAAAAAAATGTTTGTAAATTTTTTATTTTTATTGAGAAGAGTGGATTTCTATTTGTAGAAGGCCCCATTCACACGACCGTATGAATGGGGCCGTATCTATTCCGCAATATTGCGGAATAGATGCGGCCCCATTCACCTCTATGAGAGCGGGGAGCCACCACACGGAGCAGTGGCGTAACTAGAGGTCTATGGGCCCCAGGGCAAACTTTGAATTTGGGGCCCCCCCCCATCCGCCAACTATAGGTTTGAATGTGTTGTATTTTTTACCCGCTCTGTATAAATTCTATTTTTGCCCCCTGTATACATATTCTATTTTTTACCCCCTCTGTATATATTCCATTTTCCCCCTTTTTATATATTCCATTTTTGCCCCTTTTTATATATTCCATTTTTGCTCCCTCATTATATTTTAGCCCCCAATGAATATATATTGATTTTGTCCCCGCTCTGTATATATTTCATTTTTTTAAAATGTTACCCCTATATAATTTCATGATTTGTGCGGCCCCCCCTTTAATAATCTATTGCCAGGTGCCCCCGGATGTGCACACAGTCTCAGACAGACACACACACACACAAAAATACTTACCTAGGGCGCCTTCTTCTCCTCACGTAACCCCGTCGTCCCGCGTACTCAGCGAACATCCGGTCAGCCAGTGTGATCCCGCAAGACATGTGACCCAGCGCCAGGTCTCGCGGGATCACACAGTGGCCTCTCGCAGCGCCAGAGGTGACGGGGTGGGGACGGGGCGGTTACTGCTGTGTAGTGCAGTGCGTAGCGCTGTGCACTAGCGCTGCACCCCTGCCTAAAACAGAGAGGGCATGCACGGACAAGTATAGGCATTTTGAATGGGGCCGCCCGGCGTGTGTTCTGAGAGGTGCGGAACACACGCTGGGCGGCCCCCGTATTATTGCGGTTCCACAATATTGCGGTCGTGTAAATGGGGCCGAAAACCAATATACATATTACTGCTTTATTCACAAGCACAATATATGATTATAAAGAAACCAGTAATATGTGTTAGCTTAGTTATAGAAAAACCACAGTCCTCAATATGATAAGGCTGTAGCCTGGAGGTAAGTGGTCAGCCTTGCACATAGAGATCTTAGGTTTGAATCTTGGGAGAGACTTTCAGATATTTTTTCTTTCCCTCATCTAACCCATAATAAAAAAAAAAGCTTTATCATATTGAGAATAATGTTTCTTTATGCCTAGAAAGCTACCCCTAATTACAAGCTTGAATATTGATTTGGTGTTTTGACATTTTTCCTGCTATACTCCAGTAATGACTATTGGGTTAATTTGGTTTTCGCTGTACACCTGTTTGCTCCACCAGTCAGTGAACACAACCTGGGGACTCCCTGTACTGACAGCCAGAAACTAAGGTGCCTTTAATTCTGCTAACCAGAGTGGCCAGTACTTGATCTGACTGAGGAAGCTGAATGTACAACAGGTAAGCAATACCATTACACTTCCTTGATTTTTAGCTCAATATGGCAGCCAAATTGTATTATAGACTGTGTACACCTCTCCTGTTGTTGAGCCCCTGTTTATATATTGACCAGAAATTAGACAACTATGAATATGGCTTCCCACTTATGGTACAACTATAACTCCCAAAATGCCATTTGTGACCACTCAGCTCTGGCAAAATTATGCTACAAAGCATGCTATGACTTGTAGGAGGCTAGGAGTAGGACTTAGGTCCATCCCCTAGTCTTAGTGTGTTGTGTTAGCTGGGGAAGTGAGAAGAAGCCACATGTTCTCACTCCTCAATCTAATATGCCTGAATTCCAGACAATCATGCACACAATGGGGCAAATTTATGAAAACTGTCACGGGGAGCCGGCGGCGCGCTTCCTCCGTGCAGCGCCGTCGGACTCCCACTGTGGTTCAGGAGTGAGTACGAGATGTGCGTCCTCGTCTCCATGACAACAGGGGCGGGGAGGACCTGGCGCGCGTTCAGTCTCAGCGCGGCCGGTGTCCTCCCCATCCCCTTGACGACCGGCAGGAGGAGCTTCTGAGCGCTGGCAGGAGGGCCAGTGCTCAGCTATGAATATGTGTGCTATAGGTCACGTGACACTGGCCACGTCACGTGACCCGCCTCTGAGTACTGGCAGTGAAGCCAGCACTTCCTGTTTCAGTTTTGGAATTAGGTCACATGATGCCGCCCCGTCACATGACCTACTTGGAGCCCTATTTAAATAGGCACCCTGCCAGCCAGAGGTTGCCTGTGATTAGTTTAACTACCAGTGCTTGTGATCCTCTGTGACTCCAGTACTTGACTCCGGCTTGTGTTTTTCGACTACGTCCCAGTCTCATCCCTTGGTACTTCGCTCCTTCTCGGTTTTGACTCGGTTCGTTTATTAGACCTTGCTCCTGCTCGCTCCCCTGGTTTTGACGTTACTTCCTGGTTTGACTTCGGCTTGCTGACTATCCGTTATTGTGTCTGTTCTGTCTTTGTTTATTGTTTTCTCCTTGTTGTTCCCCCTCCCTGTATGCCCCAGCACGTACCTAGGCTAGGGAACGTCGACTAGTTGTACGCCGTTGCCTAGGACGGGCCGTGCAAGCAGGCAGGGTCAGAGGTTGGGGTTAAGCTCAGGGCTGCACATACCCCTGTACTAGTGACAGAACGTGACAAAAACCTTCTCTATACAAACTCTTTTTTGGCCATAGCAACCAATCACAGTGTAGCTTTTTATTTTCAAGAGTAGGAAATTGCAAGGAAGCTGTGCTGTGATTAGTTGCATGAGAGTTGCAGCATGTCCTGATGATGTCACTGTATCGTGCCTGTTGCTGCGGAGAGTATGATGTGCTCCATTCATCGAACGAATGGGGCAAGGTGAGTATTTATTTTTTATTTTATTAACAATACAAGGATTTTGCTCTATTAAGGGGGCACTAAGTGGGCATAACTACTGTGTAGAGGAGCACTAAGGGGGCATAACTACTATGTGTGAGGGCACTAAGGGGACATAACTGTGGGGGCAATATCAGGGCACTCTTACTGTGAGGGGCACTAAGGTCACATTCTAGTGGGGGAATTAAGGGATCATCACTACTGTGAATGGGACACTAGGGAGCCTTCTACTGGGAAGGGGGAACAAAGGTGACTGGGTGGGACTGGGCATGTATAGATAGACACTGAGCAAAGTTAGAGGCATGGCTTAGTATAAAAAAAACTGCCATGGCGCACTACGTGTGCCCCTGCTTTTGTCCCTCCTTGAGCTTTTCAAAAGTTGGGAGGCATGGGTTTTATATATTCAACAGTATAAATTCCTTGTTATTTTACGAGGACTTAGTATAAAATGATTAGGCAGCTCTGTAACGTTATATAAGGTCTGTCAATAAAAATAATTTCTAGAATATTCATGTATACATTTTTTCACATGCCAGAGACCAGACGAATGACTGCCAGATTAGTAGAATTTACTGTAGTTATATAAACAGTAATATACAGTGCCTTGCGAAAGTACTTGGCCCCCTGGAACTTTTCAACCTTTTGCCACATTTCAGGTTTCAAACAAAAAGATATAACATTTTAAATTTTTGGTGAAGAATCAACAACAAGTGGGTCACAATTGTGAAGTGGAACGAAATTTATTGGATCATTTAAACTTTTATTCTAATAATAAAACTGAAAAGTGGGGCATGCAAAATTATTCGGCCCCTTTGCATTAATACTTTGTTGCGCCACCTTTTGCTGCGATTACAGCTGTAAGTCGCTTGGGGTATGTCTCTATCAGTTTTGCACATCTAGAGACTGAAATTCTTCCTTGCAAAACAGCTCAAGCTCTTTGAGGTTGGATGGAGAGCGTTTGTGAACAGCAGTTTTCAGCTCTTTCCACATATTCTCAATTGGATTCAGGTCTGGACTTTGACTTGGCCATTCTAAGACCTGGATATGTTTATTTTTAAATGATCCAATAAATTTCGTTCCACTTCACAATTGTGACCCACTTGTTGTTGATTCTTGACCAAAAATTTAAAATGTTATATTTTTTTGTATGAAGCCCGAAATGTGGCAAAAGGGGGCCGAATACTTTCGCAAGGCACTGTACATAAATATATATATATATATATATATATATATATATATATATATATTTATTAAGTAGGAGAAGGCATAGAAGTAAAGGGTTACTTTTAATCCTATGTAAGCCATCATGGAGGTTTCCAGGGTATGTAAAATAGGTAGTAAAAAGGTCAGCAGTAATGGAGTGAACCTTTGTGTAAACTTTCTGGGTATTTCTCCCACCTGGACATATGAGCTCTCTGCTGAGATTAGAAATCTGGAACTCCCCTCTTCTCGCCTCAGAGAGCGGTTCCTGTCACAGAAACATTACAGTAAATTATAATCATTGGGAGAGGTCCACCCTCCCTGTTTTACAAGCTGGCAGCTGTATCATAGGAATTCTGAGATGTGAGAGGGAATCAAACTCAGCAAGTAAAATCAGAATTTACACAAAATCTTGTGTTTCTAGAATGGTATGCTATAGAATCAAGTGTTAAAGGGAACCTGTCATCAACTTTATGCTGCCCATACTAACGGCAGCATAAAGTAGAGACAGGTGAGTTGATTTCAGCGGTCTGTCATTTATAAGTTAACAGTAAGTGGTTGTCGAGAACCAACATCACAAACATTGCAGACTGGGCCTGAAAAAGAGTCATGGCCACCTGAGAAGAGTCCTGGTTATTCATGAATTCCTGTTCTCCCCGCCCACCTGCTGATGACTGACAGTCTTCTACCTAGTTTTCTCCCTTTCTGTCTAGGAGAGAACTGCCAATCATCAGCACATGAGCGGAGGGAGCAGGAGATTATGAATAACCATGACTGTTCTCAAGTAGATTTGACTCTTTTCAAGGCCTGTGCTGCAATGATTATGATGCTGGTTCTCAGCAACCACTTACTTTTAGCTCATGAGTGACACACCGCTGAAATCAGCATTTCTGTCACTATTTTATACTGCCCACAGTACGGTCAGCATAAAGTTGATGACAGGTTCCCTTTAAATCACATATGATGCCGCACACACAATTTAGATACAAAGAGTTCACTTTACTGATGTTACGGCAGTAAAGTAAAATGGCAATACAGCAGTACAGCCCAAGGGGGATACGCAAAGTCTACTCTAATTAAAGGTACAGTTCTTCACTTTTGAAAGTTAAACTATAAGGGCTCATGCACACGAACATATTTTATGTCTACATTCGATCAACATTTTTTGTGGGTCAGATGCAGACCCATTCACTTCAAAGGGACGCAAAAGATTCTGTGACGAATCCCACTCCTCACAGCCCACCCTGACGTCAACTACGTCTATCTCTCGAGATACGGTTATGTCACTGGTTACCAAAACTTGATGTTACGCCCTCCCTAGGAGCACGTAAGGTTAACTTGATAGAGGTACAGGGAGGCCCGGTAAATGAGAGGGGCGGTTTACGCTGCCTTCGGCGTAACCCCGCACTGGCTCACAACCCTGACAAGCTGAGGGAGCCTTTTCACTGCCCCAGTGAACAGAGCTTTCTCAGCCTGGTAGACTGCCACCAGTTCCTTGTTTAATGTATGTAAGCCCGGTCCGCTAATGGGATTATTTAGGGTGAAGAACCAACCCGCAATAGCGTATAACTATGCCGAAACACGAACGTGGGGATTTGTGATCAAGATACAAGAACATCACAAGATTAAATTATATACCGTTTTTTTCACTTTATAAGACGCACCTGATGATAGGACGCACCCCAGATTTTAGAGTAGGAAAATAAGAAAAAAATGCGTGCACTATGTCCTGAAAGAGGAGCGCCGGACCCGGTGCGGAGCCGTGGCGCAGGACAGGTAAGAGAGGTTTTTATTTTAACCTTATGTGGCTGGGTGGGCTGATCTGAGGTCTGATGGGGGGTCCCGGCACCTTATACATACAAGTGAGCGCTTCTATAATGGAAGAGCTCACTATTATTCGCTTTATAAGACGCACCACAATTTTCCCCCTACTTTTGGGGGGGGGGAAAGTGCTTCTTTTAAAGCGAAAAATACGGTATTTATTTGCCTTAAGGGCGCACTAGACACGATATACACAGAGAACATATACAGTGTTCGGATGTGCAAATACAGGTGGTATGATACAAACAGAGTTACACAGAGTAAAATTCAGTTACCAGGTGAATGAATAGTCCATTAAGATGAGTTCTGGGTTGCTGAAAGCCGTGGCTGTAGTCACGTGGGGGCAATGATGTCAGCAGTTTCTCCACGGTCCCTCCAAACACATTGCTCGATGTGAACCCCTTCAGAGAAAGATGCTGGCCTCTGGCCTGTGTGGGCCTTTTCACCTGTAGTCGGTCACTCCCCTCCCTCCCTCTGGGAGGAGTTCACTCCTCCTTCCTTGTTCTGGTAGCCAAAAGACCCACAAAACCCATTATGGCCCATAGCTCCAGACCGGAAGGCCACAGGGAGATGGTTCTGGGACCACTGGATCCACCTGGGTTCCGGCTACATGGCACCATTATTAGGTTCCTGCTTGGAGATCTCCATATCTCCCTTTCCTGGCATCCTACCACCAAACTACAACCAGGGGCATGTCAGTCTTGGCCCCTGTGTCGCAGATATGTAACTGGTTTATGCCTGTGATGGACAAGCGGTTCATAATTCCTTATGAACTCCCGTTTCCATCATGTCTGAGGGATCTGATTGATCTGGGTAGTAGCTGACAACCCCTGCTTAGGGACTTTCCTGGAGGATGAGATGGCCTCCGTGCTGGCTGCTTGAGGTTTGAATTTGTACACATGTGGCCTGCTTGAAGCCAGGACCCCTACGGTGTTTATTTCCTCTGCTATTTCAAAGCAATTGGCTGGAATTAGATCATGGCTGACCTTAGATCATAATTTCATATTCCTCACAGATGCGGATAGGATACCGTGTGCTGTCTGCGTCCGTATGTCCATTCCGTGGCATCTGCAAAAATATAGAACATGTCCTATTCTTATCCCCATTATGAACAAGGATAGGACTGTTCTATTATGGGCCAGACGTTCTGTTCCGCAAAATGCGGAATGCATACAGCCGGTGTCTGTGTTTTGCGGATCTGCAAAAACGGCAATGGTCTTGTGAATGAGCCCTAAGAAGGGTCAATGGTTCAATTCATTGATGGGATAATTCACAAAGTAGGCTATAATAACTTTCCTTACAATCTATATATCCTCCCTGATAGAGGGTTACCTCTTATCATGTCCTGTGATGTCTCTTGGTCTACACACATCAGTTCCCACAGAGAGGGCTTCCTGGCAACTCCACCTACTATACAGACACAGGAGGATCACTCTCCACGCACCTGTGATGACAATGCAGAGGCTTCCTGGCAACTTCACCTGTCAACAATCGCTCCATTGCGATGCTTCTCTAGCACAATCCAGCCTATAAAGGAGTAGTAAATCCCATTACAGGTCTACACACAACACCTTGCTTAGTTGGAATATATAAGGCTCGTTTGCTTGCCTTGTGAGGTGAGTTGTGTATGCTGAGAAGTACAGCGTGTCAAGTGTAGATGTGACAGGTTTTACGGTAATGATGGAGAGCTGCAGCAGCAAACTAGTCTTTAAGAAACTAAAGTTGGGTCCCACCAGTAACCCTGTTGGATGGTGAATTGCCACCCTGTTGTCTTGACCAGCACTGGGCTGCAGTCTTCATTGAGACTGCTGTATCTGAAGAGAGCCCTTATCCAGACATGTCCCTGGAAACATTGCAAGTGGTTCTTGACTGCTACTTGAAGTGTCCTTGTACTGAAGGTCCTGGGAATACCGCTGTTGTGGCCAGAGGCTCTGGTTGTCCTCACTGAGTGAATTTAACCAATATACTATGTACTTTTGAAGGAAGGCAATTCTTCTGCCACTAGTAACTGCCAAGCTTTGTCCCTTTAATAGACTCGGTAACCATTAAAGGGGTTTACCCATCTCACAAATGTAGTTTGTATAGTTAGATATAGCCATACCAATATTATTACTAATAGAATGTATTTATATAAAATGTACCATTTAGAAGATTTACCTATTTGTATATCCATTGTCCCACACACATCAGTCAGGCCGTTGCCCCTAGTTACGGCCACCGTGGCCATGTAGTAGCGGTGGCCGGCTTGCTCTTGTTCAAACCCGTTCTGAGGTAACTGCTGTATTGTGAAAGCCTTGTACCTCTTATGGCTGTAATCACTATGTGTTGTGACTAAGTCAGAGTAAACAGTTTTACTAATTTATTGGAACTTATCTGCCTCTTCACTGTACCATCCTCGAGTGTGGTCCCATTATTACATCAAAGGACACACAGAACTGACCCTCTTACAATTACACCTACTGTACCTTGCCACAATTCTTACCCTCGGCAAACTCATGATATATTACTCTGTGAAACCCTTTCCCACTGTTCCAATTTTCCTGCTATATGTGAAGTGTGGTTTGATTCCTGAGTCTCTGATGTCTAGTGCCTTAATCTCCCAGATCCTGGTCTCACAGTCCCCAGTGTCCAGTGATTTAATCTCCCAGGTCCTGGAGTGACTCAGTGCCTTTTGTAAAATGGTGTGTCTCCAATTCCCAAGGATACACAGGACAAGCACCCAAGGAAAGGGTTTCACAATGTGCCCCAATGCCCTGGGTCAATGAAGTTAAAGGGGTTCTGCAGTTCTATAAAACTCAAGTGAACAGAGCTTAGCTCCGCCCAGGCCAGTGATACTAGTCGTGACATCACTGGCCTGCGGTAAACACAGAGAAGGCCGCGGCGCTCCTGCAGCGCCGCTGCCTTCTCAAACAGCTGATCGGCGGGGGTCCCGGGTGTCGGACCGCAGCCGATCAGAGGCTGATGATCTATACAGAGGATAGATCATCAGTGTTACAGAACTGCAGAACCCCTTTAAGCAAGATATTTGTTGGATGGACTAGAATTCATTTATTGTCTTTCTGACTTGAGGTAGCTTAGCGACCTTGGGCCTCATGCCTATTTATTTAGAAACCAAGTCCCTTTCTTCTAGTGGTTTAATTTCCCAGTCTGTATGCTTTAAAATCTTGTCCCAAGAAAAGTATTCTATATTTTTCAAACCAGCACCAGGATCTGAAAACTTTTACAATTGCATATAATAAAACATTTAATATAGCCACTTAGTTATTCAATATAATGTATAGCACAACCTGCTGTTTGTTATTGTCCTTATTCCTCTGTCCACCTCAGTAACATATTGGAAGCGGATGCACATGGTCAGATCCATCCTTCAACAACCACTAGCTGAATCTACTGTTAGAAGCTGTGAAAGTTACAAGAAGAGAGCTGAAAGAACACACTCCCTGAGCTGTGACAGGGAGAGAGCTGCTGTAGAAAGGACACGCCCTCTGAGAATTGACACAACCCCTGAGCTGCTAGCTAGAAATAAATCTAGCAGAGCAACTGAAGCAATAAATGGGGAAAGCTCTGGATCCTTGGAAGGTATAGGGCTGGTTCTAGCTTTGTTAGAAAGATTGTCATGTACTATATGATGTCTGAATTCTATTTTTTGCATTAATCACGGGATAACACTGCATCAACTTCCATTTTACATAACCTACTGGACGTAGGCTACTTTCACACTTGCGTTGTGGTTTTCCAGTATTGAGATCAGGCAGAGGATCTCAATACCGGAAAAAAACTGATTAGTTTTGTTCCCATGCTTTCTGAATGGAAAGAGATCCGTTCAGGATGCATCAGGATGTCTTCAGTTCAGGCAGCTTTCAGTTTTGTGACCGGACACAAAACCGCAGCAAGCTGTAATTTTGTGTCCGGTCATAAAAACTGAAAGAAACTGATCAGGTACTGAAACCAATGTAAGTCAATGGTGACGGATCCGGTTTTTTAGGAGACTAAAATGCAAAATGTAAAACCAAATATAGAATATAAAAAATTAAATGCAGAATATAGTAAATCTCTTCCGTTTGATAACTAAGATAAAAGGGTAACACGGTGGCTTAATGGTTAGCACTGGTGCTTTGCAGTGCTGGGGTGTTAGGTTTGAATCTGACCAAGGACAACATCTGCATGGAGTTTGTATGTTCTCCCTGTGTTTGCATGGGTTTACTCCGGGTACTCCGGTGTCTTCCCACACTCCAAAGACATAGTGATAGCAAACTAAGATTCTGAGCTCCACTGGGGACAGCAAAGTGATGATAATGTCAGTAAAGCGCAGCGGAATATGCCACCGCTATATAAGTGAGTAAAATAAAATATACAAGAATGTCTTAACACTCTAGTGCCCAACCTGTTTCGCACCTTAATGACCAAGCAATTTTTTCATCTTTGCCCCCTCCTAAAGATGTGGATATGGCAGAAAATTGCCCTTTCCCAGATCTGGGGGCATCCCTTTCCTCTCCAGGCATGGTTGTGGTGGTACCCCCAGCGACCATGATTTTTACACAACTGGAAATATGTAATAGCCCACCTTCCTGGCCTATGTTCAGAAATATTGGAAGATTTGTCTTTCTTAGTACGTACTGTTAATAAAGTGTCAATTATCAGTTACTGATGAGATAATTCAAAATCAATGAATATGGCAGTGAATCTTGTGATGTTTGTCAAAATGAATGTTACAGCTTAAATTATTTGGTAAAGGGATTGTCCAGGATTAGAAAAATAAGGTTGTTTTCGTCCAAAAACAGCTCCACACCTGTACATGTGTTGTGCCTGTCATTGCCAGCTTTCTGGAAGTGAAAGTGGCTTAGCTGCAGCTCCTTGACACACAGTTTTTTCTTAATTATATAACCACTTTAACCCTTAAAGGACCTTGCAATTTTCTGTTTTTGTGTTTTTGTTTCTTAGTCCCCAGCTTCCCATAACTTTTTTGTTTTTCTGTTCACATAGCCTTATGAGGGCTTGTTTTTTGTGGGATAAGTTGTACTTTCTACTTATTTAATATTGCATATGATGTAGTGGGGATCTTTAAAAAAATTCCAAATGGGGTGGAACTGGAAAAAATGCAATTCTGCAAAAATTTTAAGTTTTTTTTTTTTTTTTTACATCGTTCCTATGGGAAAAAATAGACCTGTTATCTTTATTCTCCAGGTCAGTACGATTACAACAATAGCACACTTGAGGGACCCGGGATGGACTGGTGAGAGCGGTCCCTGATAGTCTGTTGGGGCCGATTGAGCAGCTGAGCAGCTGAGCGGTGGAGCGGTTAGCCCGAGACGAGGTCCGGGGGGGAGTGCTGGAGAGCCCGGAGGGAGCTGCTACGGGGGCTCGGAGAGGACACGTGAGCCCGGAGAAGATAGCTGTCGGGGGACCAGGTGGAAGCTGGGAGCGGTGGGCGCATGGAGCTACGAGGATGCTGGGCGCTGTGACGCATGGAGCAGCAAGGGCACTGCGAGCGGCACGGCGATGAGAGAGGGGTTGGTGACGCCCCTGTGTGACCACGTGAAACGCCGTTGGGAGGAAGAGGTCCTCGCATCTCCAGGTGTATCTGCTGGTGGAGAGAATCCTTGTTGAAGATCCCCTGTTGGAGCTTGAAAGCCCGAATCGGGCAGTGGCTGGTCCCCAGGATCCCCAGGAGGGGTGAGGGGGGGTTGCGTGTTGGGAAAACCCGAGGGAGGATAAGTACAGGCTGAAGATTGTCCGGAGGTGGTGAGACAAACATTGAATGTTGGGTCTGTGTCTCTCCCCCTGTCCCCCTTTCTCTCCCCCTTTGTTGCGGGGTTCTGGCTGGGCCGAATGCACCGGGTGTGAGACGGTGCTTCTAAGGCTTGTGACTTTAGTGATTTGCTCCCTTGTTCCAGAGCTGAGTGAGAGGCAGCTCAGGGGGCATTTCAGTTGATTCATTTGGGAGGGAGGTGGAGGTGGTTCGGGGGACGGTGACTGTGACTTTCTGGCCTAGAGTGCAATTAAGGAGACAGTTGGCACATATTACATCGCTGCTGCCCGGGGTGTGAAAACACGTGGGGTTATAGGCAGTACTGGTGACCGGGGAAAAATTTGGGACTGAGTCTCTGGTCTTTACTATTGTTGTTTTTTTTTTTGCTCGCCTTAAGAAGATAGAAGATTAAAGAAAGAAATGAACTGAACTGCACAGGGGGAGTTTGTTGGGATATATGTGAAGGGGAATTGCTGCTAGTGTTGAGAGGGGAGAAAAAAGAGGGAAAGGGGAGAGAGAGAGAGGAGAAGAAAAAAGGGGAAAGGAAAAGAAAAGAAAAAAAAGGGGGGAAAAGGAAAAGGAGAGGGAGGAGGGGTAAAGGAAAAAAGAAGGTAAGAAAAAGAAAAGAGAAAAAGAAAAAGGAAAAAAAAAAAAGAAAAAGGAAGGGAAAAAAAATAATAAAGAAGGGGGAAGGGGAAGAAAAAAAAAAGAAAAAAAGGAGAGAGAAAAGAGGTAAAAAGGGGGAAGGGAAGAAGAAGAGAAGAGAGAAGAGTAAAGAAAAAGGGGAAAAAAAATGGCAGCTAAAAGACAGTCTCTCAGCCCAATAAAAGAAACTAAGGAGGGGAAAGGCAAGATAGAAAAATTCTTGTCACCTCCCAGTGCAGCGGTAAAACCTAAACAGAGCAGTAGAAAAAAAAGCAGGAAGTGAAGAACTACAAGAATCACCTTCGTTAGCTATGATAATGGAGGGCATAAATAAATTCAGTAAGGCGATGGAAAATATGACAGTGAAAGTGGACAGTGTTATATTTGAAATGTCAATTATTAAAGATGAATTAAGAAAGACCAGGGAGAAATGTAGGGAGACGGAAGAACGGGTCACCCAGGTGACAAAAGAGCTACCTAATGTCCAAGCGGATGTGAGAGGTTTAAAAAAAGGAGCAACTTAGACTGAAAGCACAGGTGGTGGATATGGAGAATCGTGCCCGTAGATGCAATTTGAGATTTATGGGCATACCTGAAAAGGTGGAAAAAGATGACCCAATTAGTTTCATGGAAAAATTGATTAAGGATAATATTGGGGAAGATAATTTGTCTGGGTTGTTTAGTGTTGAGAGGGCTCATAGGTTTCCCGGGAAACCACTGCCGGAGGGAAGTTTCCCCCGGACCATGATAATTAAGGTTTTAAATTATAAAGATAAGGTCACCATTTTAAAAAAGAGCCGTGAGGTTGAGAAAATACAAGTTGAAGGCTCAACAGTGTATATATATCCGGATTATGCAGAAGAGACACAAAAAGTTAGGAAAAGTTTTAACTTGGTGAAAAGGAGGCTGAGAGATAACAACTTAAAATATTCACTGATTTACCCGGCTAAGTTACGGGTGGTATTTAAGGACAAGGTGTGTTTTTTTGCGGAGGCCGGGGAGGTTGAAAAGTGGTTGGACCAACAGGGGCTGAAGGGCAAGTAAAAAAAAAAAAAAGGGGTATGAGAGGTCTTGTCATCATATGAGCCCAGGGGCGGGGTCAGAGTGTGGTTAAGTATCTGTCCAAAATACGGATAGGTGTTGAGGGGAGGGATGGACCTGGAAGGGTGTGTGTGTGTTTTTTTTTTTTTTTTTCCTTCTTTATATTGAATGTGCACTAAGATAACTAAGATATTTTTATGGAACATTAGGGGTTTGAAAAATAGAGTTAAAAGGGTTGCTGTTATGGATGTAATTAAAAGGTATTTACCAGCAGTTGTATGTCTAGTTGAGACTCATAGCACTAAAGAGATAAATTATACAACGTATAAAAATTGGTGGTCGGACCATTATCACGCAGTATATTCTTCTTATGCAAGGGGGGTTTCGGTACTTGTTCACAAAAAAATTCAATGGGAATTGATTGAATGTAAAATAGACACAGAGGGGCGTTATGTTTTTTTGTATGGGTATTTGGGGAAGATTTTATGTATTTTGGCATTTGTCTATATACCGCCCCCATTTTCCCCCGAAGTTTTTAGGAAATTGTGGGGTTTTGTTTCTGCAAAGGCAGAGTGTCCGGTTTTTCTGCTGGGAGACGTGAACGGTGTCATGGATGAGCAAAAAGATAGGATAAGGGATAGAGTTATTAATTTTGGCGCCGACATGCCTGTCAGTAGAATAACCAAGGAAATGGGGTTGATTGATATTTGGAGGGAGCGTAATCCCTCAAAAGTTGCATTTTCATGTTGGAATAAGTCATGTAATACTAAATCCCGGATAGATATGGTATTGGTGAATAGACTGGGGGTTAGATTAGTTACTAATGTAAGTTATAAAACGAGATGTATATCAGATCATGCCCCAGTGGTCATGGAGTTTGAGGTTGGGGGGGGGATATACCCAGAAGGTTTGGTGTCAGTCCCAATTGGCTTTTTCTATTGTCAGAAAGGGAGGATATTATAGAAGAACTAAAGGTGGCGTTAGAGATTAATTGGGGATCCGCATCGGACTTGGTGGTGTGGGACACGTTGAAAGGTATGTTAAGGGGCCTTTTGATTGATAGAATAAGTAGAATTAAAAAGGGGGCTAGAGTAAGGGAGAACCAACTTAGACAGGAAGTTAATAGGTTAGAAAGAGAAATGATTAATAGCCCGGGACCTGAGATAGAAAGATCATGGAGAGAGGCGCAAGAAAATTTGGATAAGTTTCTTAGGGAAGTAGCAAAAAATAAAGTTTTTATAAGTAATAAAGATAGGCATTGTGAAACTTGGGAAACCTAATAAAGGGCTGATGTCTGTTATTAAAAACCAAAGGGGAGGCAATAGTATAATGGGTATAAAAAATGAAGAGGGGAAGATATTGATAGATCTAAACCAAATACAGGAAGAATTTGTCCAGTGTTATCGTAAGATTTATTCTACAGAAAAGAAGGAAAATGGGGGATCAAGTATGCAGGTATATCTGCAGGACTTGGATCTTCCCAAGATTTCGGAGGAGGAAAGGAATTTATTGGATGCCCCGATTACAGTTGAAGAGTTGAAGGAGACCCTTGGTCAAATTAAGGGGAATACAGCCACAGGTAAAGATGGGTTGGTATATGAAGTATATAGGAAATACGGGGAGGTGTTGATGCCAGCGTTGTATAGGGTACTGATAGAGGCAAAGAATAAAGGAGAACTGCCGGATTCGATGAGGGATGCTTTGATCATTCTCCTGCATAAGAAAGGTAAAGATCGGAGTGAGACTGGGTCTTATAGACCCATCTCACTGTTAAATACAGATGTGAAGATTCTGGCGAGACTGCTTGCAAACCGACTGATTAAGGTAATAAGATCAGTGGTGCATGTTGACCAGAACGGTTTCATGCCGGGGGGCAGTACACAGAAAAACCTTAAAAGATTATATGAGAATATGGCGGTGGCCGGAGGTTTGGGGTCGCACTCCATCCTGTCGATGGATGCTAGGAAGGCCTTCGACAGGGTGGAGTGGGACTTCCTGTGGGCTGTAATGGAAAAAAACGGGTTTGGTAGGGAGTTTATAGAATGGATAAAATTACTCTATCATAGGCCCAGAGCCTCTCTTTTGATTAATGGTTCGGAGACTGAGTCCTTTGCCCTGGGTCGAGGTACAAGACAGGGGTGTCCTCTCTCCCCCCTCCTGTTCGCCCTAAGTATGGAAGTGTTGGCGGTAAGAATAAGGGCGGAGCCAGGATTGGAGGGATTTGGGGCGAGGGGGGGGGGACAGGATATCCCTGTATGCGGACGATGTTCTGGTTTATATGAAGTCCCCAGAAAATTCATTAAGTAGGGTCATGGAATTGGTGGAGGAATTTGGGTATTTTTCGGGTTTCTCCATCAATTGGGAGAAATCAGCTCTTCTTCCGTTGGGACAGGAAATAAAATTTGAAGGACAGGAGATCAAAGTTATGGTTCTACAGGGCCAGGAGAGTCTTAAATATTTGGGTATAGAAGTTACCAGGGAGATATCCCAATATCATATCAAAAATTCTCTCCCCTTAATTAAAGAGATTCAAAAAAAGAGTCGGACTTGGAATAGTCTGCCCCTTTCTAGGGGGGACAGGATCGTACTGATAAAATCAGTGTTAATGCCAAAGATACTATATTTGTTTATGGCCTGCCCAATTTGGTGGGAGGAAAAGCTCTTTAGGAAAATTGTTGCAGCATTTAATGAATTGATTTGGGGGAGGAGAAGGGTAAGGATTAAACAAGAATCCCTGGTACCAAGTTGGAGGAAGGGGGGAATTGCGTTTCCGGATGCGGCCTCCTATTTTTTGGCAGCTAAGGTGAAATATCTTATGGATAGAGATGAGAATGAATATTTTAAGTGGCTTTTGGCAAAATATAAGGGAAATTATTCTACGATCCTGGAACTCCTGGAGTCGGGGCAGATGGACCAGGGTAAAAGGGGGAACAGAGGGTCCCTGGAAGGATGTTTGGTAGAGACATGGAAAGAAACTAAAAAAATAGCAGGGATGGGAATGATAGCAGATGTTGCCCCCCTTTGGTTTAATAAACAGCTCGGGGATATATATCAGATAGGAATTATGAAACAATTGAGGGACCATGGGATAGAGAAGGTTAAACATCTGTGGAGAGAAGAAAAGTGGTTGGATTGGGAAGATATAAAGAGGGATTATAATGTGCCTTATGGGGCTTGGTTGGAGTATATGCAGGTTAAGGATGCTATTCTAGGGACTAAGGAATTCCATATTAGTGAATTGAGGGAAGCGCCGAGATTTATCGAGGTAATAGTAAAAGGTGGAGATCAGGGAAGGGAGAAAGTTTCGGGAATTTATGCTCAGATAATAGAGGAAAAATATAAGAATGTTGGAAAAAGAAAATGTGATCTTTGGGAAAGAGTGGGAATAAGCCTGGACGAAAAAAGTTGGGAGATGATAAATGTTAATATGAGAAAGGTTTCCCCTAATCTCAATTACAAGTTTATGCAATTCAACATAATTAACATGTTAATATTATTCCCCAAAGTTTTTGTTTAAAATCAGAAGAAGGAAGAATGATGAATGTCCTAAATGTGGGAGGGCTGGAGCGGACTATGTACATATGTTATGGAATTGTGAGGTTGTTCGGAGGTTTTGGGAGGCAATCCATAAAGAAATATGTGAAGAGTTTGGGGATAAGGTGGATTGCAATATAGAGATTATGGTTTTGGGGGATGATTCTAAGATTAAACTCAGAAAGGCCCAGAAGAAATTGTTGGTTAGGAAGTTATTTGTGGCTCGATTAGTGATATTGCGCTTATGGATGTTGGAGAAGCCCCCCACAGCCTCCGAATGGCTTAGATCGGTAGAGATTATTGTTAAATATGAGGGCGGTGTGTGAACAGATAATGCAGGGGTTTTTTTTTTTTCGTTTTTTTTTTCCCTCTTCCAGGTCCAGGCATGGGGAGGGGTGGTTAGAGGGGATTATATGAAGTAAATTATTGTCATGAATAATTTTTGTAATGAAATATTTTGAAAATAAAAAAAATAAAAAAATAAAAAAAATGTGAATAAAGCGTCATCTGAACAATGATGGACATAACACCGGCTGCAGCATGGATATTATGCTGAATTGCTTTCATTTTCCAGGTTGGAATGGTTCTTGGATGTTTTCCACTTTCTCCCACTAGATGTCGCTGTTCTATTACAATTTTATTATGGAGCTTCATCATTCAGTCATTAGAAATCACATTTATTATGGCACAAATGGAAAGATCTGCACCTCTTCTGTGTTTTTGACCCATACCTGGTTTTGGCTCACAATAACTGGAAATAACTGACCAAATAACTGAAGTGTGAACTTGAACTTATTACAACAGGAGGATATGTAGGTGTGCTCTATTTACCCTTCCAGGGTGCGGGAGAAGATGAAGTGGCTGTGAGCTGCAGTATCAGTACCTTCCTTCTACTAATGAGTGGAATCCTGGGGGTCAGAACCCCACCGATTACATATTGATGGCCTGTCCTAAGGACACATAAAGAGACATTTATCAAATGGCGTTTGCATTTTTTTTTTCAACATTTGGCCAAAATTTTCGACATTTAGAGCAACAGCACCTATGTTTAACCCTTTCGTTACCAGCGCCGTACATGTACAGCACTGGAGCACTGTTTCAAACAGCAGGGACCCTCCATTAATTACTGCGACCGGCAATAATGCAGATCGCTGTAATTATAGCCTTTAGATGCTGTGATCAAGTGAGATCATGGCATCTAAAGGGTCAAAAACCTTCTTCTAAGGGCTCATGCACACAAACGTATTTTCTTTCCGTGTCCGTTCCGGTTTTTTTGCGGACCGTATACGGAACCATTCATTTCAATGGGTCTGCAAAAAAAAACGGAAGGTACTCCGTGTGCATTCCGTTTCCGTATGTCCATATTTCCGTTCCGCAAAAAAATAGAACATGTCCTATTATTGTCCACATCACGGACAAGGATAATACTGTTCTATTAGGGGCCAGCTGTACCGTTCCGCAAAATACGGAATGCACATGGATGTCATCCGTATTTTTTGCGGATCCGTTTTTTGCGGACCACAAAATACATACCGTCATGTGCATGAGGCCTAAGGCCTCATGTATACGACCATATGTATTATGCGGTCCGCAAAAACGGATCCGCAAAAAATACAGATGACGTCCGTGTGCATTCCGTATTTTTGCGGAACGGAACAGCTGGCCCCGAAAAGAACAGTACTATCCTTGTCTGTTATGCGGACAGTAATAGGACCTGTTCTATTTCTTTGCGGAACGGAAATACGGACATACGGAAACTAAATGAAAACGGAGTACCTTCCGTTTTTTGTTTTTTGTTTTGCAGACTGTATGCAGAACCATTCATTTCAATGGGTCCGCAAAAAAAAAACGGAACGGACACGGAAAGAAAATACGTTAGTGTCCATGAGCCCAATGAGGATGCCGGTAATTGGTTTCAATGCGCTCAGCCTCGCTGAAGAGGCTGAGGGCATTGACGCTGTATTACTTATTTTGGCCACCAGGTGGCAGGCCAACATAAGAAAAGATTGTTCAAAAATAAAAATTGGATTTTGTGCGCTCAAATATGAGCTTCAAAATCAATACAAAAAAGTTTAAAAAACTTAAAAATATAAAAAATTAAAAAAAAAATAAAAGTTTAAATAATCCCCCTTTCCGTAAAATAAAAATATAAACATCATGGGTATCAACGCAACGCCCGTACTATCAAAATATAAAAATATTTCTCCAATACGGCGAATGACATAACGGAAAAAAGGTCAAAATGGTCAATTTGCCATCCCTTTCCCAAAAAATTTAATAAAATACAATAAAAAAGTCACACACAAATGGTATCGATAAAAACTACAGATTGTCCTGCAAAGCCTCAGTAGATATAACTATAAAAAAGTTACGGGGGTCAGAATATAGTGATGTAAAAAAGTGCTTTTTTTTCAAAGTTTAAATTAATTTTAACACTATTTAGACATGAAAAAAACCCTATGCATATGGGGGATCGTTGCAATTGTACTGACCCAGAGAATGAAGGGCATTGGTCAGTTTTGCCGCAAACAGAATGCTGTGGGAACAAAACCCGTAAAACGGTGGAGGAATTGGGTTTTTTCTTCCAATTTCACCCCATTTTTAATTTATTTACCGCGTCCCACTACATTATATGGCATAATTAATGGTGGCAATAGAAAGTACAACTTGTCCCGCAAAAAATAAGCCCTCATACAGCTATGTGAACGGATATACAAAAAAGTTATGTCTCAAGGAAGATAGGGAAGAAAAATGAAAACGCAAAAATGAAAAAACCTCTGGTATTAAAGAGGTTGTCCGAGTTATATTTATTGATGACCTATCCTCAGGATAGGTCATCAATATCAGACCGGCGGGGGTCCGACACCTGGCACCCCCACTGATCAGCTGTTTGAAGAGGAGGCGCGCGCCGTGCCAACGCTGCCTCCTCTTCATTGTTTACCTCCTTGCCGTAACATATGTAGCGGTGAGCAGGTGTAATTACACCCAAACCGCTCCATTCATTTCAATGGGGCGGCTCATTCCTATACAAGTCTATGGGAATGAGCCGTCCCATTGAAATGAATGGGGTGGCTTGGGTTGTAATTACACCTGCTCACCGCTACTGATGTTACGGCGAGCAGGTAAACAATGAAGAGGAGGCAGCGCTTGGCACGGCGTGCACCTCCTCTTCAAACAGCTGATCGGCGGGGGTGCCAGGTTTTGGACTCCCGCCGATCTGATATTGATGACCTATCCCGAGGAATAGGTCATCAATAAATATAACTCGGAAAACCCCTTTAAGGCAGAAAAGTGAGATTAGACCTTGATTATGGCACATTTATTATCTGCGACACTTGGAAATGTAGTAAAAAAAAAAGTCACAACTAGAGATGAGCGAATGTGCTCGCAACGAGCACTGTACCGCTCGGCTCCCCTGCGCTCGCATGGGCGCAGGCAGCCATTTCTGTCGGGTGAGGAGGACGGAAGCGGCTGCCTGCGCCCATGCGAGCGCAGGGGAGCCGAGCGGTACAGTGCTCGTTATGAGCACGTTCGCTCATCTCTAGTCACAACCTATTCCAGGCAGCCCACTGGTGTTTTTGTTAAGACTAAAGACTCGTCCGTGTTCAAATCCGTGACAAGGTGGTCAGTGATGCATCCGTGAAGGATCTACGTTGGGTCAGTGGGTCAGTTTTTGCTGTCCGTGTGCCATCCGTGTTTCACGGACACTGCACAGCTGAAAAATAATTTTCAAAACATCTCTTCCTAATGATCCGTGAAACACGGATGCAACACAGATGGCATCAGTGTTGCATCCGTGGTTTTCACGGACCCATAGACTATAATGGGTGTGATGGATCCGTGAACATGGACAAGATAGAGCATGCATCTGTGCTAAAAACACTAACCCACGGACCGTGCTAAAATACTGATGTGTGAATACACGCATTAAAATGAATGGGGACGTGTTCTGTCGGCGGAGAACACCGAGAGTGAATGAGGCTTAATTCACACAATACAATGCAGTTACACAACATACATGAAAACTTAGCGCCCACACAATGCAAAACCAGACTTAAAAGTGACATGAAAACTATATGAAAATGAAAGTGCTCTAACAGTTATAGTAACATGAGGTTTCCTGACTTTGATTTTACTTGATAATTGTGTAAGTTTTTCACTTTAGCCACTGGCCAGTGGACAACCTGCAGACACAAGCTACAAATTCATATTATCATAGACGGAGTAGACACAACGGTTTTATTAGCGTGGTCTCATAAACAATGCATTTGTGGGCTCAAAGGCTACCTGCACACTTTCAGGATTACGCAAGTTTTTTCCACACAGATTTTCCTGCCGAAAAACCGCAGTGTAATACAGTGCCAGCAAAGTGTATGAGATTAGACAAATCCCATTTACACTTAGCTTTTTTTTCCATGCAGAAATTTATCTGCTGTGGGGAGTTAGAAATCCGCAGCCTGTCACTTGTTTGGGTTTCAGTTATTTGTTCCGATTTTACCCTTTGCAAATGCAAGGGTGAGGACCGTGGAAAAGTAACACAACACCACCCTTGTGCAGGTAGTCTGAGGATGTGTTTAGGTGGAGGATTTTGTCTGCAACAAAATCCGCTGCGTATCCCACAGCAGAAACCGCTGTGCTGCAGTTTCTACCTTGGGTTTTCATGCGGACATGTTCTAAGTTTAGATCCACTGAAAGGAGCTAATCGCAAGCAGGATGGACCTATATAATCTTCTTCCTCATGAAGGTTGTTTGCTTTCCTCTGGATCAACATTGCAGCAGGTAATGGGCTGAACAGGATGGACATTAGGTTTGGTTCACATCTCCATTTTGTTACTCTGGTAGTCTATTCTGGGACAGGAACAGACTACAAAAATTACCGTATCGACATAGCTGGAAACCGCTAGTTCACCATTCACTATAATGGGACCTGAAGGGATCTGGACGATTTCTTGCTTTTGGCCGGAAAAAATCTCGGCAGTATTTTTCCGGCAGAACCCACAGGATCCCATTATAGTGAATGGGGACGGTGGTGCCTGGAAGGGTCCAGCTATGTCAGAGACAGTAACTCCGGTAGTCTGTTCCATGGATATTCCTTTTATTAAAGTACACCTTAGGGGTCAGTATTGGCCCCTATTCTCTTCAATATATTTATTAATGATCTTGTAGAAGGCTTGCACAGTAAAATATCAATTTTTGTAGATGACACTAAACTGTGTAAAGTAATTAACACAGAAGAGGACAGTACACTGCTACAGATGAATCTGGATAGATTGGAGGCTTGGGCAGAGAAGTGGCAGATGAGGTTTAACACTGTTATGCACATAGGAAAGAATAGTGCAAGTCACCAGTACATACTAAATGGTAAAACACTGGGTAATGACATGGAAAAGGACTTAGGGAATTAGGGTTATTCACTTTAGAAAAAGTCGACTAAGATCTAATAACTATGTATAAATATATCAGGGGTCAGTACAGAGATCTCTCCCATCATTTATTTATCCCCAGGAAAGTGACTGTGATGAGGGGGCATCCTCTGCGTCTGGAGGAAAGAAGGTTTCTACACTAAGATAGAAGAGGATTCTTTACCGTAAGAGCAGTGAAACTATGAAAAAGCAGACTTATTATTACACTCCAGAAATACATCCAGGCCTCTCTTGAACTCTTTTAGTGAATTTGCCATCACCACCTCCTCAGGCAGAGAGTTCCATGGTCTCACTGCTCTTACAGTAAAGAATCCTCTTCTATGTTATAGTTACTAGAGATGGGTTGTTGATCCAGGGAGTTATTCCAATTGCCTGATTGGATTCGGAAAATATTTTTTTCCCCTAAAGTGAGGAAAATTGGCTTCTACCTCACAGATTTTTTTTTTTTTGCCTTCCTCTGGATCAACTTGCAGGATAACAGGCTGGACTGCATGGACAGAAGTCTTTTTTAAGCCTAACAAACTATGTTACTATGTTAGTATGTCACGGTAGTATAGCTAGCTGTGTACAGTAGTTGTAAAATTATGTCACCTCATTTGTAAACCTCTCTCTAATGGCCAGTGCACGTAAAATCCACTGGCTAACGATACGTAATATGCTGATAAGGTAATACCTGGCTGTCATACAACATATATCTGCTGCTCATTTCCTATGTAAATGTTGACATTCATATTACCAACCACACAGTTGTAAAATCCTAATGACTAATCGCTCTATTGTGCTATCAATGATGTGGGGATTGGCATACATTCTGGTGAAGTAGTAATGATAATAATAGGAATGTAATTGCTGACATTGATGTTTCTTCCTATTATCTTCTGATATCCTGTAGCTAAACGCCTGTCGCTGCAGTTTTATCACGGGTGCATGTATTAAATGAGCACTTCATCCATTAAGGAAAGCGCAAATTTGTAATGATTAATCTCGTTTTTATCCGCATCTACATTAATTCTGTAATATTCTATTAACCACATTTACAGGTACAGCTTTTAAATACATATTTATAATCCTGATTTAATTCTCAAAATGAATCTACAACCTGACAGGCAAATTACAGCTCTGTACAATCTACAAGCTATACAGTACTGCTATATACTGTACATTTGATTTCATGCAGATTTCAGGGTTCAGATGCCATATTAGCTACAGTGCTACTACTGGCTGTGTACGGTATTGCAGCTCAGCCCTATTCACTTGAATGGAATGGAGCTTAAATTCCAGACACAAACCAAAGACAGGTGTGGTGCTAATTCCATTATAAAAGCCATGTTTTTCTAAGGCTAGGGCTACACGGCAACAGTTGTCGCAGCCAGGATCCCTGAGTAGCAGGGATCCCATAGAGATGAATGGGATCGCCGCGGCAGTCGCAAGAAATCCAACACAGTTGGATTTCTTGCGACTGCCGCGGCGATCCCATTCATCTCTATGGGATCCCCGCTACTCAGGGATCCTGGCTGCGACGGGTGTCGCGCGACAACTGTCGCCGTGTAATCCTAGCCTAAGGCTACACTACGACAAGTGTTGCACCCTAAAGTGTGAAGATGAAATTTCTGATCATTTGAATTCCATTTCGTATCTGTTCATTTAAATTTCATTTTAAGACCTGTGAATGCAGGTGCAGGGAGTAAGGCTTTGTCTACATATTTTCTCAAGGTTGTTTTTGGATTCTGACTCGCTGAGGACCTGGGAACTGGGCGCTTCAAGGTCTGGGGTGAGAGCAGATGAACAACACGTACATAGTGACAATTGAGCGCATGCACTGGCGAAGTTCCACTAGGAAATGGTGCTTTTTGTTTAATCAGTATAAAGCTGTAACCATTCAGGAAAGAAGTCAGAAACTCTTCCTATGGGGGACGCCTTGCGTAGGGACCTTTGTTTTCCCGATCGAGACTCTGACTGATCTCTCTGAAAGGGCTTCCCATCTGATGTTGCTGTCAGATGATGTTAACTCCATCGGTAATGTATGTACCTTCATCCTGGATGTAGTCAGGACTCCAGATGAAGTGTTGATATAATTGTGTATTATGTTCTTTATCCTTTGTATATAGATAAGTGCAAAATAAGGACATTATATCACTATATGTATATAGTACTCATTATAGTTAATAAAATCAGATTATAAACCTTCCTTAGAGGTGTATCTGTAGTTCAGTTAAGAGTCTCTCTTTAAAGAGTATCCAACCTGAAGTCTTGCTATTATCAGCAAAACATTAAATGGCGTAGTCGGCAGGATACTCAGAGAGACGTAAAACTGATTGTTTTTCTATAGTTCAGTTAAGAGTATCCAAACCTGAAGTCTTGATCTTATCAGCAAAACACCCCCCCCAAGTATCACAGTGTATTAGGGCAGCCATAGCAATGAATGGGGTCGCAGTGCAACTTGCGCATTTGCCTTGATTGAGACCCCAAAATCTAAAAAAAAAAAAAATCCAGCAGTATTGGATTTTTTTTTCATTTTTGGGGTCAAGGTCACGGCAAAAGTGTGAGTCAAGCTGTGACCCCCCCATTCATTTCTATGACTGCCCTTCTACGTTGCTATACTTGGGAGCATCACTCCCAAAATCGCGATGTAGCCATACCCTAAGGGTATTTCACCCGGGAACTCATTCTGGTCACTGCCTCATGTTAACATGCCACCTATTACCCAACAAATGAGAAAACACTCACTCGTCTGGTTATCATTATTTATCAGTATCACATCAGATCATGTAAATAGGGGGATGTGCTTCCAACAAACCAAAACTGTATGGGGACCAACAATTGAATTCCCAATGGTTTGCCCCATACTAAAGTTAGCTGCCGCATGTAAGTATACGTTACGAGCACTGATCTACATGTAATCAATTGGTAGGAATATCTGCTCGTGTTAAAGTACCCTAATCCCTTTACATGGTAAGCCATTATATACCACTGCTGAAGAAAATTGGCCATTTCCTGGAGAATATTTCTACCCAAATAAATAACCATAGGATTGTATTGAAGCCTGCATCTCTTGAATTTAAAAAAAAAAAAAAAATAGCAAACAAAAGTAGACATAAAGTAAAATCTTTATATCACGTAGTAGCTGAATGTTAGTGACTACAAATGACATCATACCACCAGCTGCTGAATACAGTGTCTTCATGAGTCAGGAAGATCTCAGGCCTACTAAGGCCTCCTGCACATGACTGTATCCATTTTATGGTTTGCAAATTGCGAATTTGCAAAATACAGAAGAGGCCTGTGTGAATCCTGCAATTGTCATGAGAACCGCTGTGAAAAAGCCTATTCTTGTCTGCAAAATGGCCAAGAGTAGAGCAGGTTCTATCATTTGCGGCCTGACCACATGGATGCATGAAAATGAATGTGGCAGCAGTGCAGTATAATTGTAACTTCTCATTCAACTGAACAGAACGAGCTGTTATAATTACACTGCACCACATCTGATTGGCGGGTGTCCCAGTAGTCGGATGAATGAGTTATCCTGAGGTACAGGAAATAATGCTGTCAGTTTAATTCCAGGTCTCACAGGGACACACAGCATTATAAATCATAATACTGCTGTGCGATCCTGTTAGAGGAGCTCAGAAAGGAAACTCTCACTGACACACACTGCGAGTTTCTTGCATTGAACTTGCTTGTGTTTGTCTGGCCTGACCCTGTCATTCTACTGCAGTTTGCAATACTGCCCATAGATTAGCCACATTGAAGTGGGCTAATAGACATGTGGCTACCCAGCACAGGATTGGATTGGGTACCCCCATGATGGTTTGGCTATGTTACAATGGAACCATTGTCTGACAATATTCTTAAATGCCAATCCTGAAGCAGGGGTAGGATATTTTGAAGGGGCCGAAACACCACCATCATTTCCTTCATGTCTGAAGATTGAGCTTTCCCATAACCCCTTAAGAAATCTTTCTCCTACATGTGACCCCCAACCTGTTGGACTGGCATCTGTAGTGATCACTAAAGGGTCTATTATTCTCCAAGGAACTCCCTGAATTAAGTTGTCTGGACATAGCCACCAACCCAAAGTCTGACATGTCTGGCTAGAGATTAGAATTTTCCTTTCTAAATCTTTTTTTCTTCACCTAACCAAGTCTGAAAAATCTTCCACTGCAGAATTCTGCAATGAATCTGGGCCCACTACACTGCCGGCATACAAGATGTAAAACCGACATCCCTTTCTTTATAGTGACAAGAGGGTTGTTTATTAGATCTTGAACCACTGACCTTACTTTCTGGATCTTGTCCGGGGTCAGAAAGGTTCTTTGAGTCTCTGAGTTCAGTAATATTCCCAGAAAGCATTGTTCCTTCTGGGGAATCAGTCTGGATTTTTCTTCATTTATGATCCAGACCAATCTGTGTCACTTGTTATACCTGAAACACAAAACTTTGACTGGAGAGAGCCACAATGAGAAAGTCATCCAGGCATGGCACAAACAGGATGTTCCTCTCCCTTATATGTGTTGCCCTGTACAAAATTATTTTTGTAAATATTCTCAGGGCCATGGAAATTCCAAACAGCAATATCTGGAACTAAAAATGTCTCAGCTGGCCTTGGAACTGTAACGCCACTCTCAGATATTTCTGGTGATCCAGAAATATCGGGAGATGATAGTGGGCGTCTTTCACATCTAGAACGCCATGACACAATCCTCGAACAGGAGATCGACTACTGATCTCATTGTTTCCATCTTGAATCTTCTGAGGTTTATAATTGTCCTGTACTCCCCATTTGACTTTTTACTAAAAAGAGAGTTGAATAAAATCTCGTCGTTTCTTCTCCTTCTGGGCAGGGAATTCTGGGCGCCTTTTTGAAGAAGCGACACTATCTCCTATAGAGGCTCCTGCACAGACTGCCCTACTATTTTGTACATGAACCTTTCTGGAGGGAAAAGCATGAAATCTATTCTGAACCCCTCTTTTAGTGTCTGAAGAATCCAGGAACTGTTCAAATTTTTTGTCCAGGCTGGACATTGTAGGTTTCATTGTAGGTTATCCTTTTTGGTAAATTTAGAGGGTTGATTCTTGAAGAGATTTGGAGAATTTCCACTTATTTTTCTTGCTTGGATTCCTTTCTCTCCCTCCAAGCTTCCTACCTTGCCAAAAGAAGTTGAATTGCTTGTGAAAACTAGTAGGGAACCACTTCTTTCTATCCCCTGCTTCACTAAAATGTCATCCAAGGCAGATCCAAACAAGTATTTACCCTCACACGGAATATTACAAAGGCAATTCTTGAGCCAAAGAGCCCGACGGGCAGAATTAGCAAGGGAAGAGGCGCAAGCGGATAATCTAACTGCGTCAGCCGAGGCACCTGCCAAAAAAATCAGCTGCTTAAGAGATGGCTGTAAGGGATTCCAACAACTGATCTCTGGGAGTTTTATCCCTAATCTGAACGTCCAACTGCTTGACCCACAAAATAAGAGCTCTAGCCACACATGTTGCAGCAATATTTGCACCAACCAACTCCCAATTTCTTCTATGAAAGCTATCTGCCTTCCAATCCATTAGATCCCTCAGTTGTCCCAAGTCATCAAAGGGTAAAAAAGATGAATGGGAAACATTAGCAATAGGGACATCTATCTTTGGAGCCTTATCCCAATTAAGGGATCATCAAAGGGATATTTACATTTAACAGAGCTTGGAATAAAACTGTGCTTGTCTGGGTGCTTCCATTCTTTATTAAATAGTGCCAATACATTCTTATGGACCCTTTTTTTCTCCCTTCTAATCCCTCAAACATCACTTCTTGCACTGAACGTACTTCTTTGGGATTCTCAGTGTTTATAGTTAGGCTAAATTTACACAACCGTATTTTGTTTCTGTGTCCATTCCATTTTTTTGGCAGATAGGATGCGTACCTATTCATTTCAATGGCCTGCAAAAAATGCAGACAGCACACCCTGTGCTATCCGCATCCGTATGTTTGTTCCGTAGCCCCGCAGAAAAGATAGAACATGTTGTGTTCTTGTCCGTTTTGCTGACAAGGATAGGCATTGTTACAATGGATCTGCAAAGAAAAACAGATGCAATACGGAACTTCATCCACTTGTTTGCAGATCCGGTCGTGTGAATGACTTACCCTTAATGCTTTTAGAAGCTGGTCCACATCCTGAATGGTAAAAAAGGGCTTTCCACCCCTTGCACTATCCAAAGAGGAATCAGAATTCACTCCACTCTCTAAACGTCTGTCTTCTTCCTCAGAATTAGAAATATCAGAATATTGTAGCACAGAGGAAGACTTGTTCCTGGAATCCCCCTTTTGGACCTTAGGGCAGTGCTGACTTCTTCCCTAATAATCCTCTTCATGCATTTAACTATAGATAGGGATTCCCAATACACGACCGACTTAATAATTTCGAGGCTAGCACAAGGCTAGCTTGGTTTTACATAAGTCACATTTTTTGTGTCGCGTTTTTGTTGCCGCTTTCATAGGCTTATCCTAAAAATATAACAAGGAAAATATAAGCCTCCCTTATATTGCACATTTAGCTGCCTATACCCTTCGAGCATACCACAGGCACTTGGGTCCTTCTGAGTTTCACCAGAGCTTACCATGTCTCGGCAAGGATCCTGAGGCTGACTGCACTGGGCTGTTTTAAATCCATACAGGAATCCATACTCCCTGGTTGTGTTCTTGCGATCCCTATGACGTCACTACCAATCACGTCCTTATTGAGACCTGCATGTGCAAGCGCTTCTGGTCTCACGATATTATGATGTGTCACTTCCCCCCTTCGCACCCATTCCCCTGTGCGAGAGGAAAGCTGAGAAGATTGCATGGCGAGAATCACACGGCCATACCCTGCTGTTATTGGTGGGGAATCTTCAGCTTCAAGGTGTGCACAGCAGGTAACTCACCTAGCGCACACCTCTGCCCAGCCAGTCTCATATACGGGTAGAAACTATTCCATGTCTTCCACTGTAGACCTATCTGCAGGTGTCCTGTCCTAGGACAGGAAACCACTGAATGAGGAAGGGGCTCCTGCTTTTTTAGATCTGTCAGTTTTCTGGCCTGGGAAGCAAACTCTCTTTTCTGGTGTTGTCATAGGACAAAGGGAAAAACGTCTACATTTTCTTTGAATCGCCATTTTCTGACAGCGAATGAATAGAATTTTGACACTAGCCCTGCTGAGCTGTGCCTCGTGCACAGCTCAGCAGGGAGCTTACTATGGCAGGCCTGGAAGATTTCAGAGACACCCAGGCCTGCCATGGTAATCACACTTCCCAGGTTTGCCAACTTCCTCCTCTAAAAAAAAAAAAAAAAAAAAAAAGGTACACAACCCTTTTAGGGCTCATGCAACTTATTTTTTGTCCGTTTCTGATCCGCTTTTTTTGCAGGTTGGATGTGGACCCATTCACTTCATTGGGGACGCAAAAGATGCGGAAAGCACACCTGTGTGCGGTCTACATTTGTATGTCCATACCGCGACCCCACAAAAAAATAGAACATGTCCTATTCTTGTCCGCTTTATGGACAAGTATCGGACAGTTCTACAGAGAGCGGAATGTTCCGTTCCGCAAAATGTGTAACACACATGAGTGTTGTACGGATTCACAATTTGCTATCCGCAAATACGAAAACAGTCATATGCATGCGCCCTTAAAAGGAATTTGTCACCATTTTTATGCTGGCCTATCTGAGGTTATATTATACTGATTTATAATGCTGTGTGCCTCTGCTTGACCTTACTGCTACAGAATGATAGTGACATAAAGCTGTCAGTATTAAAGAGTAAACTTGTATAAATTTATGTTAACCTGTCCTTAATGTCCTAATAACAGTTTTTGTAATATAGTTTATTAATGTTTTTTGTATTTTTAATACACTTTACCCTCCCAAAAGCACGTTTCACTGTCCCCTTAAAATCTACTTCTATGACATGTCATCGTACGGAGAACACATTTTATGAACGTGGCCGCAGCGCAGTGAGTATGGGCAGGAGCGAACATTGCTACTCCTACCCATGTGCTATGCCAGGAGTTAGTAAACCTCCGGGGGGCATTCTCTGGGCTGTAGCCCCGTTATTAAAGTCGTCGGTATACTGAAAAGTAGATTTTAACCACAGTGTGCTTTAGGGAGGGTAAAGTGTATTAAAAATACAAAAAGTATATTACAAAAACTTATTAGGGCATTAGGGACATGTTCACAAAAATGTATTCAATAGTTACTGTTTAAGGGGGTTGTCCGGGTTCAGAGCTGAACCTGGACATACCCAGAATTTCACCCAGGCAGCCTGCCTGACAAGAGCATTGGAGCATTTCATGCACCGATGCGCTCCCTTGCCCTGCACTAGATTGCACAGGGCAAGGGCTCTTTTATTTACAAACACATACACGGCTTCCGCCTGGCAGTGTGTTTGGTGACGTCACCGGCTCTGATGGGCTGGCTTTAGCGCTGCTCTAGCCAGTAAAACGGCTAGGGCAGCGCCAAAGCCCCACCATCAGTGCCAGTGACGTCACCGGGCTCACTGCCAGGCGGAAGCCATGTGTGTGTTTGTAAATAAAAGAGCATGAAATGCTCCAATGCTCTTGTCAGGCAGGCTGCTTGGGTGAAATTCTGGGTATGTCCAGGTTTAGCTCTGAACCCGACCAACCCCTTTAAAGCTGATTCGGCCCATTGCAGTCTATGGGTCAGTGAGAACCAATGGATGGCATCCATCTTCTGTCAGTGGTTTTTCACTGACCATTGCTAGGAAATGCTCTGGAAATCTCCTTTTGGCCTTGCAGTGCACACAGCCTACAGGATGACAAAC
The DNA here is from genome assembly GCA_900303285.1 of Rhinella marina. NCBI lineage: Eukaryota > Metazoa > Chordata > Amphibia > Anura > Bufonidae > Rhinella > Rhinella marina. The sequence goes on along the minus strand of ONZH01028414.1, from coordinate 511,778 downwards.
CGAAGGCAAAAAAACAAACACTGACCCTCTTGTCACAGACATGTGAATAGCTCTTAGGCTACTTTCACACTAGCGTTAGCACGGATCCGGCACCTAAAGGGTGCCAACGGATCCGTGCTAACGCTATACATGTGTGGAGCCGGAGCAGCGCTCCGGCCCCACACATGACACACATTAAAACAAGACACAGACATACATACAAACATACAGACATACATACATACTCACATACTCCCGGGACGCCGGCAGAACGTCTTCACGCGCCTCCTGCGCGCAGTGATGACGATTCCCCACAGCGCCCTCTGCTGGGCGCAGTGGGGAAATGTCATCGCAGCGCGCAGGAGGCGCGTGAAGACGTTCTGCCGGCGTCCCGGGAGTATGTGAGTATGTATGTATGTTTGTATGTATGAAAAACTGGGGGTCAGTCAGCACATCCAAGTATGCAGGTGCACGTCACACAGGTGTGGCTGCAAAATAAAATGGTAAAACATAGAAGGTGCAACAGCACTCAGCGAACACAGACAGCAAATCGAGTACATATAATACCGCCATACTCACCATCTACACGATGCTTGCGCTACATTGTAAATGTGAGATTCTTGGCAGATAACTTTATATAAAAAAGCTATCTGTGCCCGTCTGCCATACCAAGGCGATCTCTTTAAGACGGGAACCTAAAAAGCCATAACGCTCAAGGAATGCAGGTTCCATATAATGCTGAGCCAACTCTGTTCCACCTCTCCTGGTACCAGTTAGGCCTCCAAATGCATATAAGGAGAGCAGGGCAAAGCTTTATACTAGCACTAATTAAAATCAATAGGTAAGGCAGACAGGTTAGTTAGGAGTGCACGACCGAATTGGTGGTGGAGTCAGCCACGCCTCCACCTAAACTGCAAGAAAAACTGGGGGTCAGTCAGCACATCCAAGTATGCAGGTGCACGTCACACAGGTGTGGCTGCAAAATAAAATGGTAAAACATAGAAGGTGCAACAGCACTCAGCGAACACAGACAGCAAATCGAGTACATATAATACCGCCATACTCACCATCTACACGATGCTTGCGCTACATTGTAAATGTGAGATTCTTGGCAGATAACTTTATATAAAAAAGCTATCTGTGCCCGTCTGCCATACCAAGGCGATCTCTTTAAGACGGGAACCTAAAAAGCCATAACGCTCAAGGAATGCAGGTTCCATATAATGCTGAGCCAACTCTGTTCCACCTCTCCTGGTACCAGTTAGGCCTCCAAATGCATATAAGGAGAGCAGGGCAAAGCTTTATACTAGCACTAATTAAAATCAATAGGTAAGGCAGACAGGTTAGTTAGGAGTGCACGACCGAATTGGTGGTGGAGTCAGCCACGCCTCCACCTAAACTGCAAGAAAAACTGGGGGTCAGTCAGCACATCCAAGTATGCAGGTGCACGTCACACAGGTGTGGCTGCAAAATAAAATGGTAAAACATAGAAGGTGCAACAGCACTCAGCGAACACAGACAGCAAATCGAGTACATATAATACCGCCATACTCACCATCTACACGATGCTTGCGCTACATTGTAAATGTGAGATTCTTGGCAGATAACTTTATATAAAAAAGCTATCTGTGCCCGTCTGCCATACCAAGGCGATCTCTTTAAGACGGGAACCTAAAAAGCCATAACGCTCAAGGAATGCAGGTTCCATATAATGCTGAGCCAACTCTGTTCCACCTCTCCTGGTACCAGTTAGGCCTCCAAATGCATATAAGGAGAGCATGTTTGTATGTATGTCTGTATGTTTGTTTGTATGTATGTATGTATGTCTGTGTGTATGTATGCCGGATCCGGAATGACCCCCCATTGGAAATCAATGGAGGACAGATCCAGATTACTGGTGTGTCCACACCAAACGGATCCGTCCCCATTGACTTGCATTGGGGGTCATTCCGGATCCGTCTTGGTGCGGATGCCTGGACCGGAGAGCAAACCGCAGCATGCTGCGGTTTGTCCTCCGGTCTGAAGACGGAACGGAATGCTTTCAGGAGCATTCCGTTGTCTTCAGTTCAGTTTTGTCCCCATTGACAATGAATGGGGACAAAACTGAAGCGTTTTTTTCCGGTATTGAGCCCCTATAACGGAACTCAATACCGGAATTTAAAAACGCTAGTGTGAAAGTAGCCTTAACAGATAACAAATTTCTGGGTTAAAGGGATTATCCTTGATTTGTTAACTACATAATTATTGGAGTCTTTAATAAATCCTCACAAGCTACACATCATTTCATGTGACACGCAGAAATAAATTGCTACTTAGAAGAAAACGAGCCCACGTCACGCGAGAAAAAAAACTAAACTTAAAGGGAACCTGTCATCTCCGAAACACCCCCTGAACTAGAGTAAGCGGTGTATAGTGTAAGTGATGCTGAATCCGAATATGTAAGTTTTATCTTCATACTCCCTTCCATTCTGACGCTGTGCTCCCACAAACCAGCAGTAAAATGCATTGAGAGGACTCTTCTTTGAGTCCTCTCCATTATGTGAGCGAGCACCGGAGTCCAGTGAGTGCATTTTACTGCAGGTTTGTGGGAGCACAGCATCAGAATGGAAGGGAGTATGAAGATAAAAATTACATAACCAGACTCGACATCACCTACACTATACACCGCTTACTCTAGTTTGGAGGATGTTTCAGAGCTGACAGATTCCCTTTAATATACATTAAAAACATGGCCCCTGATGCTCGTCATGGTGATCACTATGGAGCCGTTCGTAACGCCACAGTCTATAAGGACGCCTATTGGCAGTCTGTCCTCAGCCTTTGGTTGGTGGCCTAGAACCCTCCCGAAATGACTTCATTCCCGCAGTAACAGGGTAGAAAGAGACTTGGAACGCACACGCTCCCGCGTCGTGACGCCATCGCGTCTGCCCAGCGTCCACTGCGATGCTCGGAAGGGCGTGTTCACCGCAGGCCCAATAAGCAGCCGGGACTAGTAATGAGGCGGGTCTCTGCGATTGACAGTCAAAACAACCAATCCGAGTTTGAACTCTCGAAGCTGTGGTCCAATAGGAGCGGCAAAGGGGTGTGTTCTTGTCGAGTCATGTTGTGGTGTTGTTGCCAGAGGGCGGAGCCGGCTGTGGTGCAGTCAGACAGGGGAGCGCGGAGTTGGCGGAGGTAGGAATTACCGGGGGACCGGTGAGAGGGGATGACGGGGTGTGTGAGGTGACTGGTCGGTAGGGTTCGCGGCTGCTCGCTGCCGTCATGTGGACGGGCAGCTGTGCTGTAAATGAGGCGGTGTGGAGGAGGTGTGTGTGTGTGTGTGTGTCCAAGGCCTACGGTTTGTGGGAGAGTGTGAGGTGCATGACCTGTGGCAGGGGTCAGTTTCTAGTCTGTGGTGTGTTCACATTGTGCGGCTTTGTGTTGTTGCAGTCTCTGCAAGGTTCTGTGCGTATGAACCGTGTATGTAATAGGCAGTTTCCATGTTCTGTAAGTAGGGGTGCAGCCACCAGTGCAATATGGAGCAGGGTATAGACTGGCACACTGGGCAGGCTGCCACCTGGCACCTTCAGGAATGTGGCTTCTGCCTGGCACTGGCTGCCCACAGGGTTTGTCTATATATTTGTCTCCTCCGTTTATATGATTGCTGGAAGACTGTGCTGTAATCCTGGTGGAACGTAACGGTTAGGGCCTGCACATACATGACACTGGGGTTTTCTTTACCACAAAAAAAAAAATAATTTTTCCTTTGCCACCTGCGTTTGTGGTGTGTTTCTGCGGCTTGTTGCACGCAGTGGGGGTCATTTATCAATGTGGTGTTTTGTGTCTTTCTCTGCTGTAGGAGGCACTTCATTCATGGTAAGGTGCAGGCCTCGTCATCCTCCGCCAGTCCAAGACGCCTCGACTGAAATATACTCCCTGACTGCAGTAGATTACTGTCGTCATTTTTACGCCAGGAATATGGTGTGAATGTTATTTGAATTTGTAGGGGGTGATGGCCCCACACCGCCCCCCGCCACCCCTCAGTGTCAAGGGCATCATAAAATACAACCTGCTCCTAAATGTAGCATTTAACGGGGGCTGTGCAGCTTTTTGACACCAAAAACTGGCGTAGGGGGACATAAGAAATGACCCCCGTGTGGCTTACCACTAGCATTTTCTTCATGGCACCCTCGGCCCCCCTATAGAGAAGATGCTGGCAAAACGCTTTTATAAAATGTCAGCAGCTCTAGCGGGCTGTGGGTTTGAAAAGAAACTAGAAAGGCAAAAAAAACGCCACGTAATTAAGGCTAATTTTAAAACCAGAGTTTTTGCTGGATCCGTCATGATAATACAACCGTCTGCATCCGTTCTGAACCGACCCGGTTGTATTATCTTTTACATAGCCAAGACGGATCCGTCATGAACTCAATTGAAAGTCAATGGAGGACGGATCCGTTTTCTATTGTGTCTGAGAAAACGGATCCGTCCCCATTGACTTACATTGTGAGTCATGACGGATCCGTTTGAATCAGTTTCTTCATGCGAACACCAAAACGCAGCAAGCAGCGATTTAGTGTCCGCCTCCAAAACGGAATGGAGACTGAACTGACGCAAAACTGATGAATTCTGAACGGATCCTTTTCTCACAAACGGATCCTTACAACGCAAGTGTGAAAGTAGCCTAACAAAACAGGCAGTTGTAAAAAAAATTTTCCCGGCTAACATCTGGAGCTGCCGTTTTGTACAGAAAATAAAATAAAAATCAGAGAAAACGTAGTCAACCTCCTCTAAAAAAACATGCGTGAAAGCAGCCTTATCCAGTGCCTAAGAACATCAGTAGACGCCGCATTAAGGCTACATGCACATGAAAACGGACGTGTGATGTTCTTTTTGTTTTTTAACAGTCATCACACGTCCGTTTTTAGACCAATGGTCATCTATGGGGTTATTCACACGGCAGTTTTTTTGACTGTCAGTAAAAAACGGATGTCAAAAAATAGAACATGTTCTATCTTGTCCGTTTTTCACTGACAGACTGCCCCCGCACAATTGAATGGGTCCGTTTTTAACGCCTCAGAAAGGCATCTGTGAGATAAATGTCTGTCGTGTGCATGTAGCCTAAGGTGTATTCACATGCGCCTGATTTGTTGCATCTTTGTTCCATACATCTGGATGTGGAGGCCCAGGTATCCCGGAAGTTCCTGATGAAGGGCCTCGCAGTTCCGGCTGGGTCCCCTTTTTCTATTACCGCCATATGTCTTAGTTGGACTGTGTAAAGCTCCTGTGTTGACACTGGCATATGACACGACAGATCCGCAGCACAGCAGCTCCTGGCAGAACGCACTTGGTTATAATGGATGTGTCAGGTTTCCGGGTTTTCACAGTAAGCACGGTGCAGCAGAATGTTCTGACCACGTTTACTGTGCACATTCACTGTACTGGCAGACGCTCCCGGAGCTCCAGTCACCCAGCAGATGCCACTAGTGAGGTATTGCTCTGGGCTGACACAGTGTGTAACGGCATGGGAAGCTGGTAAATTGCCTCCGCGTTTACCTTGCACTGCATGGAGGTGCCGCCGATGCCCATGGGTAGCGATGTAGAAAAGCACTCGCATCCATTGCCTTTCCAAGATGGCACCTGTGTCTTCTACTGTGAATGTGATGAAAGCGTCCTGTATATGTGCCCACGTTTACCGCTTTCAGATCACGCTCAGTAGAAGTCAGATGCACCATCTTGGGATGGCTGTTGTTTCCCATGGGCACCAGAAATTTATGCACAAATTGAGAAACTCCCAAATTGAACATTTTGGTGAAATGCGCCAAATTTTTTTAATAGGTGCACTTTATGGTGTATCTTGGGCTATGTAAGTCCACTATGAGCTCTAGGCCTGTTTTAGACGAGTGTGTTCACTACATGAAACGCTCTGTGGGAGCGTGAATACCCGTAGTGAACGCCGCTCCTGTGACCGCACCACAGAGCATTATAATGATTTATAATGCTGTGTGTCTCTGCCTGACTTCAACTTGTTCTGACGGCATTACGTGAGTACAAATCATTACAGTGGAGGCCGGGCAGAGACACACAGCATTATAAATCATTATAACACCGTGTGTTCTGGTTACAGGAGCGGAGGTCACTAAGGGAATTTACGCTCCCACATAAAACTGACCTTAAACTTACAGGGGTTGTGCAGGGGTTTTATATTGATGGCCTAGCCTCAGGATAGGTCATCAATATCTAATCGACGGGGGTCCGACACTCGGCTCCCGGGTTGATCAGCTGTTTAAAGAGGAGGCGTTGCTCCATGCATGCACTACTTCCTCTTCATTACACTGCCCGGCGTCTTGTAATAGCACTACACCACCACTCCATGGGAGATGTTGGGCAGTGTAATGAAGAGGAAGCAGTGCTTGCATGGAGCGCCGTCTCCTCTTCAAGTAGCTATAGGCCATCAATCTAAATCCCCTGCACAATCCCTTTAATACATTTGTCTGACTGCTGTCATCCATTCCCATCTCTTGTATGTCTGTGTGTTTAGGCCGCTTAGAGTAGTGGAGAAGCTGGGAAACGGTGCTTGTAATGGTTGGCACCCAGCGTTTGTATTACTTTTGTGACCGTGATATGCGTAACAAAATGCGTCCTATTCCACTTGTGTGAAAGCCATGTATTGATTTGGGGGGGGGGGGGGGGGCGTTATTACGGCCGCTCCCAGGTGCAGGGTTCACGCCTACTGCACCTAGGGGGCCTAATTAGCATATTATAAAAACGCTATTTTAACAAAAACTACCATACAGTTTTCTATAAAAGAAGGCTTTCTGTCATCAGGTGTCATTTGCGATTTGCAAATGACACTCGGTTTTGTAGGCTAAATTCTGATGACAGAAACCCTTTAAGTTCCCCTTAAAGGGGTATTCCCATCTCACAAATGTAGTTTGTATAGTTAGATATAGCCATACCAATATTATTACTAATAGAATGTATTTATATAAAATGTACCGTTTAGAAGATTTGCCTATTTGTATATCCATTGTCCCACACACATCAGTCAGGCCGTTGCCCCTAGTTACGTCCACCATGGCCATGTAGTAGTGGTGGCCGGCTTGCTCCTGTTCAAACCGCTCTGAGGTAACTGCTGTATTGTAAACGCACATTATATGAGTATGCGGAGACACATCTTAGGGTTGTAGCATTTTTGTCTGCGCTTCCAAAACACAGAGAAACAGATCCTGTTCCAAGATCAATTCATCTCTATGGAGCAGAATCCGTTTATAAAGTCTTCCTTTTGGACGGATCTTGACCATTGCATTTTGGACTGGTAGCGTCTAAAACGCAGATGTGAATGTACCCTAAGATGTGTCTCCGCATGCTCATGTAATGTGCGTTCACAATACAGCAGTTACCTCAGAGCGGGTTTGAAAAGGAGCAAGCTGACCACCACTACTACATGGCCGTGGTGGTCGTATATAAATACATTCTATTAGTAATAATATTGGTATGGCTATATCTAATTATACAAACTACATTTGTGAGATGGGAATACCCCTTTAATGCTCGCTCTGCAGTATACGTTACTGACGGGGTCGCTTGTCTGTAATGTGCACCTAGTCCAGGAGATCGTCAGTCTGACATCTGCATATTGCAGCAGATTTGAGGTCAGGTTCCCGATTCTAGCAGGTCAGAGGCCTGATGCTGTCACGTTGCTTATCCCTTGTTTTCTTTCTATTCACAGGTCTTTTGTCTCTTACTCTGTGCACTGACTCTACCCAGGATTTGACGCCTTGCTGGCTGTTGTCACACACACAGCTGGTGAAAGGTACGATCACGCATTCGCACCCCACGGGTGCATCAGCAGAACCATTCAGCCCTTCATAGCTTTAACAGCTGCAGTGGACTTTTTTTCTTTTCAATAATGATGATTTCCAGCAGACTCTGCTTTCTTTTTCTTTTTTTACTTTGCAACATCTATTTGCTTAAAAACCCACTAAGAAGACATTTTGGGGGTCATTTATCTAACTGGTGTAAGGTAGACCTTGCTTAGTTGCCCATAGCAACCAATCAGATTCCACCTTTCATTTTCCTAAGGAGCTATCCAAAATGAAAGGTGGAATCTGATTGGTTGCCATGGGCAACTGAGCCAGTTCTTCTTTACACCACTTTGATAAATGACTGTGTTATTCTGCAGTATATATTTCTGTATATGCAGTGTGAAATGATGGATGCTGACTGCAAGTTAAAGGGGTTGTCTCACTTAAAGTGGTTTTCCGAGTTATATATATTGACGACCTATCCTCAGGATAGGTCAACAATATCAGATCGGCGGGGTCCGACACCCCCGCCGCTCAGCTGTTTGAAGAGGAGGCGCACGCGCCGTACCAGCGCTGCCTCCTCTTCACTGTTTACATGCTGGCCGTAACGGGGTTGTGGTGAGTAGGTGTAATTACACCTCACCGCCCCATACATTTCAATGGGAAGGCTCGTTCCCATACAAGTCTATGGGAGCGATCCTTCCCATAGAAATGAATGGGGTGGTTAGGTGTATTTACACCTACTCACCACTACGCCGTTACGGCCAGCATGTAAACAGTGAAGAGGAGGCAGCGCTGATACGGCGCGTGCGCCTCCTCTTCAAACATCTGAGCGGCGGGGGTGCCAGGTGTCGGAACCCCGCCGATCTGATATTGATGACCTATTTTGAGGATAGATCATCAATATATATAACTCGGAAAACCCCTTTAAGTAAGTTGCATTTATTAAGTAGAGGAAGTTAACACAAGGCACTTCCTAATGTATTGTTATTGTCCATATTGCCTCCTTTGCTGTCTGGATTCATTTTTCAATCAGATTATACATGGCTTGTTTCCATGGTTACGACTAGAGATGAGCGAATGTGCTCGTTACGAGCACTGTATCGCTAGTCTCCCGTGCAAACAAATGCCCGCAGGCATTGCGGATCCGTCCTCAGCTGCATGTAAGTCAATGGGGACGGATCCATTTGGTATGAGTGTCGTAACGAGCACATTCGCTCATCTCTAGTTACGACCACCCTGTCATCCATCAGTGGCGGTTGTGCTTGCACACTATAGAAAAAAAGCGCTGGCCTGTTTGGTGGCTGGAAACATGGGAGCGCACATAGGCCGGCTCTTTTTTTCCTATCGTGTGCAAGCACAGCCACCACTGATGGATTGCACATTGGTCTATAACCATGGAAACTAGTAGTGGATAATGTAATAGAAAACTTAATCTAGCCAGCAGAGGAAGTAATATGGACAATCACATTACATTAGTAAATGCCTTGTATTCACTTTCTCTACATAATAAATGCCAGTTACTGAAGTGAGACAACCCCTTTAGGGTAAATGCTCACGATCAGGATTTATCTGCGGACAATCCGCACTGAAATCCGCAGGTGTTCTCAGTGAAATTCGTGCGGTAAATCCGCACCAATTGGTGCGGATTTTTTTTTCAAGTGAATGGAGAAAATCCTCATGAAATCCGGACAGGAAAAATAAAATAAATTGACATGCTGCGGATTGTAAAATCCGCACCGCAGGTCAAAATCCGCACTAAAAAAATCTGCATCGTGTGCATTGAGAATTTCAAATTGTCATAGAATATAATGTACATGACCTACGGATCGGATTTTCCGCACGTAATCCTGATCGTGTGCATTTACCCTTAAGGGTCCATTTTCAAGGCCTGATGTCAGGGCAATGTTCGGAGAAGGGCTCTTCATACACGGTCAATGCCAATTTGTTCCTTTGCGTTTGTGTGCAGCAATAACATTCATCCCCATTGAGATTCATTGCCTCATTGAGCCCGGCACAATGATTTTATGTGCAGCATAAATGACAGATCACCTGATGAACTGCAGTTTTGCATGTTTTTGGGTGATTGGTATCACATATACACTGGGCAAGTGTTCGTCCGAGAGATCTATCCAGATTATTGAACCAATAATCTACCCATGTAATTGGGCTCTAAAGGTCAGGTTAGCAGTCTTAGATAGAGCATGATTCTTCAGTCATTTTAAATTTTACACGCACTGGCACCATGGGCATGTATTATTATTGCACCTCTGAGATTTTGTTATTGATGGCCTATACGCAGGATAGCTATATCCGCCACCTATCAGTTGTTTGAAGAGACTGCAGCTACTTCCTAGGCCAGTGACGTCACATGGCCTAGGTTCTTCTCAGTCCTATTCAAGTGAATGGGCCTGACCTGCAATACCAAGCACAGCCACCATACAATGGACAGTACTCTGCGTGCTATGCTGCGCGTAAGCCCCTGCCCTTACCAAAGCACTGCAGCCCCTTCAAACAGCTGATGGGCTGTGGTGCCAGGTGTCTGACCCCCGCCAGTCTGATATTAATGTCCTATCCCCAGCATAGGTCATCAGTATTAACGTCTGGAAAACTCTTTTAACCCCTTAACAGTTTTGTCCAAGCTGTGCTCTGGCTTTGAGAAAAGGCACTGACATTTCAGCCTAAGCAGAGCTCAGGCAGCAGGGGAGGCCTGCTTTAACCTCTCATATCTCAGGCTTGGTAGCAGCTAGAGTTAGGCCCCTTTCACACGAACGAGTTTTCCGCGTGGGTGCAATGCGTGACGTGAACGTATAGCACCCGCACTGAATCCTGACCCATTCATTTCAATGGGTCTGTGTACATGAGTGTTTTTTTTTTTCAGGCATCAGTTCTGTGTTACGTGAAAAACGCAGCATGTTCTGTATTCTCCGTTTTTTAACCCAGCCCTGGCCCCATAGAAGTGAATGGGGCTTCAGTGAAAAATGCTTTGCAACTTGAAGCAAGTGCAGATGACACTCTAGTAACTTCACCTCTGGGTTGAGTGACAGAATAAACCTTTAGGTCTCTACAGGTTACCTATACATTCAGCAGCATCACAGCCAATATCCAATAAGTGGCTGCACACTAAAGTGTTAAATTATCCTCTTCTTTGTGTCCTCTTGCCATTTTCTGCCATCATAAGTGGTCTACAGCGAAGCCTGCAGGACTCATTTGTCTTGACTTGCTGCATATATGAGCTCGCTGTCAAGAGACATGACTTGCAATGCCTATACGTTTATTAGTTAAAATGTATTTATGCGCAATCCATATTGATTTTCTGTGTACAGGTACGCCCAACATAAATTGCCTCTTCATCCAGTGCAGACGCAACCATTGTACATGATCTACGCACTGATTGCAATCTATTCTTCTTCTGTTTTTCCTTCTAGACAATACCTGCGTGTGATTCTTCACCATTTTGCACACCATTTTTCTTTCCCATGCAGACGAATGAGGGAGAAACACTTAAGGAAAGCTGCCCCAAGGTCAGTTTTATAGTAGATAAATGGCCCCAAATAAGAGCAATATAGAAAAGTTGTTAAAGGGGTTCTCTGAGACTTTTATCCAGAGGATAGGTCATCGGTATCTGATCGGTGGGGGTCTGACCCCTGGGACCCCCACTGATCAGCTGTTTGAGAAGGCATTAAAGCTCGCAGTAGCATCTCGGCCTTTTCTTATCTCACCAAGCACAGCGCGGTACATTGTTAGTATCACAGCTGAGCTCCTTCAGTTCAGTGGGGCTGAGCTGCACCAAGGTCATGTGATCGAACGTGCTGTCACATGACCTAGGCTAAGTTGCCCGGAGGCTTCTGTGCTACTGCAAGAGTTAGTGTCTTCTCAAACAGCTGATCGTTGAGTGTCCGACCCCCAGTGATCAGATATTGATGTCCTGTCCACCAGAGGATAGGTCATCAGTATAAAAGTCTCTGAAAACCCAGGAAGATTTCTTTTTAAGGCTACAGGTCAGAAGGGGTTGGAGTCATTACACTCCTCCACCAATTCCCCGCCACTGCCATTCTGATGCTGCCCCAGTCCCTGCAGTTTTTCTTTTCATGGTCCGGGCTCCACATGGTGGAGAGGTCTGCCCAGCTAAGTACTGGTCATAATGGTGACCCTCCTCAGCCTGTGATTGGCTGAGTGTTGCCATTTCTGGCACGTTGAACCAGGACCAGAAGTTTGGTACATGAGGGACTGGCATAATGGCAGTGGGGGAAGGGGGGAGGTGAGTAATTTTTCTTCATTTTTATTTTTTTTTTTTTTTAACTCTTCTGACCTGTCTTAATCAAAACTATTCTCTCTATAAAGCCCCTTTAAATTTCTTAAAGGGGTTGTCCGGGTTCAGAGCTGAACCTGGACTACCCTTACTTTCACCCAGGCAGCCCGCCTGACTAGGGCATTGGAGCATCTCATGCTCCGATGCCCTCCTTTGCCCTGCGCTAATTAGCGCAGGGAAAAGGCATTTAGCCCGGTTCTGGTTCCGCCCAGCAGTGAGCCCAGTGACGTCACCGGCGCTGATGGGCGGGCTTTAGCGCGGCCCTAACCAGTAAAACGGCTAGGGCAGCGCTAAAGCCGGCCCATTACAGCCAGTGACGTCACCAGAACTGGGCTAAATGCCTTTTCCCTGTGCTAATTAGCGCAGGGCAAAGGAGGGCATCGGAACATGAGATGCTCTGATGCCCTAGTCAGGCGGGCTGCCTGGGTGAAATTAGGGGTATGTGAACCCGGACAACCCCTTTAAATATATACTGATTTAGTAGCTTTGAAAAAAAAAATCATGATCATTGTGCACCGTTAAAGAGAATCTGTCATTAAAAAAAATCTTTTTAATGGGCTCCTTTCCCCACAACAATTTTTCAAACTACAAAGACCGATCAGAGGTTTGAAAAATTGCTGCAGAAGATCTGGTGGACAGTTCAATCCTAGCTGCTGGCGGGTTCCCTCCTGGCAGTGAGCATGCTCCTTGCCTAGTGCGGCAGTCAGTATGGTAGGAGTTAGGCTGGTGCTGCATGGCGGCTTTCTCCACGACACACAGATGGCTTGAATGGGTTCACATAGTGACTTGAAATTTTCAGCAACCCAGCCCTTGCAAGAAGTTTATTTGGGTTAGATATCTTTGAGTCGACACTTATATTACTTGAGATTCAGGCAGCTTTACACTGCGATCTGTGTGTTGCAGGCAACGTCGCTTTGTAGCCCTGGCCTTACAGGTCGTGTCACTGAGCATTATGCCTCTTGATCAGCGATAAGCAGCAGTTTTTTTTTCATTCATTTCCTCATTCACGTTGGGCAGTCGCTTGTAGATAAACAAATTGTGACGATAATTGTGTGGGTTACACAAGGCCATACATTGGTGCATCTTCATCACTGTTATACCAAGAGTTTTAATCATTGTTTAAATGGGTTTTCAAAGATTTTACCACTGACCTATTTTCAGTGTAGGTCATCAGTATCTGATCGGGGAGGGCCTGACCCGTCCAATCAGCTGTTTGAGAAGGCAGCAGTGCTCCTGTGACCACGGCTAGCTTATCTCAGCTCACCAAGCACAGCGCCATACATTGTACAGTGGTTGTGCTTGGTATCACAGCTCGGCCCCGTTCACTTCAATGGGGCTGAGCTGCGCCTAGGCCACGTGACCGATGAACATGACGTCACTGGCCTAGGAAAAGCTGTGAGAAGGCTGCGGCGATCACAGGAGCACCAGTGCCTTCTCAAACAACAGTTCGGAGGAGGTCCCAGATGACGAACCCCCACCAATCAGATACTGATAACCTATCTGATTAGTTAGGGATGAGAGAACTTGTGTTTCAAGTTTGGCATACAAAGGTCGGGTTATCTAAGAATTCCGGTCCAGTTATGGTCCGTGGTAAATATAAATATAGTGACACCTCCCACCACCCAGTAGTGGCCTCTTTACAATTAATGCCATATGTATATGTGCTTCACCAGCCTCTCCCCTGTACCCCCAGTAGTGTCCACAAATCAAGAAAAATACAAAATACTCACCTCACTCCCGCTATCTGTGATGTAAGCCTCTTTCAGCCTGTTGCCCTGGCTGTCCTCATCATGGCACAGGTGCCCGCAAATGTTATTGTGACGTCCTGCGCTGGGTCTCTGGCGGTGTGATGAAGTTGTCACGCTGCCTGTGAACTGGTGCAGGATGTCGCGATGATGTCATTGCCTAGCGGCCTTCAGCATATGAGACTGAACATGGGGGCACTGGAGCCAATAGTTCCTGTCCCCACCGTTCAACTCCAGCGCCCCCCTGTGGACCAGTAACAGATGATCCACTGCCCAGTACTGGTCTGTGGCCTAGTGGTTGGGGATCTCTCTACTACATCATTCAGTTCTGTAGGACTGATGGAACATTGTCCCATATAAGTGAATGGATTGGTGGAACAATATGCTCTCTACCTCTCTGAATTACTAGATCCCAGCGATCCAACATTAATAGCGTGTCCTGTTAACGGGTAATAATTGATCCGCTTTATAAAGTCTCCTACATGATCCAATCTAGCAAGATCTTATTCTGTGCCAGATTCTCTTTAATCTGAGAGTTGTTTAATTCATTGTGTCATTTGTGGTTTGTGGTGAGAAGGAGGTTTTGGAAAAAGTACTTTCTGACCATGACATTTCTAACTGGCTGTAGAACGATTAGTTGCTGAGCACTGTTCTTCCTCATCAGACCAATGGTTTAGTGGTTCTGGACTTTTTGGGGTTTTTTGTTACAGTTTTATCACTTGTGGACTTTTGTGTGACCAACAGCCATTTTATGTAAAACCTATTGTGTATGAATTTACCATGTGGATATAATCAAATATCTAGCACCATCTAAAGGATTTTCCAACAAATATCTCACAGCGTTAAAAAAAAAAAAATGCAGAAAAAAGTGCAGAAAGTCTAGCAAACTGTGCAATCCCTAATAAAGAAGGAAAATTTTCCGGTATACTCGAGGATTACCTGGACGCGCTGGTGGGCTTCGTGCCTTACCTGGACGCGCTGGTGGGCTTCGTGCCTTACCTGGACGCGCTGGTGGGCTTCGTGCCTTACCTGGACGCGCTGGTGGGCTTCGTGGCTTACCTGGACGCGCTGGTGGGCTTCGTGGCTTACCTGGACGCGCTGGTGGGCTTCGTGGCTTACCTGGACGCGCTGGTGGGCTTCGTGGCTTACCTGGAGGCGCTGGTGGGCTTCGTGGCTTACCTGGAGGCGCTGGTGGGCTTCGTGGCTTACCTGGAGGCGCTGGTGGCCATCGTGGCTTACCTGGAGGCGCTGGTGGCCATCGTGGCTTACCTGGAGGCGCTGGTGGCCATCGTGGCTTACCTGGAGGCGCTGGTGGCCATCGTGGCTTACCTGGAGGCGCTGGTGGCCATCGTGGCTTACCTGGAGGCGCTGGTGGCCATCGTGGCTTACCTGGAGGCGCTGGTGGCCATCGTGGCTTACCTGGAGGCGCTGGTGGCCATCGTGGCTTACCTGGAGGCGCTGGTGGCCATCGTGGCTTACCTGGAGGCGCTGGTGGCCATCGTGGCTTACCTGGAGGCGCTGGTGGCCATCGTGGCTTACCTGGAGGCGCTGGTGGCCATCGTGGCTTACCTGGAGGCGCTGGTGGCCATCGTGGCTTACCTGGAGGCGCTGGTGGCCATCGTGGCTTACCTGGAGGCGCTGGTGGCCACTCTGGTGGGTTCCCTGGACGCACCGGGAGGCTTGTGGGGTTCACTGCACACTCAAGGGATCTTGTGGGTTTAAAAAACATTTCTTCCTTATGTGTTTTCTGTCTTTAATCATCTGGGTAATACAGAATTACCTTCACCCTTTTGATGGGCCTGAGCTGAAAGATATATGATGTTTTTCCTTTTAACTAGCATGTGGTGTTACTTTAACATGTGCTTAACTCGCGTTCAGTTGACATTGTGTTTGTGTGTATTACCATCTTCACGTAATAAACCTTCTCTCCACACAGCAAACCCTAAGATACTACAGTGTCCGCGGTGTCTACCATGCGGAGAGCACACTATTTCTACAGTGAGCCGGTAGAGCATGTGCTAAATTGGCACCAAATGTTCAATAGAAAAGAAGAGAAGAACTCTCTGGTGGCTATCACTCCAATGGAAGCTTTATTGTAGACACATAATAGACAGCCGCATGACATGAAGAAACTGGAACAGAGCTCCGCAGTCAAAAGCCGATTCTCATTTCCCATTGCTTTCTTAAGGCCCAGCGCTTGCTTAAAGCCATTGAGAAAGATGTCAAGAGGTGCAAAACATCCTTAGGCCACTGAGCTTAGCTCCAGTTTCCTCATGCATCATGTTGCTTCTTCAGTAAACTTTCAGACAGATAAATGACGCATCCGTTTTCTTTTTCATATCAACCAGTTGGATTCCACCTTTCATTTTCCAAAGGAACGCTGAAAAATAAAAGGTGGAATCTGGTTGCTATGGGCAACTCCACCAGTTTTGATAAATCTCCCCCTTTGACAGTTTTGCATATTGCAGAGCACCACCTTTACCGTCCTGTTACATCAGATGTACGAGACGCTCACATTGTGCCAACCAGAGTCTTGTACCCTCTTTGTGTGACATAGAAATTGCTGATAAAGTCCTATCCCTGGCATGGATACCACAGTGTTTGCCCTTCACCATGCCAAGAAACTTGTTTCGCCTCTTTATTCTCCACACTATCCAGAACTGTCTGATGCAAAACAGTTCTTTGATGCCTTTCACTCCCTAACGTGTACAGTCATGGCCAAAAGTTTTGAGAATGATACAAATATTAATTTTTACAAAGTCTACTGCTTCAGTTTTTATAATGGCAATTTGCATATACTCCAAAATGTTATAAAGAGTGATCAGCTTAACAGCAATTACTGGCAAAGTCAATATTTGCCTAGAAGATTAACTTTATCCCCCAAAACACATTTCAACATCATTGCAGCCCTGCCTTAAAAGGACCAGCTAACATCGTTTCAGTGATTGCTCCATTAACACAGGTGTGGGTGTTGAGGAGGACGGCTGGAGATCAATCTGTCATGATTAAGTAAGAATGACACCACTGGACACTTTAAAAGGAGGCTGGTGCTTGGCATCATTGTTTCTCTTCTGTTAACCATGGTTATCTCTAAAGAAACACGTGCAGTCATCATTGCACTGCACAAAAATGGCCTAACAGGGAAGAGTATCGCAGCTAGAAAGATTGCACCTCAGTCAACAGTCTATCGCATCATCAAGAACTTCAAGGAGAGAGATTCCATTGTTGCCAAAAAGGCTCCAGGGCGCCCAAGAAAGACCAGCAAGCGCCAGGACCGTCTCTTAAAAGTGTTTCAGCTGCGGGATCGGGCTACCAGTAGTGCAGAGCTTGCTCAGGAATGGCAGCAGGCAGGTGTGAGTGCATCTGCATGCACTGTGAGGCGGAGACTCTTGGAGCAAGGCCTGGTCTCAAGGAGGGCAGCAAAGAAGCCACTTCTCTCCAGAAAAAACATCAGGGACAGACTGATATTCTGCAAAAGGTACAGGGAGTGGACTGCTGAGGACTGGGGTAAAGTCATTTTCTCTGATGAATCCCCTTTTCGATTGTTTGGGACATCTGGAAAACAGCTTATTCGGAGAAGACGAGGTGAGCGCTACCACCAGTCTTGTCTCATGCCAACTGAAAAGCATCCTGAAACCATTCATGTGTGGGGTTGCTTCTTAGCCAAGGGAATCGGCTCTCTCTCAGTCTTGACTAAAAACACAGCCATGAATAAAGAATGGTACCAGAATCTCCTCCGAGAGCAACTTCTCCCAACCGTCCAAGAGCAGTTTGGCGATCAACAATGCCTTTTCCAGCATGATGGAGCACCTTGCCATAAAGCAATGGTGATAACTAAATGGCTCAGGGAACAAAACATAGAGATTTTGGGTCCATGGCCTGGAAACTCCCCAGATCTTAATCCCATTGAGAACTTGTGGTCAATCATCAAGAGACGGGTGGACAAACAAAAACCTACAAATTCTGACAAAATGCAAGCATTGATTGTGCAAGAATGGACTG
The DNA here is from genome assembly GCA_900303285.1 of Rhinella marina. Taxonomy (NCBI): domain Eukaryota; kingdom Metazoa; phylum Chordata; class Amphibia; order Anura; family Bufonidae; genus Rhinella; species Rhinella marina. The sequence continues at coordinate 493,956 of ONZH01028414.1, read as the reverse complement.
CTATCAGTCAGGATTTGGTCCAGAAGTTGATTGAGAGCATGCCAGGGAGAATTGCAGAGGTCCTGAAGAAGAAGGGTCAACACTGCAAATATTGACTTGCTGCATTAACTCATTCTAACTGTCAATATAAGCTTTTGTTACTCATAATATGATTGCAATTATATTTCTGTATGTGATAAAAACATCTGACAAACACACATAAAAACCAGAGGGCAGCAGATCATGTGAAAATATAATATTTGTGTCATTCTCAAAACTTTTGGCCATGACTGTAGACTCCCATCGCAGACCCCGTGCTGAGGACCTGATAATTTTATACCGGATGTTGTAAATTTTATCTCCCTTCACCCAAGTAGCATTGATGCCCTTCCTTGCTGTGTCTTCTTCACGCTCAGCATTCTGCCCAATAACGGAAGTCTTTTCCAGGCTGCTAGGTGCAGTAGTGACGCTGTTCTGCCATTTTGTACTGCATTTGTATGGTACCACAGGGCCAATGCTCTTTGACATTGTAAGACTGATAATTTTATGTTAACATAACTCTCAGGGCGCATTTCCATGACAGCGCCGGGTTTTGTGGTCCACAAATTGCGGATCCGCAAAACATGGATGCCGTCCATGTGCGTTCTTTGTGGAACGAGGGGTCCATTCGCGATTACGGAAAATAGGACATGCCCTATATTTTTTGATTCATTTAAATGAATGGATCTGCACCTGTTCCACAAAATTTCAGAACGGTTGCGGACCCATTTATATGGTCGTGTGAATAAGGCCTTACGCAGTGATCGTGTGACGACATCCATAGTGTTCAAGCATTATATGGCTTTCTATCACGTGCTTGTTAAATGGGTTGTCCATGATTTATTATATTGATGGCCTATCCCCAGTATAGGCCATCAATATCTGATTGAGAGTTCAGCACCCTACAACTTCATAAGATGTTTGAAGTAGCTCCAGCGCCAAAACACCACAGCATCCGCTTGTTGCGTAGTGGACGGAGCTGGTTCCTGCAGCATTAAAGTGAATTACCGAGGTGTTAACCGGCTGTTTGGGGGGTTATAGGGTGTCGGACCCCTGCCAAACTGATGTTGGTAACTTAGGCTGCATTCACAAGACCGTATTTTTCATCTAGGTCCAGTCTGCGTTTTTTGCGGATCGCACATGGACCTGTTTTTCTATGGGGCCGTACAAAAATGCAGACACTACACATACTATATGTCATCCTTGTTCTGTCTGCATCTGTGCGGCCATTTTGCAAGTGATAGAACATGTCCTATTTGTGTCCGTTTTGAGGATAAGAATAGGCATTTCTTTAATAGGGCTTGTAGAATGTGTAGGATGCACACAGCCAGGATCCGTGGTTTGCGGACCACAAAACGGATATGGTCTTGTGAATGCAGCCTTAGGCCAGGGCTAAATGGCCACACGTGTTGTGCTATGCATTTCAATGGTGTGACGACGTGACGCCATCAGATGTCTCGTCGCAGTAGCAGCATGTCACATTGCGACACCATTGATATACGTTATATAAAACGTTGCACGACTTTCTTATTGTTTAGAAATAGTCGCCATTTAGCTGTACCCCTAGCCTTATCCGGAGGATAGACCACAAAGGTAAAAATCCTAGGCAGCCCCTTTAAGGTTATACAAGAGGTAATCTTAAAATCTCGAATTGCGTTACAGACGTGAGGCTTTTTTCACCCTGCACTCTGGAATAGACGGCCTAGAATGCCACCGCGCTCAGCAGCCCGGATTGTGGGTTAAATCCTCTCTGCAGAACATGTGACTCTCTTTGTATATTGTAATTAGCAGCCTTCCTGGGAGCATCGGGCATTTCCCATCCCTGGCAGATTGGAGGGCGCTCAAGCGTGTAATCTCGTTTGGCTGACATGATATTTTTGAGTTACTTAAACATGTTCTTCACAGGCTTAACCCATGTAATGTCAGAATTAATGTGCAGCCTCATATGATGTTGTGGTACGCCAGACTCGGATTGTTTGTGGGGAAAAGACGTCGGTTATATCACCTTGAGACTAAAATTTTCTGAAATGTCAGATTGTAAAGGCATTAAGCAGACAAAGATTGCTTTACTCTGCAAGCTCTCTCAGCAGCAAAAATTAGTAGCAGGGTGGCACCTCTTTTCGTCGTCTCTGCACTAAAAAGCAAGGAGTAGATATGCGCCATTTTCTGACGTAAGTCATTGTAAATTGGTCAATCCTCTCAAGCTTTTTTTTTAATGTCGCCTCAGTGCTGGATTGACAGCTACACTGTTTAGTATTGTATAGAGCTGCGAAGGCTAACCTCCAGCGCTCCAGCTGTGGTAAAACTACAACTCCCAAGATGTACACTTGCTTTGCTGTTCTCAGAACTCCCTAGAAATGAATGGAGCATGCTGGGAGTTTTAGTTCCACCCAAGATGGAGTGCAGGGGTTAGCCATCACTAGATAGTTATCCATGCTACCTCTTCTTTTTTTGTGAGAGATCCTTTTGACCAGCTGCTATCTCTCCAGAATAGGCCCCCACCCAAAGTGAAGAAGAATGCACTGTGCAAGTGTAGACACCCTCTGTTCGCCGCTGTGAGAATTCCTGAAAATAGTACCGGCTCTGCTATTTCCAGCAGTTCTATAGAGTTGAATGTAGAGGCGGCCGTTCATGCGCAGTGCTACCTTCATTCACTGCGATGGGACTTGTGAAAATGGCCATTTGCTCTTCCTCTCTATTTTCAGAACTGAATGAAGAGCACACACTGAATGTGCTGATGTTCTTCTTCCCTTCGGGGGCCGTGATCCGGGGATAGGTGCTGGTCCCTATCGATATGCCATCAATGTCTGGATGGGCATACCTCTTTAAAAGGGTTTTATGGAACTTATAGGGGTTATGTAGGGATTGGTAATCATGACTTATCCTCATTATCACATCGGCAGGCTGGCCTCTGACTCCCACCGATCTGATATTGATGACCTCTCCAGAGGATAAGTCATCAATATAAATTCCCAGGTAACCCCTTTAAATATTGGTGACCTATCATCAGGCTAGATCATCAAAATCTGATCGTGAGGTTCCAATTCCCAGCACCCCCTGCTGATCAGCCATGGGAAGCGGGCACAGCCTTGTCTGTGCGCCCTTTGGCCTGTGACATCACCAGCTGCAGGACCAAGCACATCCGCCATACAATGTACTGCGCAGTATGAAGATGCCACAGCCCTCGTCTCCTTCAAACAGCTGATTCGTGGGATACCAGGTGTTGACAACCACCACCACTAAACCGAAAAATGTAGGCACCAAATAAAAATTTTAGTCGTCAAATTGAAATACTTATATAATTGAGGTTGTAATTAAAAAGGCTTACTGTGTGCAGTGCCCCAGATTTCTCCGTGTTCTCATTCCTCGTTTTCAGATTTGAAAAGCTCATACTAAACTTTGTTAAAGGGTTTTCTGTGATTGAAATATTGATGACCTGTCCCCAGGATTGGCCACCGAATGGTGAGTCCTACCGTGCTGTGAAGAAGTATCACCTGCGGGTCCTCAGTGCTGTGTACATAGGAGGCAGAAGCAGTAATAAATCACTTGTCTTCTGACAGTCTGGACCCTAACATGTTCTTGCTATAGGGAAGGAGCTACACGTCTTGTGGTCCGGATTAAAACCCAGCACCAAGCGCCACGCACGCATGACACTTGGTCGCGAAGAGCACAGGCGGTGCGGCAATCGCATCAGGGCTAGTCGCAGTTGGCGAAAAGAATGTAATTTCATGTGTCCAACTGCAAATTCTCTGTCAGAATGGCCGCAATGCTGAGGATAGGTCATCAATATTTAATTTCCAGAACACCCCATTAAACTGTTATGTGCTCGGTCTATAATACTGAGTCCTATGTGTTGGAACAAGCGCACTGAAACCTTAAAACAAATAAACGCTCATTCACATTTAGCAGGTTTTTTTTGTTTTTTTTTACCAAAATCTGTGAAAATCCCTGACGTTTCTGTAACTCTGTGCACATGTAACAAAAAACAAAACCAAACAAAAAGACCCATGCAGACGTATTGTACAGTACGGCTGACACGTTACAGTGCTGAATCTGCAGCTGCCTCCACTTCTTGCTTCATCTGACCTTGCAGTAGGTGTTTGCTTTGGCATCAAAAATATTGCTGGTGATTGTGCCATTTCTACTCCTCGGCTACACAAAATACTATCAGTGACGGTTTTTATAAATGTGACCCTGCATTCTCTGCAGATCCCGGCAGGGTCATTTTGTGCTCGAGGGATATAATGGGTGGCAGGCCATCTGTCATTTAGGGTTCATGCACACCTTCGTATTTGGGACTGGTACCAGTGCTGGCTTTCATGGACTCAAAATCTTACGTTACACTATGGTGGCTACAAGAGATACATCAGGTTCACCTCTCATACACACAACCGTAGCCTATTTTGCAGTATGCAAATTGCGGATCCGCAAAACACAGATACCGGCCGTGTGCGTCCGACATTTTGCAGAGTGGAACGTAATAGAACAGTCCTATCCTTATCCATAATGTGGACAGGAATAGGAACAGGACTGACAGACTGATGCAGACAGCACACTGTGTGCCGTCCACATCGTTTGCTGCCCCATTGAAGTGAACCCACAAAAAAATGCAGATCGGATGCGGACAAAAAATATCTTTGTGTGCATGAGCCCTTACCTGACAGGATCGCACAGCGGTATAATGATTTATAATGCTGTGTGTCCCTGTGAGACCCGGAATCCACTGAATTGCACTGATAGCATCATGTCAGTGTAAGGGCTAATGCACACGAACGTATGTATTTTGTGGTCCTCAAAAAAACGGATCCACAAAAAATATGGATGACGTCCGTGTGCATTCTGTATTTTGCGGAACGGAACAGCTGGCCCCTAATAAAACAGTCTTATCCTTGTCCGGAATGGGGACGGTAATCGGACATGTTCTAATGTTCTATTTTTTTTTTTATTTTTTATTTTTGCGGAACAGACATACACGAATGGAATGCTCTTTTTTTTTTTTTTTTGTGGACCCGTTAAAATGAATGGTCCGCAAAAAAACTGAACAGACACGGAAAGAAAATATGTTTGTGTGCATGAGCCTTAAAGGGGTTGGCCAATCACGGACAATGGGGGCATATTTCTAGGATATGCCCCCATTGTCTGATAGGTGCTGGTCCCAGCTCTGAGACCCGCACCTACAACAAGAACGCAGCGGGGAGAGTTTTGGCTGGAGGACCCCAGGTTTCCTGGTGTCCGGCCACCACCAGGCGCAGCTCCCCGCTGCTCCCATAGAAATGAATGGGAGCTCATCGCACATGAGCGGCCACCGCTTCCATTCATTTCTATGGGGCTGATGGAAATAGCCGAGCCGGTGATCGGCTATTTTCGGCGGCCCCGTAGAAATGAATGGAGGACAGCTGCGCATGCGCAGTGCACCCTCCTCAACTTTCACCTCTCCGTTCTCCAGAGGTGGGACAATGGGGGCATATCCTAGCAATATTCCCACATTGTCTATGAGGTGCCAACCCCTTTAATTCAGTAGAGTCCAGGAGGGTTACACGGCATTATAAATCATTATACCGCTGCGCGATCCTGTCAGAGGAGCAGATTTCAGAATCTTGAACTTATACTGCCCCTCGCAGTGAGTTTCTTGCATTGAACTCGCTCGTGTGTGTCTGGCCTTAGGGTCCAACCACACGTGGTGGATCCGTGGCAGATCTGCCAGTATTCCGCAGCACCAAATGGTGGGGAAATGGCAGAAATCCTTACGGAGGTGCTGCTGGTTTGCATTGCAAAAGGAGAAATCGTCAGCTAGAACTGACAAATGCAGCGAATTTAAAATCCGCACCAGATGTCAAGTTCTTGTGGAAAATGTCCGTGGCATGTGAATGAGATTTCACTGCTACTGTACTCCTGGGAATACTGCAGTCTGAATAGCCCTGGGTTCATCATCGCAATACCAGCAACGTGGATGAGATTATAGGACATGCGGACACAAAAATGCAGCCTAAATTGACTTACGGTGCAGATTTGAAATCCTCAGTCACAGGTTTTTTTCAGCGGAACTGTGGCAAAAACCACTGCGGACTTTTCTGCTGTACTTTCAGCCACGTGTGGACATCAGAGATCAGCGGAACGGACCCTGACCTTGGTGGGGATGTAACCAAAGTCAGTGGGACTTGTGTACAATAGAGATACCGTAGATATTTACTTTACTACTTAGGCCTCATGCACACAACCATATGTATTTTGCGGTCTGCAAAAAACGGATCCGCAAAAAATACGGATGATGTCCGTGTGCATTCCGTATTTTACGGAACAGCTGGCCTCTAATAGCACAGCATTATCCTTGTCCGTAATGCGAACAATAATAAGACATGTTCTATTTTTTTTGCGGAACGAAAATACAGAAACGGAATGCAGGCGGAGTATCTTCCGTTTTTCTTGCGGACCCATTGAAATGAATGGTTCCGCATATGGTCCACAAAAAAAAAAAAAAAAAAAAATGGAACTGACACGGAAAGAAAATACGTTTTGTGTGCATGAGCCCTAAGTCGTATGTCCTAGGGCAAATTTCTGGCACACATTGCTCCAAAGAATTGGAGAATGTGTATGTTCAGACATTTAGCCCTCAATATATGGACACCGGCCATTTGTGCATCACGGATCACATCACTTGAATGGGTCCGCAATCCAGAAGGTGCGGTGCTGAACGGAAGAGCTACGGACTGCTTCCGTGGGGTTTCTGTCCGTGCCTCTGCATGCACTACTTTTTTGTGGTGCGGATGGCAGACCCCATTCAAGTGAATGTGTCCTGCGTCCTCGTACAATGGTTCTACAGCAATTTGCAGTCCGCAGCACAGGCCCGGCCGGCTCCATTCATTTCTATGGGTGTTCTGGAGATGGCTGAGTACATCGCTCGCACCTGCAGAGGGTACGGGGCCCCCTCTTCTTGTTTAGGACCCCCACAATCTAATAGTTATCCTTTCTCCTGTGGAATACCCCTTTAATGTTAGATACTCGTAAACTTGGCGTGTCGTAAATCCTTTATGCTAGAATTTTGTCCGTGCAGCAAAAAGCTATTTTGGCGTTTACTCCAAAAATGCAGTAAAAGTTTGGCACATTTTTGCCGCACAGAGGCCACATTTAGGTCACACCCCCTTTTTGGACAGGGCAGAAAAAGTTCAGAAACGTGTATAAAACGCCTAGTCAGGCCTCATTCACACGTCCGTATAATGATTCCGCATCCGTTTCCGCCATTGTGGACAATTATGCGGATAGGATGCGGATCCATTCATTTCAATGGGTCCCGAAAAAATGCGGACAGTACACCGTGTGGTGTCCGTTCCGACTGTCCCCATAAAGAAATCCTCCTGTCCTACTTTTCTCCCGAATTGCGGTCCGTAGCACGATGAAGGTCTATAGATCTGCAAAAAATGCGGAAGACATACGGAAAGGCATCCGCATGTCATCCGTATTTGCGGATTCCGTTCCAGGAGGGGAGAAAAAAAAAAGAAAAAGTACAGATGTTATTCATCCTTCTGTTTTTTGCGGATCCGCAAAAAACGGATGACATATGGATACATCCTTTCTGTTTTTTACGGAAAACGGAACGGATGTCCTGGAAAAAAGGAGTTTTTTGCGGAACAACAGATCCGCAAAAAACTGACCGTTTTCCAGGATGTGCACAAATACAGACGTGTGAATGGGGCCTAAATGTGATGCAAATCATGCACGTCATTTTTTGGCGCAAAGTGTGTAAAAAAACTGGCGCTTTTACATTAGTAAATCTGCCGCAATGTGTTATGCTGTCTGCTGAAGTAGGGGGGTTGGGTATTGGGCTCGTTTTGTGTGATACATCACCGCGGAGCCCTGGCCGTATTCACATTACCCAAGTATAAAGATCGTTCAGAGGCAATCAGGTTGTAAGGGTCAGTTCACATAGAGCTTTTTGGCTCTGATTTTACTACGTTTCCGCCTCAAAATCTGCTCCAAAAACCACCTCAAAATAGCCTCCCATTCATTTCAGTGGGAAGCGTGGCACGTGGAAAAAAGAAGCCTCGTCTTGTGACTGAATCCGCGCTGAATATCCTATTGAAATGAATGGGAAGCATAAAAAACCACCCTGTACGCTTCCTCGTGCTTTCTGCGCAGTATTTGGCACAGATCTGCGCCAAAAACCATAAGCTGCAAATGCAGTTTTGTATTGACACAAACACCCATTAGTTATTAAAAAAAAAATGCTGCGAAACAGCATAAAAATGCACTAAAAAAACACAATGGAGGAAAAAAAGTGCGGATTTCGTGCTGAATTTTGTAGGTGTATTTTCAAAATCTGTTGTGTGAACATATCCCAAGAGTACTTAAAGGGGTTGTCCGGTATTAGAAAAAACATGGCTGCTTTCTTCCCAAAACAGCACCACCCCTGTCCTCAGGTTGTGTCTGGTATTGCAGCTCCAAGTAAATGGGGCATAAGTGCAATACCGCACACAACCTGTGGACAGGGGTGGTGCTGTTTTTGAGTGAAGGCAGCCATGTTTTTCTTACTCCAGACACCCCCTTTAACCAGTGTATACAGGAACAGTACAGGAAACCAGCCGGGGGGGAGGGGGTGTCATGCACCATTTTGATTATTATATTGCAGTTTGTGCCGTGTTTGCGTTCCCTAATCTTATGTGACTTAAACGTGACTTATGGCCGTGTTGCTGATTCTTGTCTGTTTTCTAAGATTTTCCATTTTTTTGAGCAATTCTGCATAAATAAAAACGCAGACTAGAATAAAAATATATTAAAGAAAAAATGTATGTGGAGTGTGTATTCTGTGCAGGCGCAGACGTCAGGGGAAAGCTCCGTGTTTGTGTCTCTTCTGTCTCCTCTGGTTACTAAGAAATCACGTAACCTGGCTGCCAAACTGGTTGCTGCCCCTTTAAGGCTGGCGGCCCCTCCCCCTTTTTCACTTGCTCTCCTGATTGACAAGTCTAGCCCTGGTCACATGACCTGCCTCTATTTGAAGGTCACAAAAAAAGCTGCTTCCTTCAGAGAGGGAGAGAGAGCTAGAGGGAGGAGAGAGCAGAGAGAACGATCAATGCAAAATGGCTGCCAGTCTCTGGTTTATGCACATTTACCTTTAAAAGAAAGCAAGGAACGCCGAAGCCCGTCTGGAATCTGTTATTGTCGTCCTTTTTTTTTTCAATTCCTCTCTTTTTATTTTGTGTATTTTCCTCGTTTATTGTTGTTTTGTTTTTTTTTTCCTTTTTGTACTGGATTTACCTTGTATGCCTCAAATCGCTGGATTATAGCACAGTTGCACTTTATAAGGTCAGTACCGAGAACCGTCTCCGTGCTCCGTCTCCTGCCTGTGTTTGCAGTGTCATTTCAGCAGGAGGAGAGCGGCGCAGCGTTTGGTGTTTTTTTTTTTTTTTGCTTTCGTTGTACACATTGTTTATATTGTCGGTGGAAAGCCTCCAGATGATTTGCTGCAGTGTCTCTGCCTCCGCTCCTGTGCACGGGAACTTCACTCCGTCCTAATGATATAGGATTAAATGCAATTATTAAGCGCCCCAGGGGGGGCCGCAACAACGTTTCCCCCTTTTTTTTTTTTTTTTCCTCTCCTGCCGGCAGGGTTTTATTTATGCAAATTCTGGCTTAATTTGATAGAAGAAAAAAATGCATCCGTTTCAGCCCGTGCGCCGTCTGCGCGCCGGGGCTCAGGCAAAGGGGTTTTTTTGTGATGTTTGCACTTTCCTGTATATTTCTCGCTGCAGATTACGGCAGTGAATGTTGCTTAAATATCAACGGATTTGCATTTTCAAAGCCACTGAAGGCCTAACAGGAGGGGAGAGAGAAGGAAGGAAGGGAGGGGGGAGGAGGGAGAGTATGGTGGGGGTTGGGGGCTTTTTTTTTTTTTTTCCCTGAATGCGTACGAGCTACTGTATATATGCAAACTGCAGGCATCTGCAGTGTTTGTGACCTGCGTCTACTCGGGATTTTATTTTTAAAAAAGCTTGAAGGGGCGTGTGTTTGTGCTCGGTGCTGGGGAAAAGGTGCTAATTATTGTTTGAGAGCAGTGTCACCCAGGATTAGATCTCTTCTGTGTGTGCGACTTAACCTCTTCCTTTCTGGCACAGGAAAAAAAAAAAATGTTGGCAGACATGTCTGCAAGTACGAAACGCTTCCTTCTCGTTTCAATTTGTAAGAACGTGCCAGCGAGCGGTTAATGGTCGGTGCGGAACCGATGCATGCAGTTTTTATCCCTTTAGTGTGTGCCCGGGCGGTTTTGTAATCCGGCCCCGGTTAGTGGGCCTAGGTGTTCACGAGGTGATTTTACTACATGCCTATGACACACAGCTCGTAATGACAGGTTGTCCCTTCCCCCGTCATCTCGTAGGATCCACTTCCAGGACAGCCTGATGTTTTCTCTGTTATCGTACTGACCGCCATAGGAGGAGGAAAGGTAAACGCGCAGGCCGGGGGCCATTCCTCGTCCTAGACCACTGCGGTCGGTAGTTTCCTAATTTTATTTTATGCTGCTGGTGTTTTTTATGCGTTTTCTATCGGAGCTTATCCTAAAATTTTGGCCTGGATGCATCCTAGATTTTTATACTTTTTTTTTTTTTTCTTTCCTATTTGTTCATTTTTTTGCCAAAGCCGCAAATCTGATTACGCATAGAAAGTATGAGGGTATGTTTTTCAACGGGACGGAGAAGCTGCAGATTTTCCACCGTGGATTTGTGGGTGGAAGAGCCACCGCGTTTACAGTGGCAGCAAAGTGGAGGAGATTATACAAATCTCATCCAAATGCAGCAGAAAAAAAATCCACGGTGGACACTGACCCGCGCTGCGCCCCGGTTTTGGACTATTATATGCACTATATATTAAATTTCGTGCAAACCTGCCAGTTGCAGCAGGCCAGCAATGTGATGTGTGTGGTGGAAGGTTGACTGTCCCACACTGTCTGCTATTTGGGGGGGGGTGTCAAATTTTTGACGTGCTTAATCCGTCTTTTCCTCAGGAGATAAGCGTCAAAAGTGTCTGGCGGTGCCTTATGTCACCTCAGTATTGAAGTAAACATGCATGCTTGGCAGATCCAAGAGTGCACGTTTATGGAGGAGCTGTAGGATGAGCACTCACTTAGGGCTATCTCAATTTTATATTCAAATTGAGGCTACATTCACATGACCATGTTGTTTTGCAGATCCGCAGAACACGGATACCAGCCAATGTGCGTTCCACATTTTGCGGACCGCACATGCCTATGCTATCATAGAAAATGCCTATTTTTGTCCGCAGTTGTGGACAAGAATAGGACATGTTCAAATTTTTTTTTTTTTTTGCGGGGTCACAGAACAGAGAAATGAATGGGTCCGCATCCGTTCCGCAAAATTGCAGAACGAATGCAGACTCAATCATACGGTCGTGTGAATGTAGCCTAATGGGAACTGAGCAGAAGTACGTCGGGGCTGGAAACTACACCATAGATGCAGCCTTCCGTCCACTGCTAGCGGCTTCCGAAAAGACTGATCAGCGGGGGTGCTGGGTGTCGGACTCCACTGATCTGATATCAATCACTTCTAATGAGAATAGGTCTACAGCCTTCTCTGTATGAGTGTATGTAGAGATAAATGTCAGTCCCTAATAGGACCGCCCACTGGACTCCTAAGACCAGAATGAGCAGAGATTTAGGCTACTTTCACATTTGCGTTGTTAATTCTGGTACTGAGATCCGGCAGAGGATCTCAATACCGTAATTAAACGGATCCGCTTTGATTTTGCACATCAGGATGCATCCGTTCCGTTAGGATGCGGTTGTGTGAAATCAGGGATGGCCAACCTGCGGCTCTCCAGCTGTTGTAAAACTACAACTCCTACCATGCCCTGCTGTAGGCTGATAGCTGCAGGCAGTCTAGGCATGCTGGGAGTTGTAGTTTCGCAACAGCTGGAGAGCCTCAGGTTGGCCATCCCTGTGTGAAATCAAAACTGAAAAAAAAAATGGATTTGTCACTAAATACATTGAAAGTCAATGGGATCCGGTTTCTAGGCTCCATAAACGGATCCGTCACCATTGACTTACATTGTTTTCAGTGCAGGATCCGTTTTATTCTGTTTTTATGACCGGACACAAAACCCCAGTTCGCAGCGGTTTTGTATTAGGTCAAAAAACGGAATGCTGCCGGAACGGAAGGCGTCCTGATGCATCCTGAACGGATTTCTTTCCATGCAGAATTAGGGATGAGAGAACATGTGTTTTCAAGTTCGGCGTACAAGGTTCAGGTTATCTAAGAATTCTGTGATGGTTTCCGCTAACAAGGACCATAACTTTTGGTCCGTGGTAGAGGATTCTAGAACAGAATTCTTAGATAACCCGAACCTTGTACGCCGAACTTGAAAACATAAGTTCTCTCATCCCTAATTCTGAACGCTTGAGGACTAAACGGAAACGTTTTTTTCTGGTATAGAGATCCTCTGCCGGATCACAATACCGGAAAACAACAACGCAAGTGTGAAAGTAGCCTTAAAGGAGTGAAATACAAGTTATACTGACCTGTCTATCAGTGTCAGTCTGCTCCGCTCCTCCTGCTCTATAACAGGCTACCTGCAGTTTGGACTACATGTTCAATGTAATAGGTCCCTTTAGGCTACCGTCTCACCTTGCGGATTACGTGTGGATTTTTGGTGCAGATTTTCATGCAGAAAAACCACAGCTCAGGCACATGATCGTCTCCGTTTTGCAGTCCACAAAACACAGATCCTGAACTTCTGAGAACGGGAAAAGAATCGGACATATTCTATCATTTTTGCGCTACCGCGGAACAAACATACAGCATCTTATGCGGCCCCATTGAATGGGAGTACATCACATCTTCAAAAAATGCAGCATAAATTGACCTTATTTGAGATCTGCAGCGTCTGGTTATCCTGTGATCTCCACTGTGGCAAAGTCCACATGTAATTGATGCAGTTTTTGCTGTGACAAAATCCACAGTTGACTTTTCAGCTGCATCTTATCACCCGTGTGGTCATTGCTAACGTGATGCTTTAATAAATGGACAGCACAGTGGCGCACTGCAGCCCGAGGAGCCTAGGTTCGAATCCAACCAAGGACAACATGGTGACAACGCTGAGCAAAAGATGACAATGTCTATAAAGCGCTGCAGAATATGTGAGTGCTATATAAGTGAGTAAAATACCGTAAAACATTGGAGGTGACCCAGATTGTTCAGCGGTTGTGCTCCTCACCTTAGACACCTTCAGGGCAAGGCATGATAGTCTGGCCGCATGAGACCAAGCCATGTCCACCCGCAGCAACCAGAGAGGGAAAGAGGGCACCTATGGGTGCACACAGCCACAGAGCGATAAATGTCACTTGCGAAGGAGAAGATCTTTTTACTTCAGCGAGTAAATGGGTCCCTCCATCGGCCTGGTATGTAACTGGGCTGGCTGGGCCTGTAGGTGAAGGTTGGCATTAGGGAATGTGTTGGTAACCTGTTTGCTGTAAATGATTAATGCCAGAAGCATTCAGGAAAAGACTCAGGGCTGATAATCTTGGAGCCTCCACTGGTGATTGTCTTATGGAAGTGAAGTTCTGGAAACACGTTTGTTAGGATAGGTTCACACTTGCATAAAATGGATCCAGCAGGCTGTTCTGGCAGAGATCACTGGATCAAGCCTAGCCAGACACTGCCTTCACTGCCGGACCTCATTCATTATATAATGGGTTCTGGCCACTTTCCACATAAGTGCCAGATTTCGGACGGACTAAAACCGTTGCCTGCGACAGTATTTTTGTCCAGCTGAAACTGAGACCTCATCAGGAGACCAGGCAGATCCTGCTAGATCATATTATAGTCAACGGGGTCTGGTGATGAACGGAAATGGCTCAAACGGACGCCAAATGTGCAGAACTGATGCACAGGATCCTTTTTTTTTTTTTTCTCTGACAGATCAGCAGAGCTGAAAAATAACAGTGATATGAACTCCCCCTAAGGGCTCATGCACACCACCGTATGTATTTTGCGGTTTGCAAAAAATACGAATGACATCCGTGTGCATTCCGTATTTTGCGGAACGAAACAACTGGCTTCTAATAGAACAGTACTATTCTTATCTGTAATGCAGGCAATAATAGGACATGTTCTATTTTTTTTTTTTTGCGGAAATACGGACATACGGAAACAGAATGCCCAAGGATTAACAAGGAAGAACTAAATGGTTCCGTGTACGGTCCGCAAAAAAAAAAAAAAAAAACGGACTGGACACGGAAAGAATATACGTTCGTGTACATGAGCCCTAAGTCTGTGATGGCTAACCTCCGGCAATCCAGCTGTGGTAAAACTACAACTCTCAAGATGCACTGTTCTCAGAACTCCATAGAAATGAATGGAGCATGCTGGGAGTGGTAGTTTCACTACAGCTGGCGTGCCGGAGGTTACAGGCCAGGATGTTGCGTCTGGTTTTAGGCTTAGTGGGGTAAGTATAACCTGTTTTTTCCCATTTTTCCCTCATTCATGTGACTGAGGCCTAGTCTTAGGCAGGAGAAATGTTACTTTTCACTTTATAAATCACAGGGTCATTTTATATATATTTTTTTGCTGTGGAAAAATAGAAAAGGTGTTTCATGGCTTATTTCTTTATGCTGTTCACATTTCACACTGGATAACCTGATAATTAAATTCTTCATGCTGTTCTGGTCGTGTGGATGCCAAAAATAAATACGGTATATATATAATTTTTTATTTAATATGTGCACAGTAACAATATATTACACTAAATGTCAGTATTTTTGGGGGGGATTGTGATTTATTTATTTTTAAATGTCTTTTTATTTTATTTTTTATTGCATTATTTAAAACTTTTTTTTTAATCCCATTATGGGATTATGATTTTATAACTTTATTTCAGACTTACAATGTATTTGCATACTCCTGTATGTCAATACGTTATTCTAGCTTCGCGAGTGTGCCCTAACAGCAGGCTTACAGTGCAGACAGCCCTGGGGTCCTTCATAAGTCCCCAGGGCTGACTATCCCTCCTCAAGCTATGATCGGGTCACTTGCAAAGGTTCTGATTGTTGGAGGTCCAAGTGCTCAAGCTGCTAAAAGAGTTAGAAGCGCTCAGCTGAGTGCTCTCTCTCCTTGCCACTGAAGTGAAGACTCCCTCATAGGCTGTTTACTGAGCCTGTCTGAAGCTATGACATATCAAAAGTTTTTCAGAAGGGTAGTTGCTCTTTAAAGTTCATCTGTCAGCAGACTTGTACCTGACACTGGCTGACCTGTTACATGTGCATCTGTGTTGGTCCTATGTTCATATGTGTCGGCATTGCTGAGAAAAATGATGTTTTAATATATTCAAATGAGCCTCTAGGTGCAATGAGGGTGTTGACATTACTCCTGGAGGCTCTGCTCTCTCTGCAACTGCCATGCCCTCTCCACTCTGACAGGACCAGGTAGTGTAAACGTCATCAGTCCTGTCCCTGTCAAACAAAGTGCAGAGGTTCAGCAGTTGCAGAGAGAGCAGAGCCTCCGGGAGTAATGTCAACACCCTCATTGCTCCTAGAGGCTCATTTGCATATATTAAAACATTTTTCTCAGCAATGCGGGCACATATGAACATGGGGCCAACACAGATGCCTTCAACTGCCAAGTGCACATGTAACAGGTCAGCCAGTGTCATAGGTGCAGATCTGCTGACAGATGCCCTCTAAAATTGAGCTTTTTACAACATGTTACTTGTAAAATGACCTTCGTTTTCAGACTTCATTCACATGTTGTAGTAGTTGTG
Source organism: Rhinella marina (assembly GCA_900303285.1). NCBI lineage: Eukaryota > Metazoa > Chordata > Amphibia > Anura > Bufonidae > Rhinella > Rhinella marina. The sequence goes on along the minus strand of ONZH01028414.1, from coordinate 478,182 downwards.
TGTTTTGGCAGTCAGAACAACGTAAAAGCAATGCGAGTGAGCGCCTGCCATTTTTGGACAGCCAGTGCTGTGTCCAGGGGGGATAAAAGTGGAGCTCCTGCTTGTTGAAGGGAAATACACAAGTCGTCTGATCATTTCCATTGCCATGGACAGCGAAGGCCATCCTGAAACGACCATGTATTGCCCCTCACCAGGACTGGACCACCACAAATTGCGTGTAAAAATGTCATGGCGGCTGCTGGTTATCGTACATCGTGTGCATGCAGATATTACTTGGACATCCTCTTGAGATCTTTATAAGAATTCTAGGCCCAAATCCCTCGTCTTACTCTCTGCTGGTTATTCCGCATGGCGTAAACCCCTTACTACGGATTCTGCGGATGTCAGCTGCCGGTTTGTAATCTTCTTTATGTCCATGTGTCATGTCATCTCTCCTGCACCTATGTCTGTCCAGTTTCTAATACATTTTCCCAGAGAGCAGCTGTGGACGCCTGGTAGTATACCCTGGTGCCAGGTGCTTGTCCTCCAGCTGCTGCTTGAACATTTACAATGTGGTTACATGGGTTTATATATTCTCTACTTTTCTGAATGTATTGTGTGGTAGAAGAATGGCCGAGCTTGAAGTGCGGAGTTGTATCTCTTCATGGTGTAGTCAGTCACACCTGTCGTGAGTTAGTTATGGGCCGGTGACAGGAGCTGGAGAAAAGTGCACTTCTTGGGCCTTATTTTATGTCTCTACATAGGGTGGTACTGGAAAGCTGGCCATACACTTTGTGTGTCAGCAGAAACAACCATTGAGGTCTTCCAACTCTTCTCCGATGGCAGATGTCGGGGGAAAGAAGGGTTGGGCAGGTTAAGTCCCTTTTCCACTGCAAGGAATTGGCCTGGCTCTACCCAAGCCTTTCCTATTTTTTCACTATTGCACTTGTTGCTTAAGTTGCAGTTGGTTCCTCGTTCTTTTTTGGTACCACATCTAAGGAGGTTTGAACCTGGTACCGTGAAAGCCATGTGACCCCACTGTTGACCAGTGATTGTTCCCAGAGAATGATCACTACCTGCTACATTGATGGGGTGCATTATCCACAGTGAGAAAAGAAACTACTTGGTGCCAAAACCGAGTACAGTAGGGTACAGCTGGCGCCACGCAGTGGAAAAGTGGCATTAGATTTCAACTGGCCAATCCTTTGGCTCTCAGGGCACTGCTTGGGATGTCTGAAAGCCACTTTCTCCTCTCTCCCATTCATCGGAAAAAATGGTTAGAAGTGTTTTTGTTTTTTGTTTTTTTGCTGTGATTTTGGTAATTGTGCCAAAATGGTAATTATGGAGATCACCACAAGCTGATGCAGTGCAACACGCTCCTCCACAAAGTCTTGTGTAAGTATATCCCACGTTTTGTGGCGTTTCTTTAGTCCTGTTTTCTTTAGATTGTTTGCTATCCTTGCGTTCATTCACAAGGCCAAAAGATGGATTGTAAGTGTGTGACATCCTGTGCCTGTATGAAGCACGGATCACCACAATTCATTATAACAGCCCGGACCATTCAGCGTTTTATGTGTCCTCTTATGTGGAGAAGTAGAACGTCACATTGATGGTTCCTGCACTGACCGGATTGCTGGTGGTCCAACGTGTCATGTTCTCCGACGTTGAGTCTAATAGGTTGTGAAGTTTTAGGAGCAGCGCTCCAGGTCTTCCGTGTCGATAGACTTTTTCTTCTGAGATGTTTGTTTGGTGGCTGCTCAGATCTTCAGAGACTCTTCCAAATTGTGCGCTAGGTTGTGGAGGTTGCGTTTCGCTTCTTGGTCACGCAATAAAATAACATATATTTTTTTCTAGTTTGTGCATATCATGTGCAGATGCCCAGTAATTTACTCCTAGGGTAAAATCTACAGATTTACAGGTTGGTACCGCTTAACTGGCACTCCTCTCAGTTCATTCAGGATCCATCTTGGTAAGGCAGGCTTTTGTAGATTTGGATGGACTAGCGATCCAGCCATGTAATTTGGAGTTCAAGAGAATAGCAACAGATATTATATGTATATATTATACTCGCACATGGTTCCCTAGCTGTGTGTCTGGGAGGGCGAGCAGAGGTCTGTTTGTCTTGTTTTGTGGGTCTTATAACAGTCTTTGAATTAGGCCAGGTCCAGACATATTGGGTTTGCTACAGATTTGTGGTGCTGCTTACAGTACTATACAAGTGGATGGGATTTTTAAAACCCTTTCCATAGGTATCGCTAAAATTCTGCACAGAAGTCAGAGGCTGCTGCGGATTTTCAAACGTGCATTATGATCCTTCTGTTGCAGATATGTTCGCCACAGGGTTCTTTGTAGTGAAATCTGCAACAAAATCACATGGAAGACGTGGACAATTTAACACAGATTTTCAGCCCTTAATTTTTTTGTACTAGGTTTGTAGGCAGCTCATCCTTCCTTGTGCTCCCAGGATCTGTGCTGCATGGACTCCACTTGTAAAAATGGAAAAATCAAGTAGAAAGTAGTCCAGCGTCTCAGAATCCATCAACTGGGGCTTTGGCCAAGAAAATCCATACATAACAAGTATGTGCTGAAACGCGTAGGCGTTGTTTGGATCTTTCTGCAACCGTACATCACCGATTTATGGATTCTGAGATGTGGACTATTTTTTCTTCTTTCGATATTACTGGATGTAGTAGGTTTGTGACTCTGTCCATGGCTTATTTTGGGTTTTTCATTCTGCCAATACTTTACGATTCCTTTGCCTCATTGGGGCGTACTGCCATGAAATCGCTTCATTTTTGTGATTTGCCAAGTTGTTTCTATTTGATTTTAACCCTTGTGGTGTATTTGCTTATTTTTGTATCAATAACACTATTTTTGGTGTGTGCAACTTTTTAGGTGTCCCTTTCATATGATCGCATTCTACTGAGACATATGTAGCCCACTTTTTCTGTCTTTCCCTGGTTAACATTTGGCAGTTGTATCTGGATCCCCGACCTTTGTGTGGGTCACCGCAAACACCCATTTAAGGGAACCTGTCACTGACTTCAGAGGTCTTTCACTCATAAGCTAAAATTAAAGGGCATCTGTCAGCAGATTTGTACCTATGACACTGGCTGACCTGTTACATGTGCACTTGGCAGCTGAAGGCATCTGTGCTGGTCCCATGTTCATATGTGTCCACATTGCTGAGAAAAATGATGTTTTAATATATGCAAATGAGGCTCTAGGAGCAACGGGGGCGTTACTGTTACACCTAGAGGCTCTGCTCTCTCTGCAATTTCATTGACTTTAGGAGAAGTCAGGGTGTGATCACATTTACACTGCCTGGTCCTGTCAATCAAAGCGACAGTTGCAGAGAGAGCAGAGCCTCTAGGTGTAACAGTAACGCCCCCATTGCTCCTAGAGGATCATTTGCATATATTAAAACATAATTTTTTCTCAGCAATGTGGATAGATATGAACATGGGACCAACACAGATGTCTTCAGCTGAGAAGAGCAAATGTAACAGGTCAGCCAGTGTCACAGGTAGAAATCTGCTGACAGATGCCCTTTAAGTGGTTGCTGAGAACTTGCTGTATAACCATCACAGCCTGGACCGGGAAGAGTCATGGATGCTTGAGAAGAATTATTCATGAGCTCCTTCTTTCTCTCTTAAGGAAGGGATTTGGAGAGAGCAGAAGTTTATGAATAACTGTGACCCTCTCTGGCAGCCGTGACTCTTCGTGTGGCTGCAGTGGTTATACAACACGTTCTCGGCAACCACTTAATTTTAGCTCATGAGCGACAGACCTCTGAAATCAGCGCGTCTGTCACCACTTTATACTGCCGTCCGAGTGCACACCATCAAGTTGTTGGTTATTCTTATTTCAGTACAAAATATGTTGCCTTCATTTTGACCTAGAGGAGATAGACGGTCCTGAATTTTGGAACGCAGAGTCAGCAACCCTATATGGGCCCCTGCACATAATGAGCAGAGTTCACTTGATTTCCTAATGGATTCTCGGTGACCTCAACCCTCTGAGGCAGCGGGAGATGGGCACACATCACCAGTAGAGTCCAGACTGATCTCAGTGTCTGTACACGTTCCGCTGTCGTGTGATTGCTAGGATAGCAGGCATTTACTGTAGCCGTACTTACTGCCAGGAGCACTATAGTAGTTAGCACCTATAGTGGTTGTCACTTCTTGACCCATTTCTTACTAGGGACTTTTCTCTCAAGTTCTAGGCCGGTCCTCCAGGAACCAGGTAGTAGGTTCTTGGGGTATTGTATATTGATATAAGACTTTAAAGACGCATCAAAAGAATCCAGATAATCAGTGAGTGAAGAAGGATGCCCACCTAAAATAGGCCTGTGTTTAAAGGGACACTACCATCAATTATTTTTATCGCATATTAGCAGCCTATATTCGTTGTAAATTTTTATTTATTTTTTCTTAAAAAAATGAATGTAAGGTTATATATATATATCATTCCACATATTCTACTTCCTGTCCTGGCCTTACCTTTCTCCTTTGCTTGGCCTTTTAGCACAGAAAATTCACTGATTCATTCTCACGCACGCAGTGGGTTGTAGCCGGGCAAGGATCACATGCACAATGTACAGCAAGTGATCCAGGAAGCGCCCACAGCATGTAATTAGACCGGGAGCGGTGCTCTGTCCCAGTAAGATACTTTTAATAAGTGCTAATTAAGATGATGTTACTGTAAACAAGGGGGGGCACATTACGTAAAAACAAGACATCTCTGATAACCCCTTTAACTCTTCAGGGGTCAGACCAGGGGAGGAGTGACTCAAAAAGAGCATTACACTATAAGAGAAATGTCCTTCTGTGGCCATCTTTATCTAGGCCTATAAAAAGAACAATAGAGCCATTATACTGTTATCCTAATTCTACAAATAGTATTAAACTAGCAGATAACACCTTTCCCTTACAGCGTCAGTAAAATAAACAATTTTTACCTATCTATATAGAAGTTTTACCTCTCTGTGCTGACTGCTCCAGAACAGCAAGATTTAGTATTTAAAGAGGTCATGAGTATCTAAATGGTGGGGCTCCAACACCTGGGACCCCCGCCGGTTAACTGTTTGAGAAGGCACTGCTGTTTTTGTGAGGGCCGCGGCCTTACCAAGCACAGCGCCATACATTACCACTTGAAACCAAACCCAAGGTTTTTTACAGCAGAAATTAATTTCTGAAGTTATTACGCGAAGTCTCGCGAGACTTTGCGAAGTAATAACTTCGGCTTAACGGAGCCAATACATTCTAATACTGTACGGAGCTCCTGCTCTTTACAGTATTGGAACAGAGTTTTGTGCAAATCAACTTCGGATGTTTCATCTGAAGTCGATTCTCTCATCTCTAGTTATGATCAGTTTGCACTAAAAGTAACTGATCTGTCTTTCTGTGTCACTTCCGATCAGTAGGGCTGAAACAATTAAATTGAATAACTAGACCCAAAAAAAATTGTCAATGCAAATTTTGGGGGAAAGGGGGCTGCTGATAAGTTTTTATAAAGAAAAACATTATTTTAATGAGTATTCGATTAAAGGGAATTAAGAAAATGAAAATACTTAAATATTACTAAATTGTAAATATATTACCAAAAAAACTTTCATTAGTTATAATGGCTCGTTTTGTCCAGGGAGCAATCCTTAGGAAAGATAAAATGGCCGCGGTCCTATCAGTACACACACAATCTGTCCTAATCAAACAGGAGGACAAGTTAAAGAGCTGCCTCATCCTCCTCTCTTACTTGTCAGGGATGAATTAATTCCTGAATACAGTTCAATATGATCTTCAGATGAATCTCTATAAGAATTGCGTTCATGAGGATACAGGGTGTACAGAGAGGAGGTGGGGATGTGGTAATGAGCAGCAGCTCTTATATGCCATCTCTATTACCACAGTCTGTCCTCTCTGTACTTCATGTCTCCTCATGAACTCCATTCCTACAGAGATTCAGCTGAAGATCTTATCTGTATTCAGAACCATAATCCCTGACAAGTAGGAGAGGAGGATGAGGCAGCTCTTTAGCTCAGTGTTGTGAAGTAACTTGTCCTCCTGTGTGATTAGGACAGATTTTGTGTGTCCTAATAGGACGGCGGCCATTTTATTTCCCCTGATAATTGCGCCTTAGACAAAATGAACCACTATAGTTAATGAAAGGTATTTGGGAATATATTTAATGTAATATTTCAGTATTTTCATTTTCTTAATTCCTGGAGAACCCCTTTAATCATTAGATTAATCGATAGAATATTTGATTACTAAAATAATCGATAGCGCTAGAGATTAGTTAAAAGTCCTGCAGATCTCTTTTTAGTACAAAATAACTGCTTCTCAAGATTTTTTTTTAAAAAATTTTTCTGTTCTTCTGATGGATCAGAAGAATGGAGAGCTAAACGGAGATGTGAAAGAGCCCTAAGGCCTCGTTCACATCTCCCTCAAGCAGATGCGGCACAAATGGCGGCTATTGGCCGGACTTAAAAAATAAAAAAAAAACACTGTATGCATAGGTTTTTGTCCAGCTGAAACCCAGAGCTCTGTCGGACCTCATTACAGTCAAGGGATCTGGTGGTGAACTAGAGAATCTGGCAATGCAAGATCTGTCGAAATCCAGGAGGCCGGATCTGCTGGATGGAGATGTGAATGAGTCCTTATAGCTGTATAGAACTCATTTTCAGCCCTTCCCAAAATTCCACAGGAGCATCTATGGCCTATAAGACTCTAATTAAAGGGGTATTCCAGTTGGTTGAAGTTATCCCCTATCCACAGGATAGGTGGAAGTCCTACCCAGGATAGGCCCCGTACCCACTACAGCCCCCTGAAAAGAATGGAGCGGGCATGCATGTGGCCACTCCATTCATTTCTATGGGAGTTCTGGAGATGGCAGAGCGCTTCTTGTTCTTGTGATCGGTATCATAGGTATCCCCTATCCTAAGGTGCTCTCCATAAGCAGATACAGTACCCCACAAATCCTGACAGTTGTATTTAAACATTTGCAATCACTCCAGTGCAGCGGCCGGCCCATCTAACTTTCATCCCATGTCTTCGTGAATGTTGGTTTCCGTATCTGCAGTGCGCAAGACCTGCTCATCTGCTTCCCATTATGGGTTCTGCCCCATCCAGGCCTCTGAGAATACATAATTTAGCAGCCTCCTATAGAAGCTGACAGCTCACTGACCTGTCCTGTCAGTGCACATTCATCAGGGTCATAAGGGGCAGTTTCCGATTATTTTGTAGAATGCAATAGAAATCCCTGCAATTGAAATCTTTAGGTGGGTGATTTGGAGGTCACCATAGAGATGAGATGGTCAGAAATGTTTCTGTCTAGCCTTGCTTACACACATGATTTTGGCTGTGGTGGATTTTTTGTTTGTCTTTTTATACCAGTAAAGTATGGTTTGTGTCTTTTTTTTTTTTTTTTTTTTTTTTGCATATCCCTATGCTCACAAAAAGGATAAAAGCTAATCTATAAAAATACTAACTCTTACTTTAGAAATAAAAAAACTCATACAGGCCTAAAAATGCCACAGAAAAAGCTGTGTGAAGGAAGCTGTAAAGAGCTTGTGGTTATTTTTTCAAGAGTTGAGAAAAACAGCTAAAGCTTCCTAATTAAAGGAGTTATTTTGCAGAATCCACATTTATCACCTTTATGTGCAAGTCCTAGGACCCCCAAAATCACTAGGAGGAGGTTCTTTGATCACCGTTGCTCCTCATTGCCAATTTGAATTGGGAGAAGAGTTGGGAGTGGCAGTCGAGCGTGCAGGACTGTTTCAGGACTACTGGATTGACAAAGGGAGCAAAGCACCTATTATCATTATTATTATTATTATTATCATTATTATTATCATTATTATTATTAATATTATTATTATTATTATTATTATTTATTATTATTCTTAATATGTATTATTATTCTTAATATGTATTATTATTCTTAATATTTATTATTCTTAATATTTATTAATATTATTCTTAATATTTATTAATAAGATGTTTTAGGATACTTTTTATTTTCAAAGTACAGTTGGCTTCTCTTTTCCATAGAGTTGAGACAGAATCCCAACTTTTCCTGATGGACTATTTAACGTCTCTGGGTACATCAGTATATCCATCAGACTGTTCAGACGTGGTGTGAATTAACCTTATATCTAACCATATTATTGCATCTAATCACATGGGTCAAACCCTCCCACAAAAATGTTTATTCTCTAACATGTTAGAAAGGTATATGATGTAAATTGTATTGAAGGCAATCTTCTAACCATTGACTGTATTTGTGAGTTATAACCTCCCTTCTGATACTTATCTATGTCATGTGACCAACACTCTGCCTCTCCATCTGACCCAGGACAGGAAGTCAGTTTCTCTATTCATTCCTATGAGACTGACATTGAGGCTCCCATAGGAATACATAGAGAACCAGGCTTCCTGTCCACACATAAGATGCTTTGTTATTTGGAAAGTCACATGACACAGCTGAGGATTGGAAGGGAGGTTATAACTCACAAATACAGTCGCTGATGAGAAGATTACCTTCACTACAATTTACATCATGTACCTTGCTAACAGGTGAGAGAATACACATTTTTGTGGCATTGCTTCTTTAAAATCCCATGGGACTTTGAGAGGAAAGCTGATGGTCTATGACTTGTTGATGCAGAAGAAGATACAAAATACTTAATTGTTTGAGCACATATTGCTAAATCTCCTCCATAATGTCGCTATAATAATGCTGTAATCTTCTGTAGGTTTTCCATTTACTATATAAAACCAGCTCCCATTGAGGGTTTGTTTGACAGCTGGTTACTTAGCTTGAGGAGGACAATAACAGCGTTGGGTTGCTATTTGCAAACTTCAGGTATTCCACATTGTATAGGGAGTGGCTTGTATACATGTTCTAGCATTACCACATAGTTGGCAACCGCCGAATGCTAATGGACACTTACCTGTCGGACAGGTATCATTTTTTTTTCCTCTTGAATTATCTCTGTGAACGTTGCACACCTCAGTAGTTGGGACGCTATTTGACCCTTAAATTTGTTGGATAGACCAATACCCATATACAGGTAGCAGATGGTCCCAGCACCTAACTTTGGGATGATGTCCAGATATCTAGGAAAATTAGAGCCTCCTGACGGCTGGAGTGGTGTATCTGGATTTAGTATATTGTTCACCCCAGAGCTAAAATATTTGGTGTTCCTTAAACTTGTAGTGAAAGATATGCACCGTATTGGCATCATTCAGACAGGTACATTAACTGTCCTTATGCCGCATGTAGACACCAATCTCCCCCTTCACACACCATATAACACATGTGGATTTGCCACAGATTTGTGGTGGCGTAAATCTGCTGCACCTGAACATACCCTTGGAAGTGTCTTCCCATCTTATAATGTGATGGCATATTGCTAGAATACACCATGACTCTATGATCACTGGTGGTCCAACTTCTGGGGCCCTCACTATCCTCAAAATGCATTGGAGTAGCATTTCATCCCCTTATATGTTTTCCTTGCCCATAAGTTGGACCTCCACCAATCATAAATGATAGTATATCCTATGCCATCACTGAGAATGCCTCTTTAAGGGCCCATTCACATGATGGAATTTGCCAGGAAGGGACTTGTTTCTTCTTCGCACGGTGTGTGCTCAAGATTTAGATGCATTCAGTGGAGCTAAGCTAAGGTTCTCCATGGCATCTAAAGGAACTGCCTCAAAGTCTGCCGTGTGGACGCCTACAGACGTTGTACCAGTAAGAGAGATGATCCCTTATCCAGAGAATAGGGGATAAGTGTCTGGCCAGTGTCCGGCCACTGGTACCGCCACCGATCACAAAAATCTACACCGCCCTTTTCAGCTCTGTGCTGCTGCTGGAGATAGATGAGCGCTTGTTTGGGCGATCTCCGCCAGCCCCATAGAGCGTGCATGCATGACCATCGTTCCATTCAAGTGGGGGGAAAAGGGGCCTTTGTGATCAGTGGGTGCCCCCGTCAATCAGATACTTATCCTATATCCTGTTGTCTTAATAGGACAATCCCTGTAATCTTTGAAGATCTGTTATCTAGGGCATAGTGCTTCCATTTCCTATCCTCCTCAGTCTCCTGCCTTTTCCTCTAGATATTGTGTATACTTTTTTATAGTGTATTTTTATACTATTTGATTGTTACTTTGGTCATAATTTTAGCAGCCGATTGTCTCTTCATAAAGTCTGTACAAAACAACCTGTCCTGGTGCCGATGAATAGAGGGAGAATGAAGAGTGCACCCAGGAAAAGGCCTACTTTGAGTCTGTGCCCTACACCCTGATATCCGTATTACACGTCATGAGCTGGCGGTGTACTGTAGAGGTATCAGGAGATTCACCATGATCTGGCTCACACTCTGTACAGAGAATGAAGGGCTGCAGTGCGGACTAAGTTCTGCCGCCCATTCGTTCATTCTGCAAAGCCAAGATTTTAGTAAACACATTCACTTGGACAGCCCTTGTATTCTTCTGGGTTTGGGTTTTTGTTGCATTTCCATGTTGTGTTAATACAGGAAATAACATTTTGGCAATTGTATTAGGCGCTGGGCCACAGCTGTATACATGTGACTTGTGCTCAGCTTGCGTACAGCTGTCATTGCCCCATATCTGTCTTCTGAATACTTGCATGGACTGGTGTCACCCCACAAAAAGTTATGTTTTGGCCAGTAATGTGGGCTGCAGTATGGAACTGTGTCCAGCCGAGCGTGCTTCAAGTCTTTGTATACTACTGTATTTCTATACAGTCTCATGCATGGCCCCATTGCAAAAACTCTGTGTTTGGGATCTATGTGACGTGGATCCCAAATATGCTGGTTTGCCAAAGGCCTTGAACTCATTGCCAGCATTGGGAGTCCACAGGCGTCTGCCTCAGTGTTAGAGTCCAGCCTAGGGGCTCATGCATGCAACCATTGCTTTAGTCTGCATTTTGTGCAGGTCGGATATGGACCCATTCACTTCAGCAAAAAAATAGAACATGTCCTATTCCTGTCCGCATTACAGAACAGACATGGCCACTATCCGCGTTTTACGGACTGCCAAAACTGCTACAGTTGTGTGCATGAGCCCTATCTCTTAGGACCATCATTGCACAGCACTTCAGCAGGTCTCCATATCGTCTCATTACTACCTACTGATCATTGAGTCTCCTAAACACAAGTACAGTCTCTTTCCTATCATGTAGCCTCTTAGCGGTGCCCATGCCCTGCCGCCCAAAGTATTGTGTGTATGGTTGGAAACTGGCACCAAATGGAGAGGCCAGGTAACCTGTGCTCCAGATAATAGTGGATAAAATGGCATGTTTGCTTAGTTGAAGGTAGAGTAACCCAATGTCTTTTTTTTTTTTTTGTTATTTCGTTGCGGCTATATTTGTGCAGTGGTTGCTCAATTAACGGGAACTACTGCCTCATAGACGCATGTAGAGCTGTATGCCGTCATTGGTTGTGAAGTGTGGGGGCAAAGCATGGAGGCAGAGACTGTACAGTGAATAATCGGGGTTAATCCATATCCAACCCCATCTAACCCCACTGATGGAGGACAGTAGAACAGACAAAAATGACCCGTTCTTTAAAGCGGACCCCTCACCTCTCCGGACATGTTCTAGTAACTACTTGACTTCCCCGTGTAATAATTCTTGACAATTGACAACTGAATATGCATGACTAAACATACAGGGAGGGTTGTCAGTCACTGATTGGACCGCCCACGTGACTCCTAGGTATAAGAGAGGACGAGCTATACAGAAGATTTCCTCATCAATCTGCTCAGCTCTTTCTGCTCTATAACATGCTGGGGGAGAGTCATGAAAAACTGGTGTAAAGAAAAACTGAATACTGAAAAAGGAAAAGTGGAGTCTGGTTGCTATGGGCAACTAAACCAGTTTTCCTTTATACCAGTTTTGATAAATCTCCCCCGCTGTGTGTGACAGGTTCACTTTTGGACGGGACCCCATTATTCACATAAAGAACAGCGTATTAAGTTATTATTTCTTCTCCTCCACCAAACCTTACATTTTTTACACTGTGGATTTTGGTGCTGTGGAAATCCTCCGTGTATACTGTGGCAGTTTTTGCCATGATTGCTCGCTTCAGACACCGTGGACGCATTGAATGGAACTAAGCCGACAATGGCCACAACTTCAAGCGCGGCTGTCCGCACACCGTGCCACGAAGGGACATGCCTTTTCTTGGCACGGTCTCCGCTTTTAACCGCCAAGGGAGGGAACTGCAGCGCTGCCTTCCATTGAAAACAATAGGACACAGACACCAAGCGGCCGCCACCAGAATTCTGACAGTGTCCACGCTAACGTTCTGGGGGACAAATCCTCCATGTGGACAGCCCCTTAGAGCATCCAACCTCCCAGTTCGTGAAGCTCCTTGTTGAAAGGGCATTTTTCTGCTTTACATCAAAAGTTTTCGTGGACAAATCTAGAAAAGCACTAATTAGTCAAACTGATACATTGGAAAAGTGTCATCCTTTACCGTGCCAAGCAGAACGTCACTGAGTGCTTCAGTATGACCCTGGAGGTTACATGGCTGTGTGCTTGATTTTATGTATCTGGAGGCAATGGCGTTGATGGACTGGTCATAATGGGGCTAGTCCGGGAGTCTGAATCACTGGTTGTGAACATTATCCGGAGAACGCATTCTGATGTAAGCCTCAGTGCAGGGTATGGACTAGGGTGCCCACCCTATGGCTATATGGGAATATTGGGGTACGTCCACGTGGGATATAAAAGCTACAGATTTGTTGCATGCAAATCCACAGTGTTTACGTGCTAGCAAAGTGGATGCGATTTTAGGAAGTCTCATCCACGTGCTTTGATTAAAATTCACAGCATATTCGTTCTGCGTCCAATCTGCCTTTTTTTTGCGGATTTAACATGGACCCATTCATTTGTATTGAGCCCCAAAAAAGGGGGACCACATACGGATGTCATGCGTGTGCTGTCCACATGTCTGTCCCACAAAAAAAAAAAAAAAAAACATAGGTCTTGTCCGTTTCTTTACAAATGTACGGGCCCGCAAAATTCTAAGAGTACCGGCCTTCCTGCAAGTCGGGCACCCCATTTTTTTATGCACACAATGAATGGCTCCTCCAAAAGACCGCTATGCCGAATACTGCGTCATGTCCTGTTTAGGTGAAAATGCAAATACAGCCATGTGTACGTGGATGAAAGGGGTGCAGAAGTCACCTGCAGTCCTATGTAACATAGTGATAACTCTGAGTACGGATAATGAAGTATATGTCACCTGCAGTCCTATGTAACACTACAGATGCCACAGTGATAACACTCTGAATACAGATAATGAAATAGATAATATCTGCAGTCCTATGTAACACCACGGTGATAACTCAGAGTACTCGCTGAACTGTCTGAGGGGAGACCCCCTCCCCCACCACATATCCATATACTGATGGGGGTTGGTAGTAGGACAGTGGAGTCCTGGAGGGTGTATTTTTCCACCCAGCCCCCTTCATGTAACTTGTGTCCTCCTCAGGCTGCGTTCCTCTACTGCACACAGGACCTTCCAGTCACTGCCAGCTCCAGCTTGTGTACTGTGCTGATGGGAAGATGTGCTGGAGGAGAAAACGAGCCTAGCGCGGGTAGGCTGAGACTCAGTGTTAGGACTCATGCACACGACCGTAGCTGGATACCAGCAGTCTGTGTTCTGCATTTTGCGGAATGGTACGTCCTGCCCTCTGTAGAACTGTCCTAGACTTGTCAGCAAAATGGACACGAATAGAACATGTTTTGTTTTTTGGTGGGGCCACAAAATGATATGATTAGAGATGAGCGAGCATGCTCGGCCGAGCAATTTTTGCGTAGTAGCATACGCATTTTATAATCTGTACGCTAATGCATACGCATCTTATAATCTGTACACTAATACGTACGCATTGTATAAATTTGTATGCTAATGCGTACAAATTACAAGATGTGTACGCATTAGCGTACAGATTAGAAGATGTGTACGCTACTACTGGAAAATTGCTCCCGATTACGCTTGGCCGAGCATGCTCACTCATCTCTAGATATGATATGTCATCAATATCAGATCAGCAAGGGTCCAACTCCCAGGACCCCAGCCGATCAGCTGTTTGGAGAGACTACAGCACTCTGTGAGAGCTTAGGTCTCTTCCTGGGCCAGTGATGTCACCGTACATCGGTCACGTGCCCTAGGTGCAACTCCGTCCCATTCCAGTGAACGGGGCTGTGCTTGGTAAGCTGTGAAGAGACCACGGTGCTAAACGGCGCTCTGGTAAGAGCAGCAGCCTCTTCAAAAAGCTGCTCGGCGAGGATAGGACATCAATATTAAATTCTTGGATAACCCGTTTAAAGGCTATGAAAAAAATGACTTAGAGGTTTGAGTGGTTACCTTGATTGACATAAATTGCCATTAGTTTCAGTCTTGGATTTTCATTTCTTTTAAGACCCCTGATATTCAGTTTGCAACCTGCTCTTCATTTCAAACCCCCCAGTAATACATGCTGGACCTGTGATTCCTGGATGCCGCTGCCTTGTCTATGTTCTCATCTACAGCTACTGAGGATTGGGCCAGTTACTGAAAATTAGTTTTTGTAATAATGCTGCCGATCACTCGTCAAACAAGCAAAACGTTCATTTCTCGGGTGGTTGTATCTTTCTTTCGGCACTTAAGATTATTTGTCAACACGCATCGCCCTGTGCAATCAGTACGCAAAGTTAATGGAGAACAAATGATGGTAATCGTTCCCTTTTTCAGTTTGTGCCAAGCTGTGTGAAAACACTTTAGACAACTCGGTCGCTGGTCAGCCATTGTAAGAGGACCCTTAGTTTCAAGAACAGGGAGGTGGATGTTCAAAAACAGTGGAGCTATAATGGAGGTGTGTCAGATTCAACAGCACCAACAGCTAGGTGAAGAACTTGCGCATACTCTGCAGACGCAAAATGATAATTCTGAATGAACAGTTTCTTGCCTATAGTTATAAATTATTACAGTATCTGGAAGCTTAACCAAACCACTTGACATAAGAATTCTCCTTCAGAAAGGTCCTGAGTTTCATCATTTATCTTCTGGTACAGCGCTAATGATTACCCCTTTGTAAGAGAAGCGTCAGCAAGTGACAGTATGATCTGTCTCCTAGCCTGCGGTATTTTGGATTGTAAACCTCGTTTGGCATGTTGGTGCTTTATTGCGGTGACCTCAGATGATGCTGAGTACATTGGAACCCTCCTCCATTGAGTCTGCCCCAGACAGTTGGGTGTGGTACTCCTAATTCCTGTGTAATCTACCCCGTGCAGGCTGATCTGTAGAAATGCAGATAAAATAAACTCCTCCGCAGTCTTATTGATGTATGACCTGTAGCTGGCTAGACACTTTAGATGGCTGGATGCAAATTTTAGCTTTTTGGCTTATTTTTATGCATACATGTTACATCCCCCAAACAATAAATTTTTGTGTGATTGCCATGGTCTTATATATGGGCTGATTACTTTGCACATAGTAACCAATCAATCGGACTTCTTTCATGTTCCAATGGAAATGAGGCCTGGTATCTGATTTCTAAACCCTTAATTTTTTTTTACTTTTCCATTTTTTTTCTTAAAGCAACGTTAAAACTGTTCTGTGTGTGAGGCAAAAAACTAGGCCGGATCCCACTGTAGGAAAGCTACAGATTTTCCTGCATTTCTGTAAAGAGATTTACACCCATGTGAATAAGGGTATGTTCACAAGGACTAAATCCCATATGAAAAAATCCAATTTTTTTTGCCATGGAATTCAGATTTACACTGCAGATTTGTAATTTGTCATGCCAGTGACTCTCATTTGGCCATGGTTTAGCTAAGCAGGACCCTTTTGGGGGTGGAATAGGACATGATATATATTTTTTGCTGGGCTGCGAAACGGAAATACGGATGTGGACATGAAATGAATGGGTCATCATCCAATCCGCAAAACGGGCACGGAAACAAGTGTAGCCTTATCTGGAGGACTTTGGAGAGTCAGAATACCACCATATACATTAGTTGGGTATTCCTTCTGACAGCGTTTATGGAATGTATATGGGCGTCCATTGCCTTTTCCTAACATCATTAACAGCATTTCATACCCAACATTGTCAAAACACATAGCCTATAGCGCACATCTCTGTTAAAGGGGTTGTCTGACTTATGGAAAAATATGGACACAAAAAATACCCATTGTACCCCTGCTGCTCCTTTGCCGCTCACCCATTGGACCCCCGCCGCTCCTCTGCCTCCCTCCCATTGCTCACCCATTGGACCCCCGCCGCTCCTCTGCCTCCCTCCCATTGCTCACCCATTGGACCCCCGCCGCTCCTCTGCCTCCTTCCCATTGCTCACCCATTGGACCCCCGCCGCTCCTCTGCCACCTTCCCATTGCTCACCCATTGGACCCCCGCCGCTCCTCTGCCTCCTTCCCATTGCTCACCCATTGGACCCCTGCTGCTCCTCTGCCTCCCTCCCATTGCTCACCCATTGGACCCCCGCCGCTCCTCTGCCCTCCTTCCCATTGCTCACCCATTGGACCCCCGCCGCTCCTCTGCCTCCTTCCCATTGCTCACCCATTGGACCCCCGCCGCTCCTCTGCCTCCTTCCCATTGCTCACCCATTGGACCCCTGCTGCTCCTCTGCCTCCGTCCCATTGCTCACCCATTGGACCCCGGCCGCTCCTCTGCCTCCTTCCCATTGGACCCTGGCCGCTCCTCTGCCTCCTTCCCATTGGACCCCCGCCGCTCCTCTGCCTCCCTCCCATTGCTCACCCATTGGACCCCCGCCGCTCCTCTGCCTCCTTCCCATTGCTCACCCATTGGAGTCCCGCCGCTCCTCTGCCTCCCTCCCATTGCTCACCCATTGGACCCCCGCTGCTCCTCTGCCTCCTTCCCATTGCTCACCCATTGGACCCCTGCTGCTCCTCTGCCTCCCTCCCATTGCTCACCCATTGGACCCCCGCCGCTCCTCTGCCTCCTTCCCATTGGACCCCCGCCGCTCCTCTGCCTCCTTCCTATTGAACCCCCGCCGCTCCTCTGCCTCCCTCCCATTGCTCACCCATTGGACCCCCGCCGCTCCTCTGCCTCCCTCCCATTGCTCACCCATTGGACCCCTGCCGCTCCTCTGCCTCCTTCCCATTGGACCCCCCGCCGCTCCTCTGCCTCCTTCCCATTGGACCCCCGCTGCTCCTCTGCCTCCCTCCCATTGCTCACCCATTGGACCCCCGCCGCTCCTCTGCCTCCCTCCCATTGCTCACCCATTGGACCCCCGCCGCTCCTCTGCCTCCTTCCCATTGCTCACCCATTGGACCCCCGCTGCTCCTTTGCCTCCTTCCCATTGCTCACCCATTGGACCCCCGCCGCTCCTCTGCCTCCTTCCCATTGCTCACCCATTGGACCCCCGCCGCTCCTCTGCCTCCTTCCCATTGGACCCCCGCAGCTCCTCTGCCTCCCTCCCATTGCTCACCCATTGGACCCCCGCCGCTCCTCTGCCTCCTTCCCATTGCTCACCCATTGGAGCCCCGCCGCTCCTCTGCCTCCTTCCCATTGGAGCCCCGCCGCTCCTCTGCCTCCCTCCCATTGCTCACCCATTGGACCCCCGCCGCTCCTCTGCCTCCTTCCCATTGCTCACCATTGGACCCCCGCTGCTCCTCTGCCTCCTTCCCATTGCTCACCCATTGGACCCCCGCTGCTTCTCTGCCTCCTTCCCATTGCTCACCCATTGGACCCCCGCCGCTCCTCTGCCTCCTTCCCATTGCTCACCCATTGGACCCCCGCTGCTCCTCTGCCTCCTTCCCATTGCTCACCCATTGGACCCCCGCCGCTCCTCTGCCTCCTTCCCATTGCTCACCCATTGGACCCCCGCCGCTCCTCTGCCTCCTTCCCATTGGACCCCCGCCGCTCCTCTGCCTCCTTCCCATTGCTCACCCATTGGAGCCCCGCCGCTCCTCTGCCTCCTTCCCATTGCTCACCCATTGGAGCCCCGCCGCTCCTCTGCCTCCTTCCCATTGCTCACCCATTGGACCCCCGTCGCTTCTCTGCCTCCTTCCCATTGCTCACCCAATGGACCCCCGCCGCTCCTCTGCCTCCTTCCCATTGCTCACCCATTGGACCCCCGCCGCTCCTCTGCCTCCTTCCCATTGGACCCCCGCCGCTCCTCTGCCTCCTTCCCATTAGACCCCCGCCGCTCCTCTGCCTCCTTCCCATTGCTCACCCATTGGACCCCCGCCGCTCCTCTGCCTCCTTCCCAGTGCTCACCCATTGGACCCCCGCCGCTCCTCTGCCTCCTTCCCATTGGACCCCCGCCGCTCCTCTGCCTCCTTCCCATTGGACCCCCGCCGCTCCTCTGCCTCCTTCCCATTGGACCCCCGCCGCTCCTCTGCCTCCTTCCCATTGGACCCCCGCCGCTCCTCTGCCTCCTTCCCATTGGACCCCCGCCGCTCCTCTGCCTCCTTCCCATTGGACCCCCGCCGCTCCTCTGCCTCCTTCACAGTGCTCACCCATTGGACCCCCGCCGCTCCTCTGCCTCCTTCCCAGTGCTCACCCATTGGACCCCCGCCGCTCCTCTGCCTCCTTCCCAGTGCTCACCCATTGGACCCCCGCCGCTCCTCTGCCTCCTTCCCAGTGCTCACCCATTGGACCCCCGCTGCTCCTCTGCCTCCTTCCCATTGCTCACCCATTGGACCCCTGCCGCTCCTCTGCCTCCTTCCCATTGGACCCCCGCCGCTCCTCTGCCTCCTTCCCATTGGACCCCCGCCGCTCCTCTGCCTCCTTCCCATTGGACCCCCGCCGCTCCTCTGCCTCCTTCCCATTGGACCCCCGCCGCTCCTCTGCCTCCTTCCCATTGGACCCCCGCCGCTCCTCTGCCTCCTTCCCATTGCTCACCCATTGGACCCCCACCGCTCCTCTGCCTCCTTCCCATTGGACCCCCGCCGCTCCTCTGCCTCCTTCCCATTGCTCACCCATTGGACCCCCGCCGCTCCTCTGCCTCCTTCCCATTGGACCCCCGCCGCTCCTCTGCCTCCTTCCCATTGGACCCCCGCCGCTCCTCTGCCTCCTTCCCAGTGCTCACCCATTGGACCCCCGCCGCTCCTCTGCCTCCTTCCCAGTGCTCACCCATTGGACCCCCGCCGCTCCTCTGCCTCCTTCCCAGTGCTCACCCATTGGACCCCCGCTGCTCCTCTGCCTCCTTCCCATTGCTCACCCATTGGACCCCCGCCGCTCCTCTGCCTCCTTTCCATTGGACCCCCGCCGCTCCTCTGCCTCCCTCTGATCATTATTTACCTGGCTACAGTGGTCATGTGCTCGTATACCCACATGCCTGCTGCAACCAATCACTGGCTTCAGCAGTCTCATACCATATCTAGGCCAGTGAATGGTTGTAATGGTCATGTACGTATATAGACACATTACTGGTGCAGCCAAGTAATCAAAGACTGGAGGGAGACCGAGAAAGGCGCTGCGGAAAACAGTGGGGCGTCAGTGGGTGAGTATTGGGGTTTTTGTAATTGTTATTAGGCTTCCTCATTTTGGCTGCATTTTTCCGGTCCTTTAAGGGAATGTCAAGAAGCTCTTGATGTTTACTGGACCATAGGTCTCCACAGCTCCGTTCCTGAAAATTAGATGCAGAGAAGTCTCTGACAGACTGCTGGGAAGAGTCTAATAGCTTATTCCAGTCTCCCATGTGAAGTCATTTAGTGGTAGACTAGTGGGTAGCAACCGCTGCCTCTTGTTGGAGGATGGCCAAAAGGAAGCAATATAAATTTCCATAATTATGAAAGGGTTACAATTTATCCTTGCATTGATAAAAAGTCGACTTCTCAACTTATTTTTTTTCAAATTTTGCATTGCCTTGCCTCCGTACAGCCGTACAGAAGGTAATTACAGGTCATAATGTCCATCTCGATAGAAAGGGTTTACTCCTTGATGATCTAATATATATATATATATATATATATATATATATATTTATATATTTAGATAGTTAGTCCATCCAGGCTTGTATTAGTTTTCTCATGGTAAGAATATTATTATTATTATTATTATTATTATAAGGTTTAACCCCTTGCTTCTGGGTAGGGTCCTTTTTCCTGACATATATGCATGTGACAGCAGTAGTGCACGCACGGCTTCTGGCAGAGTCATTACGCACCTCACCGATCTCCGCTGATGCCATCCCTGGTCCCACCTTTACTCACGAAATGGCAGGAGGTGCCTGCTCTGCCAATCACTGGCCACATCAGGGACCCATGTCCGCCAGTGATTGGTTGGGCAGATGTTTACTGCTTGTTGAGCCAGTACCGGAAAGCAGAGATGGAACAGCAGAGGATCGTGAGGTGAGTAATGTTGCCCCTTATCTAACTATCCGGCGAGGTAACCCCTAAATGCTACCATACAGGTAACCCCAAAAAATTACAAAAAAAAATTCTCAGAACAAGGCTTCAAATAGCCAAGTAAGTCTTTGTTCACATCTTTGTTGGGAGATCCAGCTTGCCGCATGTCCATTGACTGCAGTGATGTCCAGCGGTGATCCGGGCGATTTCCAGCATAAGGTCTGCATCTGTTCAGCAATTTTGCAGAATAAATGCGGCCCTGTTCACTTCAATGGCCAACATGGGATCTTGCCGAACCGCGGCTCCGCAAGAAAAAAATAGAACATGTCCTATTCTTGTCCGCAATAGCGGACAAAAATAGGCATTTTGAACGGGGTGCCAGGCGGTGCGTTCCACAAATTGCAGAACACGCCGGTCGGCATCCATGGTATTGCGGATCCGTCTGAACGGCCCCTAAATGCCAGGTTTCAGACGGATAAAAAACGTTGCATGCAGTGGGTTTTTTGTCCAGCCGATGGCCGGCATTTGCATTGGATCTCCAAAACAGAGATGTGACCGCAGCCTTCGAGTGAACATTGTGAAGCAGAGACTTTTTGTAAGCCTTTTTTAAATTATTCTAAATGTTGTCCTGGTTTTTTCTTTTCCAGAGAGAAGGAGCAAGAAAGGGAAGAACAGTTAATGGAAGACAAGAAAAGGAAGAAAGAGGATAAGAAGAAGAAAGACGCTGCTCAGAAGGTAGGCTCTTCTAGCTGAGCGGCTGCCATTCTCAGGCTTTCTTTTGTCCTGTAGGCTGACCTAAGACGGTGTGCACATAACATCCTATGTGGTTCTTGCTGTTGTAGTCCAGAACTGTGCTGTGCTAACCAAATTCACTGATGGATACAGAATCTGAATATTTGACTGTATATAATTATAGAGGAAACCACGTTACAGTACACCTTCCTAGCTCAATAAGCAGGACAGCTAACATGATGGCCGCTTCTCCTCCTGCTTTACAGTGGACCAGGCAGCTTATTGTCCATGTTTTTCATTTCGTCCCTTTCCACTATCAGGAATTTTTATTTTATGCACTTATATAGCTCTACTACATTCTGCAGCACTTTACAAACATTACAATCAAGCTGTCCCCAATGAGGCTCACAATCTAAGTTCCCTATCAGTATGTCTTTGGAGTGTGGGAGGAAACCGTGGTACCCAGAGGAAACCCACTGAAACATGGGGAGAACATACAAACTCCATGCAGATGTTGTCCTTGTATCCTTAAAGGGGTTGTCCTCGTTCAGAGCTGAACCCGGACATACCCTTAATTTCACCCAGGCAGTCTGCCTGATGTTAGCATCGGACCATCTCATGCTCCGATGCCCTCCCTTGCATGACGTCACCGGGAGTGTGTTCAGTGACGTCATCGGCTCTGATGGGCCGCCTTTAGCGCTGCCCTAGCCGTTTTACAGACTAGGGCAGCGCTAAAGCCCGCCCATCAGTGCCGGTGACGGCATCGGGCTCACTGCTGAGCGGAAGCCTCCGCCTGGCAGAGCCTGGTTCGTCACAGGAACTGGGGAAAATGCCTTTGCCCTGCGTGATTTAGCACAGGGCAAAAGAGGGCATTGGAGCATGATATGCTCCGATGCTCTAGTCAGGCAGGCTGCCTTGGTGAAATTAAAGGGAACCTGTCATCTCCGAAACACCCCCTGAACTAGGGTAAGCGGTGTATAGTGTAAGTGATGCTCAATCCGAATATGTAAGCTTTATCTTCATACTCACTTCCATTCTGACGCTGTGCTCCCACAAACCAGCAGTAAAATGCATTGAGAGGACTCTTCTTTGAGTCCTCTCCATTATGTGAGTGAGCACCGGAGTCCAGTGAGTGCATTTTACAGCCGGTTTGTGGGAGCAAAGAGTCAGAATGGAAGTGAGTATGAAGATAAAACTTACATATTCGGATTTAGCATCACTTACACTATACACCGCTTACTCTAGTTCAGGGGGTGTTTTGGAGATGACAGGTTCCCTTTAAGGGTATGTCCGGGTTCAGCTCTGAACCCGGACAACCCCTTTAGGTCTGTATTACGCCAAGCGATTGTCGGGCAGATCATCGCTAACCAGCGTTCATAGGAACGCTTGTTAACAATAATCTGGCTGTGTAATACTGCCGATAAATCTCCAATCATTGAGCAGTTTTAAAGGGAACCTGTCATCTCTGAAACACCCTCCAAACTAGAGTAAGCGGTGTATAGTGTAAGTGACGTTGAGTCCGGTCATGTAAGTTTTATCTTCATACTCACTTCCATTCTGATGCTGTGCTCCCACAAACCAGCAGTAAAATGCACTCACTGGACTCCGGTGCTCACATAATGGAGAGGACTCAAAGAAGAGTCCAGTGAGTGCATTTCACTGCAGGTTTGTGGGAGCACAGCATCAGAATAGAAGTGAGTATGAAGATAAAACTTACATGTTCGGATTCAGCATCACTTACACTATACACCGCTTACTCTAGTTCAGGGGGTGTTTTGGAGATGACAGGTTCCCTTTAAGGGTATGTCCGGTTCAGCTCTGAACCCGGACAACCCCTTTAGGTCTGTATTACGCCAAGCGATTGTCGGGCAGATCATCGCTAACCAGCGTTCATAGGAACGCTTGTTAACAATAATCTGGCTGTGTAATACTGCCGATAAATCTCAATCATTGAGCAGTTTTAAAGGGAACCTGTCATCTCTGAAACACCCTCCAAACTAGAGTAAGCGGTGTATAGTGTAAGTGACGTTGAGTCCGGTCATGTAAGTTTTATCTTCATACTCACTTCCATTCTGATGCTGTGCTCCCACAAACCAGCAGTAAAATGCACTCACTGGACTCCGGTGATCACTCACATAATGGAGAGGACTCAAAGAAGAGTCCAATGAGCGCATTTCACTGCAGGTTTGTGGGAGCACAGCGTCAGAATAGAAGTGAGTATGAAGATAAAACTTACATGTTCGGATTCAGCATCACTTACACTATACTCCGCTTACTCTAGTTCAGGGGGTGTTTTGGAGATGACAGGTTCCCTTTAAAGATCATTGCTTGCCGGCTGCAGATTGTGCTGTCTAATCACGATCTGCTGCCAGCAAATAATGATTCACTATGGGGACAAGAAAAATATTCAGTAATATTGTAGCAGTCCCTACAATCTGCCTAAAAAAGGGGAAATGTCCTATCACGCTGATTATTTACAATGAGCGCTGCCTTGCTTTTTGCTGTACTGAGATAACACGTTATAGAAGCGCGCCCAAAGGGAAGCAGTATATATATATATATATATATATATATTTCTGCTGTCATAAAGCCTGCATTGCTTAGCACTTCCCCAACTGTACGCTCAACCGATCTGACCGGCTGGTTGTCATTCCATTTGGGGTCACTTTATGCAGTATAATTGGAAAGGTGTACGAGCCGCCATCACCCATCCAGTGCGTTCTGCACCGCTGTACAGACATTGTCATCGCTCACTTCAGTCCCTGTCCCCAGTGGGATCACAGTCTGATTTCCCACACACACACTCGGGCAATTTCACAGGGAGCCAATTAACGTACCAGTGTGTTTTTAGGAGTGTGGGAGGAAAGCAGACTTCCACACGAACACAGGGAAAACATGCAAACTCCGTGCAGATGTTGTCCTTGGTCGGTAGACGCCAGCGCTCTGATCAGACGTAGAGCTGCTCTTATCCAGGAGCGGACAGTGAGGCGTGCAGTAAATTCAATAACTACTGCCCTATTATCCAATTCTCCCCACTCCCTTACGTTGCTGGGTAGGAATTACGCAGGATTAACTTTCTGTTCCACTCTTAAAGGGTCATTGAGTGTTCAAAATAACTTAGTGAAATATAAAAAGTTTTTTTTTTTTTTTTATGGTGACCTGAGTGCTCTAGAACAAGGAGAGAGAAGTGCTTGCATATTGTGCTCGTGCTCTTCACTCAGTAGAAAGTCTCAATCTGTCCTCTGCAGTGAGGAGATGGAGCACAATATGTGAGCGTCTAGTTTTAGGGATCATCGCTCAGACCGCCACCAATCAAAAACTTTTGATATTTGTCTGAAATACCAAAGGTTTCATGAAAACTAAGTGACCTTTTAACTAAGTGCTTCTGGTTATTAAAGACGACCATTTGGCTCATGTCTGTTCTAATTGATTGCATACAACGTGAAATGACAATTCTGGAGCATTTATAAAAAAATTGACAGATGGGTGTTACCAGTTGTGGGGAGCGGGGTGTCCCTACACCATCTGATACTGGCAACACTGACTGGTCAGTCTAACACCCCCAACTGATAACACCCAGTTGTCAATTTATTTCTAAATATTAAGGAGGAATAATAGAGGAACTCGAACAATACATAGTTGCCTTTTGATAAATTGTCTAAGCACATAGACAGACACTGGCCTTTAACCCCTCCCTAAATTTACATTGGTGGTGTTAAATTTAAAAATGGCACCCGCTCACAAGCGGAGCAGGCGCCTGCTGTTTAAAACAGCTGGCACCCGGGACTAATGTATGTGATCGACTAGAATGACGATCACAAACATTTAACCCCTCAGATGCCGTGGTCAAATGTGACCACGGCATCTAGGAGGATAAAAACTGGGAGCGCGCGCTCCCGGCCTTGAGGATCGGATGAGCCAGATGTCATGTGCGGCAGCCTCTGTACTCAGGAGGGGTACAGGGATGCTGCACGTTAGTTCCTATGGAGCCCCTTAGGAATATAATACTATTCTCATAAACGCCAGTGCTAATACATTGGAGTCTATGAGAAAAGCAATCTTATCTTTGTTTGTTTTAGTTCCCTATGGAAGCTATTAAGTGTCAACAAAAAATCACCCCCTTTCCCCAAAATGTAAAATAAAAATACGTACATAATTAAAAAGAATTGACATCACTATACAGATGGTGTGGTTTTTTTTGTTTGTTTTTTTTATACTTTCACTCCATTTGGAATTTTTTTCCCACTTCCCACCACATTGTAAGCAACCGTAAATGGTGCCATTGGAAAATACATCTTTTCCTGCAAAAAACAAGCCCTCATACGGCCATATGAATGAAAAATATTTAAAAAAAGGTCATGGCTTTGGGAGGACTGGGAGTAAAAAAAAAACAAACAAAACAAATTTACCTGGTCTTGAAAGGGTTAAATGGGCTGCCAATGATTAGAAAAACATGGCTGCCTTCTTTCAGACACAGCACCACGCCCGTCCATCGGTTAGGACTGGTGGAAACAAGGCAATTGTTGGTAAGGGTGTGCGACTGTGGGGGAGATTTATCATCTCCCTTGCGTTAGAAAAATGACGTAAAAAAGTCAAACTGTGTGTGTGTTTTTTTTACACCACCCTCGGCACTTTTCTTAAAGGGGGTGTGGCAAGGACGGAAAGGGGCGTGACCAGCAGCAGTGACTAATTTATATTCCTGTACGCTAGTTTTCTGGCGCAAATAAAGCAAAAAAATAAATAAATCATGGCAGCTTCACTGCCGTAGCTTTCCGTTTAGGCGCATGGACTGCCGGGGGATGCTCCTAAGTTATGACGAGGCCTGCGCCGATATTTTACATTGCCACTAGTCATGGCAGAGCGCGGAGAATTGTGGTTTCATGAAGAATACAATTAGAAGTGTCCGGTGGTGAAATCTTTTAAGGAGGTCGTCTCAAGACCTGATTGAGTTAGGAACGGGTCTTTACATAGGCACACTGGTGTTTGTGTCTGGACCTTGTAAAATCATTACCCCAGAGAACCCATCTAGCAGCTGTCCTATGGTTTTCAGCCAGATGCATCATCTGTATAATGGTAACCCCTTGAAGCCAGACATTTAATTTCTCTCTGTTCTCTTGGCCTTGATGGCCCTAGGAGCAGAGGAACTTTCACCACGTCGTGTTTTCTTGGGCTAATGAAGGGGAAATGCCATACAATATTGAAAGAACCAGATAAATCCCCCGCCGCTCCTGCTGCACCCCCATTCTGGTGCTTCTAGCCAAGCTCTGTTTACTGCAAGGACGTGCCCGTCTAACCCACGTAACTGCTGCAGCGAATCGCTGGCATTAGCGGTCAGATGCTGTATACCACAGATTGGCTGAGGCAGTCACGTGGGTAGACGGGCACACCATTGCCATATCCAAGTAAGCAAAGATTGATGGGAAGCACCACAGCGGTGGTTTGGGGATTTATCGGGTGAGTAATGGGTCTTTTATTGTTTTATGGTATTTCCACCTTTTGATCATTTTTTTTCCAATCTGGGTAACGTTTATGGACATGTTTTAAGCCTGTTTTGGAAGAAATCAGTTAACATTTATGTCTCTTTGCCGTGGAGTTTCTCAGAAGTCTCCGTCTGTACGTGTAAAATACCTGCGTCCTTTGTAGGCTGACGTCCTCTCACAGCCTCCCTCCCCTCTGGGACAAGCGATTACGGTCTCATGTGAAAGCACTTTGGCTTGAAAACCACTGCCTCATTGATACAGAGCCGTGTTCCTCAGACTTCTACCTGGCAACAATTAATGGCCAATTCATATCCGCCTCGTTTCTGGTGGGGTTAACGTTCCCTTAAATGAGTCCTGTCATCTCTTCCATTCATCGTCTGACTTTCTATGTAGTCTGTGCACCTACCGTGTTTCCCCGAAAATAAGACAGGGTCTTATTTCTTTTTTTTCTCTGAAAAAAGGGTTAGGGCTCATTATCAGGGTAGGTCTTATTTTTGCCCCCACTGAATATATACCAGTATTTCTTTTTTGCCCCCACTGAATATATATGTCATTTTTGGCCCCTCTAAATATATACTAGTATGTCATTTTTTTGGCCCCCGGGCCCCTGTGCACACACAGACAAAAATATACTTACCTCAACTCCGCTCCGGACTTCTTCTTCTCACCCAATCCTGTCATCCGGCGTGTGCTGCGTCATCCCGTCAACCAGCGTGATCCAGCGAGACCCGGCACTGAAGTCATGTCTAGCGGGATCATCACAGGGGAGAGGTCTTGCAGCGCCGGATAGGGTATGGGTATAGGGGTGTGTATAGGTAACTAGCTGCGCAGTGCAGCGTGCTATGGTGCGCAGCATTGCGCAGGTAGCGCCACCAGCAGAGAGGCCCTGACTGGCCATTAAAATCACTTGCGGGCTGCGCCCAACATAAACCCCCCCCCCCCCCCCGGGCCTGGACCTATTACCAGTGTATCCTCAATGTACCTAGGGCTTATATTTTAGGCCTACTCAAAAAACAGGGCAAAATAGCACTAGGGCTTATTATCGGGGTAGGTCTTATTTTCGGGGAAACAGGGTATTTTCGGAGAAACAGGACTGTATAGGCTAACTTTTCTTTATTTTTTTTAAGCGTTATACTGAGCTAGTAATCCGTGAAATCAGGCATTATGAGTATTGGGGCATATGGACATCCTAGAGTAGTGTTACCTACTTGGTATCCGCCGCTAGACTACAGGGATGCTGAGTAGTAGTGGTGGACCCAGCCCTTCCCTTCTTTCCATGGTTAGCTATCATGTACTACATTTATTCTGGTATTTACTAGACCCGCTCAGTTTTGGGGAATGTTCACACAATGGGAAACCATTATACATGGAGTCGGAGCTGGAGTTGGAAGTTCAGCTTTCTGACTCTACGATGATGTCCTGATATAAGTGTAGGTTTCCCTCATTTTATCTATGGTGTTTGTCCTGTTGGTAATGACTTCCATTCATTCCTCACCCGCCCCTCCTCAAAAATATCAATGCCATCTTTCATCACTGACCACACATTTGAAATCGCACATGATGTTGAGTTCAGTCCGCTAGGTGTTTAGTACATCTATAAAGAAACCAGTTGTCTGACTGCTAAGGAATCTGACATTTTTATGCGGTTTTATTTTTTTGCTGTGTCATTAATTTATTTTCCTTTATAGGTCACAGAACAAAAAACCAAAGTGCCCGAAGTGACGAAACCAAGTTCAAGCCAAGCGACGGCCGCCAGCCTACCTGGCAGTTCCCCCTCGCCACCAGTCAATGGTGGCAACAATGCCAAAAGGGTGGCAGTGCCGAACGGACAACCGCCCAGCACCGCCCGCTACATGCCTCGGGAGGTGCCACCGCGATTCCGCTGCCAGCAGGACCACAAAGTGTTACTGAAACGTGGGCAGCCCCCTCCGGCGTCCTGTATGCTGCTGGGGGGAGGAGCAGGGACTCCCCCCTCCTCCACTGCACCAGGAACTAGCCCAGGCAACGCACAGCCAGGGACAGGAGCACTGCTGCCGGGGGAGAGTGGACCCGCTACAGGTAAGGAAAACTGAATGCAATGTCCTAGACATGGGGGAAGCTGGTTAGCCTCGACTTGGCTTCAGAGTAATGGAGCTTCAAGCATAGAAGCTCTAGAGAAACCCCTTACTACTAGGCCAGGCCATCAATATCACATCGGCAGAGTTCTGACACCTCACACCCCCGCAGATCAGCTGTTCAGCATAGCCCCACCTCCAGATATAGGCGCAGGTCCAACGCATCCATTGTACAGTGGACGGAGCTGGTTATTGCAGAGCTTCTCCTATTCACTTCAGTAGTGGGCACCATTCAACCCACAGTTACATAACAGATAACGATACAGGTTAATAAAATACCCCTTCATAAATATTAGCTGCCCTTGGGCACAAAATATTAAATATTACTTGACAATAAATAAAAAGCAAGAAACTGTAAAGCAATAACCTCAATACATGGGGGGAATTCATCATGAGGGAAATATTTGAAGTCCGTTTTCAGTCTGTGTTGCAGTACTTTGCAGAAAATTTATTAAATGTCACACATTGTTTGGTAAATCTGATGCATCTTTAAACCTAAGGGCCGTTCACAGGGCAGACATTACAACGTAATTTTGGCGTAAATGTCCACACCACAATTTCTCTAAAAACCCCGCAGCAGCCATGCCCTTCCTGCCTCCCATTCATTTCAATAAGAGACAGCTCCGAGGATCACAGAGCAGCGGCTTAGAGCCCCAGCCGCTCCGAGAATGGGCAGGTCCCTTCTTGATGGGGGCGTTCCTCTACACTGCCTCCTACTGAGATGTATGGGAGACAGAAAGGCCGTGGGCAGGTTATCGGTAGAATTTTGGGGCGGCTGTCCCGTGCCAAAATTATGCTGTAAATGCACGGAACGGGCCCTAACACTTCTGTCTAAAAATGGTACCTTGTACTTCCTCCCCGCCACTCTGTTGCGGCTCTGCGGTTCCCCGGCTGTCTTCACTGCGCTTCAGTCCCAGTATGTATGCGTCTGTCATTACCTGGATCATGTGCGCCACTGTAGCAAATGACTGGCCTTAGTGGTGACATGTGACCCAGCAGTGATGTGTTGCTTGGGGTCATGTCACCACTAAGGCCAGTCATTGGTTGCAGCAGGACCGAAGCACATTTAAGACAGCCAGAGATCCACAGAGCCGGAACAGAGTGGTGGGGGAGAAGTCTGGGCAAGTCAGTCCTGACCAACCCCTTTAACTCCCACTCCTTGGTGACAAACGTGCTTCTAACATAAGACAAAGTGATATGGCTTGTGACCTATTGGCAAGCAGTATGGTGTTGAGTTGTTGACCTTTGTACAACGACGTTCCACGTGCCGCTGGTGCACAAAACTACCTGCAGGGGAGATGCATACAGGGGCACCAAGAGCTAGATTTGGCCGAGCCACTGGTTGGGGAACACTTACATAATGTGTGTTTTTGCTGTTTTTTTTTTTATTGTTAGGTGTGGTTTAGGCATAACGGCTCTCTACTTTGTGCTGCTTCTTTGCTGTCCAAATGTTTTGGCCTATTTAGGAGAAAAAGTATCAGTAGATATCTAGAGGCTCGCCTGTCAGGCTGTATCTTTGCAGTAGTGGTGTGATGTAGGATGCATTTGGAATAGGAGCGTTCTCTTCTCTGCATGTGGCGGGGTCTCTTCTGAACACAAAGGCCCCTTTCTGTAGAAAGCTAGCAGTGTACATGGTGTTCTGGAATAGCTTTTCAGGCTGTAAGAATCTCTTTCACGTATTGAGGCCTCTTGAGGGGCAACCCTTGTGGTGTCCAAGACTTCTGTCCAGACATCTGTAGACTCTTATGTAGGCCCAAAAACTTGGCTTTTATCCTTCAGAGTGGAAACAGAAACAGCTCTCCGGTGATGTGCGTACACTCCGGATGTCCCTGTCAGTGGACCCATAAAGACTTATGCTCGGAAAACCCTATCTTAGGGCTGAAGTGCTTTTTCAGTAAATTAATGTTTCCCTATTTTATCAGAAAAGAGAATTTAAATGGACATTTTATACTGGCAAGGAAGCATTCGCCATGTTTAATGTCATCAAGTTTTGTTTCATAACTAGGTAATGGCGGCTGGGAAAACAGACAAACATTTTAAATTTTTTATATAACTAATACTGCTTAAAGGGAACCTATCATGTTCATGGAGCTCAAACTATGGACAGCATGAAATCCTGCCAAGCTCCCCTCACTGCAGACAGATATATTTTACTCTGAAATGCTGAGGTGAAGTCATCGGAGTGGGTTCCCCATCTGTTTATAGATAGAGACCGCAGGCAGAGCCCAGCAGGTAGAGGAGCCACCAAGATGACTCTCCTCCCGGTTCCTGGCTTTCAGCTGCAGAAAGGAAGAATTTAAATGAAGCTGTAGTCATACATGTACCCTCCTGCTCCATATACAATGTATGGGACCCCCAAAGACAGCCTACTGCTATAGTCAGCTGAGTGGTGGGACGCATGCATGACCACCTGTTCATGTAAACCCCTCCTGCTCTGAGGTCGTGAAGTGAGTAGGAATGGAGGGGGTGGGGGGGATCAAAAATGGTTGGTTGCTCTGGGCATCTAAGCCAGTTTTCTCTTACACCAAGTTTGATAAATCTACCCCAGAGAGTTCAGAAAACCCATTGTAGTGATCAGTGGTGGTCCCAGCAGTGGAGCCACCAGCAATCAGATGGTTAACACTTAGGCCACTTTCACACATCAGTGAGTCACGGACGTGTGCTTTCCGTGGTCTCCATGGACAGCACACACATCCATTGACTTTAATGAGTGCATTCACACATCCGTGGTTTCCCATGAGTCCGGATCTCTTGCCTACATTATATTCTATAGGTCCATGAAAACCACTGACGCAACACGGATGCCATCCATGTTTGGTCCTTGGTTTTCACGGATGGTTAATTTTTTAGCCTAGCAGTGTCCATGGAGTACAGATGACATATAGAGGGCAAAAAACAGACACACAGATTCTTCACAGACATCTCCATGGATGAACCACTGACCATCTTGTCATGGATGTCATCATGCATGTGTGAAAGAGTCCTAATAGGTGATGAATGTGTTTTGGGTGACAACCCCTTTAATAGGGTAATGGGGAAGCTTTTCTTGTACACATCCTTTTCTAAAATATTTGATTATGTAATATTGTGTTAATATTTACTGCTTCATTTAATTTTGAGTTTAATTTTAAGTTCTGTTTTTTCCAGATTCATCGTCAGGGGCAGCTGCTACTTCAAATTATGCAAATTCCACTTGGGGCTCGGGAGCCCCATCCAGCAGCGGCCCTAACACAAACCCTCCCCACGCCTGGGACAAAGTGATTGTAGACGGGTCGGATATGGAAGAGTGGCCTTGCATAGCCGGCGTGGACGCAGAGCCCCCTTCCGACAACGCCACAGACAACAACAGTGCCTCGAACCCAGCCTCGGAGAAGGGTCCCCCACAAGGAAGCGCCACTAATCACAAAGGAAGGGGGGGCCAAGGCCAACAACAACAGCAGCAGCAGCAGCAGCCTGGCAGTGAATGTATCCAGGGGGTATGGAAAGCTGACCCCAAGGCTAAGCCCGTCCCGTCTTCCAACCCTGCTACAGAGGGCGTTAATAGACTAGGAAACTGGAGGAATATGGGTGGGTCTGAAAGAACGGGGCCTGCCTCTGGTTTCAGCAATTTTAACCCAAATACCAACCCGTCGGCTTGGCCGGCCCTGGTTCAGGAAGGCAGCAGGAAAGGGAACCCAGAGCCAGATGGCAGCTTCTCCAGCGCACAGCTTGGCCCCACGGGTCCAACCTCTCGAGAGCAGCAGTCAAAGATGGAAAATGCGGGTGCCGGTTTTGCACCCTCAAGCAGGGAGCCGGCAACAACCCATCACACTGACGGACCAAAAAATGGAAACACTAACTCTACGAACTCAAATTCTTCAAATCCCCTTGACAAGGGTACTGCCTTTGGGGCGGGGGATGCCTGCCGAGGTTCTGACCTCTCTGCTCAAAGCACTGGAGAAAGAAAGAATGGAGGGGTTGGCACTTGGGGGACAACAAGGGGTCAGTCTGTCGCAGGAGATGCCAATAGTGGACATGGCAATTCTGGAAATAATGGACGAGAGAGGGAGGATGCAAGGAAAGTGTCTTCATCTCATAGGCCCAATGGGTCCAGGGGAGATTCATGGGATAGCAAAAGTAGTGGAAATGGTTCTTGGGGATATGGCCCACAGGCAGATCCCGGTGAAGTGAAGTGGGGTGAAGGGAACAAATTGGTGGCAGGTGGGGTGTCTCAGGGAGAATGGAAGCAGCCGTCTGGACAAGAGGACTTAAAAGTTGGAGATTGGGGGGGTTCAAGCCAAGGAAATACTAGCACTGGAGCATGGGACAATCAGAAAGGTCACTCACTATCCGACAACCAGGGCAACACGTCATCATCGGCCTGCTGGGGCCGCTCCCCTAGCTCTGCGGGGAGTGAGGCAGGTGGGCAAAGCACTGGAAGCAACCCCAAGGCTGGGGGTAGTGGAGACAGCTTGAACTCCTGTAATCGGCGTTCACATAGGTCTACTCTTCCGGATAGTCAGGCTGTTTTGCAGTCCCTGCTGAATCGAACAGACTTAGATCCCAGAGTACTTTCTAACTCTGGCTGGGGCCAAACCCAGATAAAGCAAGATGCAGCATGGGATACAGAGGAAGTTACATCTCGGCCTGACGGTAAAGCAGATCGTGGCACTGAAGGCTGGGAAAATACATCACAAGCAAAGAGCTCAGGGGGTTGGGGGGACGCCCCCAGCCAAAGCAATCAAAATAAGTCTGGTTGGGGAGAAACCCCTGCCCCTGTTTCATCTGGTCAGGAATGGAAGGACACCAAAGCAACTAGCTGGAATGACTATAAAAATAGCCCATCTGGTTGGGGTGGTGGTGGTGGAGGGAATGGTGGTGGGGTTGGTGGACGTCAAGAGGAAAAGGCAGGTCCTGGATGGAACAATGATAATGGTTCAAGTACTGAGCAAGGGTGGGGTACTCGACAAATTAATCCTGGGAGTGGATGGTCTGCTGGAAAGAATGGATGGGGAGGAAGCAACAGTGAGGACATGGAGCCTCCCAAAGGCCCTGTTGGCTGGGACGGTTCAGGAAACAAAGCTTCCTCTGGCTGGGGAGAAGTAGGGCAAAATGATGTTGGGTCTTGGGGCAATGGGGCTAATGTTAACCCAGCTTCTCGAAGTGGTTGGGAAGAGAATAAAAGGCCACCTGGAGGAGGTAGTTGGGGAGAAGCACCTAGACCTCCTGTACCTTGGAACAAGCAGCAGGAAGCTACACCAGCTGCGCAGTCTCCTGGCTCTTGGGGCCCTCAGGCTCCAGCATCTGGAAATGGGCGGCAACCACCCACACCAGGTTGGAAAGGTGGTCCCACCCCTACAGTGTCGAAGGATGAAGAGCCAAGTGGCTGGGAGGAGCCAACCTCGCAATCCATCGGACGTAAAATGGACATTGATGATGGTACTGCGGCCTGGGGTGATCCTAACAGTTACAATTACAAGAATGTTAGCTTGTGGGACAAGAATGCGCAAGGAAACCCTGGACAGTTGCCACGGGAGCAGGGAATGCCAGGGTCAGTAGCCAGCAAGGCAGCGCCATCAGGTATGGGTCAAATTGAGTTTTATAACTGTGCAATCTGTATCATTTGCATTTGTCATGTAGTTGAAGTATTAATAATGAATCTGTCAATTATACCTGTCTAAATGATGGCATCAAGTGATGTACCTTGGTAAACCACACAACCAGATGGTGCCATCTTCTCACTCTGGATCCTGCTTAGTTTGGTACCAACTTGAATGACAGGAATGGAGTGTAATATGGAAGCGTTTTGTGCCCGTATTTTGAATGTGTAACTCCTCCCGATCACAGATTTAACTGACCCCCAAATCATAGGATCATAGATTCCGATGATGCTGTGAGTTCTGATCTGTAAACCTGCAGTCGCGCATCCAAAATATGGAAGCAAACCCCCCTTATTGCCACTTTGTTTCCTTAGGGTATATTCAGATGGTGTGGTTAAAACTGCCATAGTAGCACAGTCCTTTACACACTGAAATTTTAGTTAAAGGGGTTCTGCAGTTCTTTTAAACTGATGACCTATCCTCTAGATAGATCATCAGTATCTGATCGGCGAGGGTCCGACATCCGGGACCCCTGCCAATCAGCTGTTTGAGAAGGCAGTGGCGCTGCAGGAGCGCCGCGGCCATCTCTGTGTTTTCCTCAGGCCCAGTGATGTCACGACTAGTATGACTGGCCTGGGCGGAGCTAAGCTCTGTTCACTTGAATGGAGCTTAGCCCCGCCAAGGCCAGTCATACTAGTCGTGACGTCACAGAGAAGGCTGTGGCGCTCCTGCAGATGCTAATGATCTATCCAGCAGATATAAAATCAGTTTAAAAGAACTACAGAACCCCTTTAAAGAAAAAAACACTTTTGAAGAGAATCTGTAACCATGACAATGCAGTGCAATCTGCAGGCAGCATTAGGGTTGGACTGGCTCATCAGAATCGCGACCGCAGTTGCAGCATTGGGGGGAGGCGGCTGCAGTTGGAGCGGGAGGCGGCCTCAGTTGGCGCAGTGGGGGGGACCCGCAGTTGGAGCAGTGGGGGGGGACCCGCAGTTGGAGCAGTGGGGGGGGACCCGCAGTTGGAGCAGTGGGGGGGGACCCGCAGTTGGAGCAGTGGGGGGGGGACCCGCAGTTGGAGCAGTGGCGGGGCCCGCAGTTGGAGCAGTGGGGGGGGCCCGCAGTTGGAGCAGTGGGGGGGGGGGAGGGGGTCGGGCGCAGATGGAGCGGTGGGGGGGGGGGGGCGCAGATGGAGCAGTGGGGGGGATGGGGGCCCGCAGTTGGAGCAGTGGGGGGGGGACGGGGGCCCGCAGTTGGAGCAGTGGGGGGGGGACCCGCAGTTGGAGCAGTGGCGGGGGCCCGCAGTTGGAGCAGTGGGGGGGGCCCGCAGTTGGAGCAGTGGGGGGGGGGAGGGGTCGGGCGCAGATGGAGCGGTGGGGGGGGGGCGCAGATGGAGCAGTGGGGGGGATGGGGGCCCGCAGATGGAGCAGTGGGGGGGATGGGGGCCCGCAGTTGGAGCAGTGGGGGGGGGGGCGCAGATGGAGCGGTGGGGGGATGGGGGCCCGCAGTTGGAGCAGTGGGGGGGGGGGGGCGCAGAGATGAATGGAGAAAAGTACCATTTAGAGCCTTTGGAGCCAGTCACTTGCCACTAGGGACTATTTCTTTGATTCAAAACCTATTAGGTTTAATAAGTCTGTTTATTGATGATGTGGGGGTTGGGCCCAAAGAATAATATCCTCTGGTGGGCCGAAGGAACCCCAGTCTGACACTGAGCAGGAGGATTTGAGCAGATTGATAAATTTTAAGTTTTATGGCAAAAGCCTCAGCAAAGCTTACATTAAAATATCTTCTCTTTCTGAGCTTAGTAGCCAAGTGGGCGGTCCTATCAGTGATTGACAGCTGTGTATTCACACTAGTACAGGGAATGCTATCAATCACTGATAGAACTGTCCACTTGAATGAATACGTTACTAGTTTAGTATATATATATATATATATATATATATATATATATATATATATATATATATATACACACACAGTACAGACCAAAAGTTTGGACACACCTTCTCATTCAAAGAGTTTTCTGTATTTTCGTGACTATGAATATTGTAGATTCACACTGAAGGCCCAGCTCACCCCAAACCATCTCGACTGGGTTCAGGTCTGGTGACTGTGGAGGCCAGGTCATCTGGTGTAGCACCCCATCACTCTCCTTCTTGGTCAAATAGCCCTTACACAGCCTGGAGGTGTGTTTGGGGTCATTGTCCTGTTGATAAATAAATGATGGTCCAACTAAACGCAAACCGGATGGAATAGCATGCCGCTGCAAGATGCTGTGGTAGCCATGCTGGTTCAGTATGCCTTCAATTTTGAATAAATCCCCAACAGTGTCACCAGCAAAGCACCCCCACACCATCACACCTCCTCCTCCATGCTTCACAGTGGGAACCAGGCATGTAGAGTGCGTTCGTTCACCAGACCAAAGCACAGATTTCCACTGGTCTAATGTCCATTCCTTGTGTTCTTTAGCCCAAACAAGTCTCTTCGCTTGTTGCCTGTCCTTAGCAGTGGTTTCCTAGCAGCTATTTTACCATGAAGGCCTGCTGCACACAGTCTCCTCTTAACAGTTGTTGTAGAGATGTGTCTGCTGCTAGAACTCTGTGTGGCATTGACCTGGTCTCTAATCTTAGCTGCTGTTAACCTGCCATTTCTGAGGCTGGTGACTCGGATGAACTTATCCTCCGTAGCAGAGGTGACTCTTGGTCTTCCTTTCCTGGGGCGGTCCTCATGTGAGCCAGTTTCTTTGTAGCGCTTGATGGTTTTTGCGACTGCACTTGGGGACACTTTCAAAGTTTTCCCAATTTTTCGGACTGACTGACCTTCATTTCTTAAAGTAATGATGGCCGCTCGTTTTTCTTTACTTAGCTGCTTTTTTCTTGCCATAATACAAATTCTAACAGTTTATTCAGTAGGACTATCAGCTGTGTATCCACCTAACCTCTGCCCAACACAACTCATGGTCCCAACCCCATTTATAAGGCAAGAAATCCCACTTATTAAACCTGACAGGGCACACCTGTGAAGTGAAAACCATTTCAGGTGACTACCTCTTGAAGCTCATCAAGAGAATGCCAAGAGTGTGCAAAGCAGTAATCAAAGCAAAAGGTGGCTACTTTGAAGAACCTAGAATATAAGACATATTTTCAGTTGTTTCACACTTTTTTGTTAAGTATATAATTCCACATGTGTTAATTCATAGTTTTGATGCCTTCAGTAAATCTACAATTTTCATAGTCATGAAAATACAGAAAACTCTTTGAATGAGAAGGTGTGTCCAAACTTTTGGTCTGTACTGTATGTGTATATATATATATCTATCTCTATTTACCTTAAACTCCATATCCATCTGCTCCCTGTATATTGCACTGCATTTTCATGGTGACCGGTCCTTATTAGTGGGTTTTTTATTTTCCTTAATTAAAATATAATGTCCAGGTGTAATATATGTTGATCCTAGGGCTACAATCTTTGGGTGTCTCCCAGCTGAGGATGATAATGCTCTGTTATTGGTCTGCTAAAACAATCCTTTGGTGTAAAGTTCCACCAGAAAATGTTTTTTGTTTGAAACTGTCCATTTTGATCAACTTCAGACTGTTGTGTATGGCCCCCTTTAGTGCTTATGCACGGGGTCTTTGTGGCCCCTTAGGCCCCATTCACATATCCGTATAATGTGTCCGCATCCATTTCCGCAATTGCGGACAATTATGCGGATAGGATGCGGATCCATTCATTTCAATGGGTCCCAAAAAAATGCGGACAGTACACCTTGTAGTGTCCGCATCCATGTGTCCGTTCCGACTGTCCACATAAATAAATCCTCCTGTCCTACTTTTCTCCCTAATTGCGGTCCGTAGCACAATGAAAGTCTATGGATCCGCAAAAAATGCGGAAGACATGCGGAAAGGCATCCGCATGTCATCCGTATTTGCGAATTCCGTTCCAGGAGGGGTGGAAAAAAAAAGATGTTATTCAGCCTTCCATTTTTTGCGGATCCGCAAAAAACGGATGACATATGGATACATCCTTTCCGTTTTTTACAGAAAAATGGAACGGATATCCTGGAAAAACTGAGTTTTTTGCGGAACAACGGATCCAGGATGTGCAAAAATACGGAGGTGTGAATGGGGCCTTAGTGTGGAGTTATACTGCCATGCAGGGCTTGTTCAGACTCCGTGTACAGAGATATTCTGCCCTAGATGCTGAAGACATCTGATGGACCATTCCTACGTAAGAAATGAGAGGCATTTGGAGGGACAGTAGAGGTTTTATGGTCCACTCTGCTCATAATGGAGTCACAGTACAGTTGTCTATGATCTCTCGGGTAGAGTCACACATTTAGAAGTGGTTCTAAAAATGACTAAAATGGTGTGACCCCACAGGGAGGCCACTCATACGGCAACCAGTGCCTGCACAAGTTTGTGGCAAACTTGTGTGGACATTGGTTGCCATGATTGGGGCTGGTTTGGCCGCACCGCGGGATTACACCCGAAAGTCATTCTACATTGCTCTAAATCATATAAAGAAGCATGTTGGTAACAGATGCTGTGTATACGCAATTCCCCGTGGACGCAGAGGTTTCTCAGGTGAGAATTACAATAATTATGCATCAACTGGAGTCGCCTGCAAAGAAAAAAAATGTTGCTAGGATCAGAAGTGTCTTCTCATAAAGCAGGAGCTCCAAACAGCAAAAATCATTACCACTCATAACCGGAGAGTCCACAGTATGTATCGTGAAACGGCGCTAATACCATTTCTTAATTATTATGGTATTTTAGTAACGTCATGGGGCAGTCGCGCACTAAAACATCAGTACGATGTTCACGTATATGGCGTTCAGCGTCAGGAGGCTGCACCGCCGCTATATCTGTCCCAACACCGCTTTTCCCAGTAACCATAGAGTAGCGGGTGGCAGAGCGGTGGTAATCATAGAGAGGCAAAAGTGCAGATAAGATTGATGCAGGGGATGCTGTGTATACAGTGTATACAGTTATATGGTGTACAGCACAGTGTATACAGGGTGCAGGGTCAGTGTGTATACAGTTATATGCTGTACAGCACAGTGTACACAGGGTGCAGGGTCAGTATATATACAGTTATATGGTGTACAGCACAGTGTATACAGGGTGCAGGGTCAGTGTATATACTGACCCTGCACCCTGTATACACTATGCTGTACACCATATACCTGTATATACACTGACCCTGTATACACAGTGCTGTACACCATATACCTGTATACACTGACTCTGCACCCTGTATACACTGTTCTGTACACCATATACCTGTATACACTGACTCTGCACCCTGTATACACTGTGCTGTACACCATATACCTGTATACACTGACCCTTCACCCCGTATACACTGTGCTGTACACCATATACCTGTATACACTGACCCTGTATACACTGTGCTGTACACCATATACCTGTATACACTGACCCTGTATACACTGTGCTGTACACCATATACCTGTATACACTGACCCTTCACCCCATATACACTGTGCTGTACACCATATACCTGTATACACTGACTCTGCACCTTGTATACACTGTGCTGTACACCATATACCTGTATACACTGACCCTGCACCCTGTATACACTGTGCTGTACACCATATACCTGTATACACTGACCCTGTATACACTGTGCTGTACACCATATACCTGTATACACTGACCCTGTATACACTGTGCTGTACACCATATACCTGTATACACTGACCCTTCACCCCATATACACTGTGCTGTACACCATATACCTGTATACACTGACTCTGCACCTTGTATACACTGTGCTGTACACCATATACCTGTATACACTGACCCTGCACCCTGTATACACTGTGCTGTACACCATATACCTGTATACACTGACCCTGTATACACTGTGCTGTACACCATATACCTGTATACACTGACCCTGTATACACTGTGCTGTACACCATATACCTGTATACACTGACCCTTCACCCCATATACACTGTGCTGTACACCATATACCTGTATACACTGACTCTGCACCCTGTATACACTGTGCTGTACACCATATACCTGTATACACTGACCCTGCACCCTGTATACACTGTGCTGTACACCATATACCTGTATACACTGACCCTGTATACACTGTGCTGTACACCATATACCTGTATACACTGACCCTGTATACACTGTGCTGTACACCATATACCTGTATACACTGACCCTTCACCCCATATACACTGTGCTGTACACCATATACCTGTATACACTGACTCTGCACCCTGTATACACTGTGCTGTACACCATATACCTGTATACACTGACCCTGCACCCTGTATACACTGTGCTGTACACCATATACCTGTATACACTGACCCTGCACCCTGTATACACTGTGCTGTACACCAATACCTGTATACACTGACCTGTATACACTGGGTACACCATATACCTGTATACACTGACCCTGTATACACTGTGCTGTACACCATATACCTGTATACACTGACCCTGTATACCACTGTGCTGTACACCATATACCTGTATACACTGACCCTTCACCCCATATACACTGTGCTGTACACCATATACCTGTATACACTGACCCTGCACCCTGTATACACTGTGCTGTACACCATATACCTGTATACACTGACCCTGTATACACTGTGCTGTACACCATATACCTGTATACACTGACCCTGTATACACTGTGCTGTACACCATATACCTGTATACACTGACCCTTCACCCCATATACACTGTGCTGTACACCATATACCTGTATACACTGACCCTTCACCCCATATACACTGTGCTGTACACCATATACCTGTATACACTGACCCTGTATACACTGTGCTGTACACCATATACCTGTATACACTGACCCTTCACCCCATATACACTGTGCTGTACACCATATACCTGTATACACTGACCCTGCACCCTGTATACACTGTGCTGTACACCATATACCTGTATACACTGACCCTGCACCCCATATACACTGTGCTGTACACCATATACCTGTATACACTGACCCTTCACCCCATATACACTGTGCTGTACACCATATACCTGTATACACTGACCCTGCACCCCATATACACTGTGCTGTACACCATATACCTGTATACACTGACCCTTCACCCCATATACACTGTGCTGTACACCATATACCTGTATACGCTGTGCTGTAGATGCTGGTGAGTGAAAGTGGACCGAGTTTGTCACCAAATTTCCATCGTTTTTTTTAAAGTGTTTTTCCTTCTAAATTGGGTATTTATTGTAATATATATCATTATCGCGATACATTTCTTAATATCGTTACCGTGGAAATATTTTTGATATCTCCTATCTTTAGTATCAGCTGGTCTTTTTGACCAGTAGAAAATCATTGTTGCGCTCAGGTGGGAGGGCGTGGATAGAAGTGGGGGGATTCTGAAGAGTTAAAGGAGTTGTCTGGTCTGGACCTGTTCACATCAAGTCCCTTAAAGGGGTTATCCACAATTTTTTCTTTCTTAACGGTTCACCCCTTAATATGATTAAACACTTTAATCATTTCACTTTCTTTCACACTGGCGTTATTGCTGGATCCGGCGGGTTCTGTTACTGATAATACAACCATCTGCATCCGTCATGAACAGATCCAGTTGTATGATCTTTAACTTAGCCAGGACGGATCAGTTTACTACTGTGCATTCCGTTCTCTTCAGTCCAGTTAAGTCCCCATTGACAATGAATGGGGGCAAAACTGAAGCGTTTTTTTTCCTGTATTGAGCCCCTATAACGGAACTCAATACCGGAAAACTCTAACGCTAGTGTGAAAGTAGCCTAATAATGCTGATAATATTCCTATTAGGCCGGCACTGCGCTCCCTGGTGGAATTAGGCTGCGAGCAGTTCCTGTATCACATGCTGTATGTATGTTGCGCTTGTGCAGTCAGGTAACCCCGGGCACTGACTACTCACAGCGCCGCAGACTGCATGACTGCACAAGCGCAACATACATACATCGGGGGTTGTAACAGGGCTAAATGTACAGCATGTGATACAGGAACTGCTCGCAGCCTAATTCCACCAGGGAGCGCAGTGCCGGCCCTATAGGAATATTATCAGGGTTAAAGTGCTTAATCACATTAAGGGGGAGACCATTCAGAAATAAAAAAAAAAAAGAAAAGTGCACATAACCCCTTTAACATAATAAAGAAGACTCGCCTGTACTCAGTCCCGCCGCAGCTAACCGCTAGCCTCAGTGGTCACAGCGGCTTGAACGTGACGTCCAGGACACTGTAACTTTCCTGGTCTTGCAGAAGCGGACGGGAAAGGAGTACAGGTCTGGACCAAGGGGGTTGTCTGCTCCAAGGCCTAACAACCCCTTTAATTCTTCAAAATCTCCTTACTTCTCTCCATGCCCTCCCATCTGAGCGCGACGAGAGCTCTCCTGACAGATTTCACTCTGAACTAGACTGAGCAGTATGTATGTGGCCAGGAGCGGGATGAAGAAAAAACTGTTGGAAAATTTTAATTGAAATCGATTGCAAAAGTTTTTAGCACGTAATAAAAACCTTTAAGTCTGGAATGGTATTGTGTATCAGTCAGTCGGATTGCCTTCTTGAGCCGCTCCAGCAAGATGATGTGTTTTACTTCTAGATTTGAGTCCACTTGCTCCAGTGCCGATCCTTGTGTTATCTACCAAATTTCTTATTTTCATTTATATTCATAGTTTGGAGCAAAAATAAGGTTCCTCCTTCTGATAATGGGACATCAGCCTGGGGCGACCCGTCTGAACCTGCTTCCGGATGGGGAGAAGGAGAGGAGACAGGACCTCCAACCCCAGGTTGGGGAAATGCAGCCCCTGTAGCTCCCAGTGCCATGAAAACTGGTGAGTGCCATTGTGAAAACCTGGAGGTGATATTCTGAAGTTTTGTATTTTCTTTTGTGTTGTTTTCCTCCATTTTTTATTTATTTATTTATTTGCGAGATCTGCAGTTATACTGGAACAAAATGATTCAAATGTATTGAAATTAAAAGCAAAAAGGAAAAATATATATTTTTTAATACACAGGTACAAAAACTATGCAAGACGGCTGGGGAGAAACGGAAGGACCGGTGTCTGGGACGCGCCACAGCAGTTGGGACGAAGAGGAGGAAGGTGGTGTTTGGAATAGTGCAGGATCTCAGGGAAGTGGCTCCTCCCACAATTCGGCAGGGTGGGGCCAAGGAAAGAAACCACAGATCAAGGTGAGGCTGTGGTGCCGTGGTAGCTTTGTGGTATTGCACACCACCTTTTCAGCGCTTTTTATCAGTTCTCCGTTTTATTGTACATATGTAGTCTTGTATACAGTAAATGCATTTGGATAAAATGTTTTATGATAGTCTCCTTTGATTCATTTGTCCATCACATTATACACTGTTCGTTTCCATGGTTACGACCACACTGCAATCCAGCAGCAGTGCACACTATAGGAAAAAGCAGTAGCCTATGTGCGCTACCACAGTCCCAGCCACCAGGGAGGCCGGCACTTTTTACTTTAGTTAGCAAGCACGACCGCTACTGACAGATTGCAGGGTGGTCGTAACCATGGAAACGAGCAATGTATAATGTGACCGAAAAATAAATCCAGCCAGCAAAGGAGGCAATATGGACAATCACAATACATTAGTAAGTGGCTTGTATTAACTTCATCTAATGCAATTAATGAAGTGATACAACCTGTGGCCAGCTTTACATTTATCCAATATTTATCCAATATTTAAAAAAAAAAAAAAAAAAAAAAAAAATGAATCTTGGCAAAAGTTCTGGACAGATTGTGAAAGGAAAAGTTCTGATGTTCTCTGCAGTTCAACACTACAGCAAAAAATCTGCTCCAAAAAAGCTAAGGTTTGTCATTAACCGCGGTAATGATTAACGAACACGATGAGTTAATAAGGGTTCGTCAGTGATCGGATCCAGTCTGAACAGAGCCTAACATATAGTGATGGTTTGCAGGAATCATCTTCATGACATGATTTTTGTGAAATTGGGTAAAATATGATCACAAAATAAAAATGTACCGTTATAGAGACGTTATCCCCCTATAACTGTATACACTGACCCT
Source organism: Rhinella marina (assembly GCA_900303285.1). Lineage (NCBI taxonomy): Eukaryota > Metazoa > Chordata > Amphibia > Anura > Bufonidae > Rhinella > Rhinella marina. The sequence goes on along the minus strand of ONZH01028414.1, from coordinate 433,853 downwards.
GCACCCTTTGTTTTGCATGAAATTCTCTATGTAAATCAAGCCTCACGACTGAATGCCTTCTTACTTGCAGGGTTCCCTAAAAGGGGGAAACAATGATTCCTGGATAAACCCATTGTCCAAGCAGTTCTCAAACATGGGATTACTGGTGAGCTCCATTACCTGTATGGAATGTGCACCCATATATATATATATAATCTTAATAATATAAAAATGAGTTTCTGTCTGTCTGTCTGTCTGTTCTCTATGCGCGACCAAACTACTGGACCGATTTTCACCAAATTCGGCACACAGGTACATCAGGTGTCCGGGAAGGTTTTAGACCAGGTCTCATCTCTCTAGGACATACCGTTCCTGAGATATTCCCAAAATATGATCTCCATTAGCCAACATTACAACTGGGAACTTTGGTTTTAAACTCCAACTGCCATTCTCTGCAAAGGGACACACAGGGAGGGCAGGTTTCCATAACAACCAGGTAATTATCAGCAGCTGAGGATCTCATCCATTTCTATTTACTGACACTGTTAAAGGTATTCCGGTTACCATAAATATAACTTATGTGTTTTTCTATTACTACAGTTCAGTAGTAATAAAAGATGTTTTCCTCCACTGCTGCCTATTGCGTGGGCTCATAAATAAGCATGGTATTGACCTTTAATTCAGGCCACCCTAAAAGAAGTACTTAAAACCCCCGCCCCAGGTCTCACTAAGCCACACCCCCAACTCTGTCAGGCCACACCCCCTTTCACTCCGCAGCCAACAGAGATTGAAAAAATAAAGGTTAAAAATCAACTTCTGTCAGCTGCAGGGATGGGTGGGAGGTTGACTTTCTTTCTGCAACAACACACACAAACATTAAATAAAATAGATTAAATACACCCATGCGAAGCGTCTTGCTAATCCACGCCCCCGACTCTGTCAGGTCACGCCCCCTCCCACTCCGCAGCCAATGGGAATTTAAAAAATGAAGGTAAAAATCAACTTCTGTTTGCTGCATTGACTTTCTCTCTGCAACGACACACAGAAACATTAAATGAAATAGATGAAATATACCCAGGCGAAGCCGGGTCTTTCTGCTAGAATATATATATATATATATATATAACTGGGCCAACCACCCAACAGCCATCGCCTCGAGTACAGAAGAGAACAGGCACTATGAATTTGCTTTCCTTCTATGTTTTCTCTTTTTGGAGTGATTAGACGACTGGATGTTAGATCCCCAATAAATGTGTGATGTCCGTGTGGCATCCCATAGGTCGCTGCTGTAAACACAATTCTCTAATGTATTAGACAAGTCAGACCTTTGCGCCATACTGGTGCCTAATGGATATTCATTAGGGGGTTCTTGGTATGGGAAACAATGAAGGATGAATTTCAAAGAATAGAATGCAAGACCTATGGACATATTTTCTGACGTGGCCCCTTTACGTAGGGCTTCAGGTCTTGCAGTCTGCACTATAGCTGAGACCATGACAGCGCTAAAGACTTGTTCATGTCTGCGTGGACCGCTATTATATTCAGTAAGATAAGTATGGATTGTCTGCTGCCTTCCCTTTCTGTCCCTTATGCATGGACTATAATGATAAAAAAAAAAATAATTCCATCATATAGTCTTTTTTTTTTTTTTTTTTTTTTTTTTTGACGGAAAGAAAAGTCCTGCAGGTAGGACTTTCTTCCACAAAGTATAGCGGAAACCTAATGGGTCGGGCACTAGCGGCATAATTGATGCAAAAAAGTTTCCACGTGAACAAATAGGGATTAAAATCCTTTTTTTTTTTTTTTTTCCGTTCATCATACGGAACAGAGCAACCAAAAATTTAGTGCTGATGTGAACGAGTCCGAAGAATATGAGAAACTTTTTGTATGATTATTTTGTTTTTTTTTTTTAGCCCTTTTTTTTCTCAACTGCTTGTGCTGAGGCTACCATGTCTGGTTCATGTCTCGACAGAAGCGAGTGGTTTTAGAGTGGCACTTAGTCCTTAAATGGTCTCCTGCCCCTCGTTCTCAGTCTACCACACTAATTGATCTGTTCCATCTTTCTTCCTGTGTAGAGCCAAGTGGATGACTCATCTGCTAGTAAGATGGACCACCCCGTTGGTGAGTTTTATGTTTGCATTTTAGTCCTGTTCTTTGTGAAAACGAACGTCACCTTTCCAACTGTTGAGTACCAAAAGTTAAGATGTTGCCCCTTGGATTTTTTTGCCCACAGGTGTTCTTCCAGATAAGAAGTTTGAGGCGGACAAGCGGGGTGTGAATCTCGGGGATTTCAATGATATGATGCGGAAGGACCGGTCTGGCTTCCGTCTGCCCAATTCCAAAGAGATGGGAGCCGCAGACAGCGGGCCTTATTTTGAGAAGGTGAGCATTTATCTTTGTGGTCAAGTCAGAAGGCTTTCCCATCAAGGCATGTCCCCACCGTTCTCCATGAACAAGAGGCTTCTCTAAGCACAGTTTACACAGTTAGGGGATGTTCTCAAGGCTTAAAAGACATTATGGAAATCCAACGTATATTTGCAGCAGAAATTCCCGGCTGACCACACAGTTCTGCAGCAGATTTGTAGTTTGTCATGGAGCAGATTCAACTGCGGATTAGACAATAAGGCTAATCTGCATGCGGCTACACAGCAGATGTATGGAAGGTGACACTGTTTTCCATTGAAGACAATGGGCAGTAGATTTCAGCATGGAATACGTGCCACTATCCATGTGAAATTTAAGCCGCGTGAACATACCCTAATATTATGCTAAACATAGTAAGCGGAACTGGAATTTTTTTTTTTGTAGGTCTGTTATGGTCTTCCCTAATTTCCCATTAGTGACTTCCGATTTGGGACTTGACCACAGGCATAACTAGAATATGTTATATGCCCCACCGGCCCCCACACACTTATAATTAAACAGTAGGGGGAACATTTATAAAGATGGACACTTTAGATTCCAGTCTTATTAACCCCTATAACTGGCAGTGGAACTGGCGAAGTTATGAAGAGGTGCCAGCGGATCCTCCCCACTTCTAAATGTAAGCCATCTTCTTAGCTGTCTCACATTTAGATACCTGTTTTAGGCATAGAAAATGGTAAATGAGACGGGCCTGCCCTTCCCTGCCCATTCCACCCCCCTGGCATGAGCGGGGAGAAGTCGCAGATTGTGATGCAAAGGACCTTTGTGCCAGAATCTGTGCCAGGAATGCACCTAATTTAGGAGTCTTTCTGTTTGATAAATGACCCACTAGATCCCTTAAAGATGTTTTCTGAGACTGTAATACTGGATAGGTCAACAGTAAGGATGAGCGAACTTGTGTGTCCAAGTTCAGCGTACAAGGTTCGGGTTATCTAATAATTCTCTTGTGGATTCCACTACCACGGATCATAACTTCCATAATCGAATTCTTAGATAACCCTAACTTTGTAGGCTGAACTTGAAAACACAAGTTCGCTCAACACTAGTCAGCAGTATCTGATTGGTGGGAGTCCGACACATGAGACCCCCACTGATCAGCAATGACGCGTTCATCTGTCACGTGGCCTAGATGCAGCACAGCCCCATTGAAGTGAGCGGGGCTAAATGTGATACCAAGCTCAGCTGCTGTGCTTGGTGAGCACGGAAAAGGCCACGGCAAACAGGAACGGCAGACCCTGCCGAACAGATACTGATGATAGGGAATCAGTATTAAAATTTTGGAAAATCCCTTTAAATCGAACCTCCAAAATAAATAATAATAATTTTACCTCTCCTCGCTGGCTTCTCTCATCTTTGACCCTGCGCACAAGTACTGTCACCTTCAGAGCCTGTGGCAGGGCCATTGGACTTGAGCCAGCGTCGCATACCTCCATACAAGAGTCATGGTGCCGTTGCCCTCTTTGCGGTACATATCCGACTCATGATTGACAGTCTATAGCCACCTGTAACCGGCTGATGGAAAATACACTGCAGAACGCCATGCAACATATGTCCTGTCTGGTTCATGAACGTCACGTTTTGTATAGATATTGATGGATGGAGCCTTCCTAGTTGATTTTTTATGTGGGTCCTTTTTGCATGCTGTCTACTTACGAGCAGATTTTCGAATGTGATTGGTAGGACACTGACCCAGCTTTCATTTGCACTCAATAGAATTTCTCTGTGTCTGTCTCTCCTTTTCCCTCTCTCCTTCTGCTGCATCACTAACCAACACCCCTTGACTGGCTTTAGCTGACTTTGCCTTTCTCCAATCAAGACGGGTGCCTTGGGGACGAGGCTCCGTGCTCTCCCTTTTCTCCCTCCCCCAGCTACAAGCTATCTCCCTCCGGCTCCTCGCTCCCATCCGTGGGCCTGGGGGCTATTGGTTCGGGCCTCAACCCCCAAACCTTCGCTGCTAGACAAGTAAGAGTCGTGTTCTTTGGATTGCAGTTAAGGCAGCCTATCTGTGCAGTGGAATATTAAAAACCATATTGTTTGGACATTGCTCACAGTAATTACTTTCTAAGTTGAACCGGGACCCTCCAAAATCTTTGTCACTAGATGTTTTAACCTATAGCATGGCCTCTATTTTACAACCACTGAGGTTTTGGGGAACCACCCAGTGGTGTGTGCTGTCCGCATCCGTATGACCATTCCGTGGCACCCACAAAAACATAGAACATGTCCTATTCTTGTCCGCATTACAAACCAGGATAGTACTGTTCTATTATGGGCCAGACCGCCAAAATGGCTACTGCCGTGTGTATGGGTCCTTATTCAGCACTGCACATTACGATGGGACAACATGGTGACACCACTGGTTTCCTTTCTCTTGTTTCTCCGTAGCCTTCTGATGGTGCTTATCTTGCCGTCACAAACCTTCTGGACCCTTTAGAAGTAAATATGATCAATATGAGAATAGTTCCATGAAAATATGAAGGCTTTGTACAGAACTGATCCCTTATAAAGACCTTTGAAAGTGGTCTGTGACTTTATATGGCTTACAAAACCCAGTACATTTAGTACTCCAAAACCATAGATTCCTGCTGTTATCACATGCCTCCGCCAGAGCAGAATTGTTGGCACCAGCTGGGAAGGTGATGTCTCAAAGTCCAATGCCCAAGAAAGCAGAAAACACAGTACAGTAATGGCAAACTTTATTATACATCCAAATATTTCATTTTTTCTTAAGAAAGCTTGTAGAGCTTCATGCCAGCATAGGTTTACTTCAGTGACTTTAGCTGTCCTTCAGTTGGAGGATATTTGTGGATTTCATTAATTATCGCTTCAACTTCTCTCTTCCTTTCCTTTTTCTGGAATGTGGTAGTGTAGTGGGGACCCCTGATCAGAACATTAAAGGGGTTGTCTGGTTTCCAATATTGATGACCTGTACTCAGGATAGGTCATAAAAATCAGATCGGCGGGGGTCTGGCATGAGACAGCAGCGCTCTTATGTGATATTGCAACTACATCTCCTCCGTTCTATTCACTTGAAAGAGAAGGCGCAGTTGTAGTTACACCACATCCCGTTCAGGTGAGTAACTACCACTGCTTCTTCCCCTTCCAGTGAATGGGGACGTGTCGTTGTAATTACTCCTGCTCAGCGCTGCAATGTCGTCGGCGAGCAGGTAAACAAAGAAGAGAACGCAGCACGTATGGGAGCGCCGCTCGGTGGGCGTGCCAGGAGTCGGACCACCGCTGATCTGATATTGATGACCTATAGGTCATCAGTATTGGAAACCAGACAACCACTTTAATGTACTGCAAATAATTTGTACTAAAGTACAGGTGCCAAATCTAAAAAAAAACAAAAAACAATTGTCTTGCTTTCATGCATTTAGGGTGGCAATCACGGTCTGTTCGGGAACAGCGGTGCACAATCGCGAGGCATGCACAACCCTGTGCCATCGCTTAATTCATCTCCCAACCTCCGGGCACAAGTGCCTCCCCAGTTCCTTTCTCCCCAGGTGAGATCACAACCTATTCGGGCAGCAAGTTAAAAACCTCTAGATTTGTTTTACTTACCTTTTCTTTCTATTATCTTAGGTCTCAGCCTCTATGCTGAAGCAGTTCCCTAACAGCAACATGAACCCTGGACTGTTCAACATGGGGCCCCAACTCTCTCCTCAGCAGATTGCCATGCTGAGCCAGCTCCCTCAAATCCAGCAGTTTCAGCTGGTGAGTAGAGAAGTCCCAACGTAAATCACGTACATGCAAACCAGAGGGGACGTTTGATCTAATATGTGCGGCCAAATGGCAGAGCCATGTGCTATAGGGCAACACCCCAAACCCCTGCTTATAGCATGTATCACCATTTTATTTATCAGGAACCCAGGCCCGACCTTTTGCCATCTGCTACAACCAAATGTGGCATTACTGTTTGATGTATGTGTCTTTGACTTGCTTGCATTTCTTCCTTCAGGCCTGTCAGCTCCTCCTGCAGCAACAACAACAGCAGCAACAGCTCCTGCAGAACCAGAGGAAGATCTCGCAGGCCGTCAGGCAGCAGCAAGAGCAGCAGGTAACCATTTAACCTGTACCTGAAGTTCGCTTCTGGTCCATTAAAGGGTGTGCATTTTAAATGTACCCTTCTATATAGACTCGTAATGCCTGTAGTCTGGAAAGAAGTGTGGTCCTGCTTGCTTAAAAATAATAAAGTCAATGTACAGTAAAATAAGTAAACCATTTTTTTTCCTGGAAATGGTTTTAGTTTGTGTTTAAAAAAAAAAAAAAAAAAAAAAAAAAACCCAAACACTTATATGCTACTGCTACAATCTGAATGACCCGTTTAGTAAAGTTGACACATTTATGTAAAAAAAAAAAAAAAATGCAAACTACATGATTGTTTTTTTTTTTTTTTTTTTGTTTGTTTTTTTTCCCCTCATTCTTATCCTACATTTCTCCCCAAATAAAATAATAAATCTGAAAGCAAGGAAATTTTATTTACAGATGAGTAACCAATAATTACTCTGCAGTCTTCTGCTTTAGGCTAATTTCAGGCGAGCGTGTCCTGCGCGGAAATCACATTTTGTGTGTGGGCGTGATACCTGTTGTGGACACTGCTCGTTTCTCAGGAGCATTGTACTGATGTATAATGCTGTGTGTTTCTGGATGACCTGTATCTACTGAACTATACTGACATTGTTATGTAGAAGTACGGTTATGCAGAGACACATAGCATTATAATGCCATACGCTTCTGAGAAATGAGCAGTGTCCATACCAGGGAATTGCGCTCACGCACACAGCGTGATTTCAGCACAGGACTCGTCTGAAACAAGCTTTCACATGAGCGAGTTGCACCGTCCGGACTTGGAGCGTGAGTATAACAGAGCACCCGGCCTGAACTTCTAGCACTGCAGGGTCGCATAGCATTATATTGATTTATGATGTTCGCATCCGTTGCTTCATTTCGTGGCCCCACAAAAAAATTGAACATGTTCTATTCTTGTCTGTTTTGCGGACAAGAGTAGGCATTTCTATTATGGGGGCCCGTTCTGTTACGCAAAATGCGGCTCGAGCGGCATCTGTGTTTTGCAGAGCTGCAATTTGCGGACCGCAAAACACGACAAGGACTTAAGGCCTAAAGGAGTTGTCCCACGTATAATGTTCTACGGTTTTCACACCAGCACTTGGATCTGGATACTTTTGTAATTTAATGCAGTTATTCACTGAAAGCTATCTGTATAGCGCCACCTGCTGTTTGCTATTTTTTTCTCATTTACAGGGCTGGTTCTAGCTTTGTTAGAAAGATGTACAGTGTACATGAACTATATGATGCCTGATTTTCCATTTTTTCCATTATTCATGGGATAACCCCTTTATATGCCCAGCTGTAATATGATATTTATTGCACAACATTATAAGGATGTGGTGAAATGATGCCAAGACGTTATCCAAGATTTCTTTTTTGTAAATGTATAAAAAGCTAGTGAATGTGTGTTATGCATTTATTTGCTCCTTTTCAGTTGTCTCCTGTAGCCTTACACATTATTCATGCATTTTCCAGCAATTGGCTCGAATGGTAAGCGCCCTCCAGCTGCAGCAGCAACAACAGCAGCAGAGGCAGCCAGGTATGAAGCACTCTCCCTCTCACCCAGCTGGACCCAAGTCTCATCTTGATCCTGTAGGGCTCTCAGACATGCAGTCCAAAGGGCACATGCCTGGATACGGATCAGGTTAGTGATGGCAAGACATGTTGGGCATGGGTTTTTGACAGGTGAACTGGATAGGAGTGATAGATATAGAGAAAGATGGATGGATTTGGTTTTGGATGATGGAGATGTTTAAAAAAAATATGACTCTTGTTCAAAACTAATTTTTGTAAAATAGCAACTTATTTATAGCCTTAAAATATAATTTCCTGCCATTTCTAGGCTTTAGCTCAAGTGGAGTCGATTACGGAAAAGAGTCTGGAGTAGAATCCCGCTTTAAGCAGTGGACATCCATGATGGATGGGTTACCTTCTTCAGTGTCCCAAGATGTCAGTCTACCTAAAAATGGTAAGCATTGTTTTGTAAGCTTTTATACAGATGCCCTGTGACGTTAAATTACCATGTGGTGCAGATGACACAATAGGAAAAAAGTAAAGATTTGTAAAAATGTCTAGAAAGGAGACCTCTAGATGATCACGTGAGGTGGCACAGAGGCGGCAATGCCTTTCTTTAAAACTGGTTTCCTCCAACAGAAATTGATTTCACATACTTAGCCGTAAGTGATTGAAAGGAAAGTTAAGCACTGGACGGGCAAATAGCGCATATTTGGTGGTTTGAACAGTGAAGAAAATGAACGTTTCTACCTTCTTTCTACCCTCAGGCTCCATTGCACCCCCAGGGAAGAATCGTGGTGGTTCTCCCTACAACCAGTTTGACATGATGCCTGGAGATTCTGTAGGATTGCATGGAGGGCCAACGGGTGACAGCTGGTTACCTGCCAAATCACCTCCTTCAAGCAAAATGGGAAGCAAGTCAATTAATACCAGCTGGCCCCCAGGTGAGTCTTTCAAGTTTTAGTAATGATTGTACATATTCATTTTTAATTCCCAGGGTGCTGACAAACGTGACGGCTGTTCTGCGTTTATCGTACGGAAAAAAAAATGCATTCGGTTTTTGAGGCAATATACTTGCATTTATGGTGCATTTTCTTCCAGCAAAGGGAAAACACAAAGCAAAAGTGAATTAGATTAATTACAAAACAGAGTTACGTTAGTGTTAGTTATTTGTTTACTGTGTTTTCACCCAAATGCAGGTATTTTGATGCAAAAACCACAAGCGTTTGATGCGTTTTTTTTTTTTGTTGTTTTTTTTTGGCCACCTCCAAAATTCAGCACTGCCGTGATGTGGCAACACCCCTAGTTAGGAGTATGGGACAGTAGATCAGAGGTGGGGCTGGAACTCACAGCATCATTGATCACTATGATACAGTGAGTTCCACCTCACATAAGCCATGGTCAACATGGGCCGTTACTTAGTCTGCTTTTCACGGACCACACACGGCCATACTTTCCTTGGTTTCTTGATGTGATTGTTGAAGTCAAAATCAGAAGTGAATCATAAAAGGAGAGAAAGTATTAAGGACAGTTACTACTAATATTTTATAATTTTTTTTTTATTCACTCCTGGTTTTGCCTTTAAAAACTGCATCACAAAACCTGAAGTTTAAACTCGGCCTTAGGGCTCATGCACACGGCCGGTGCCGGCTCATGGCCGTATTGCGGCCCGCATACGCCGGGTCCGCAATACACGGGCACCGGCTGTGTGCAGCCTGCATCATGGATTGAATTGAATGGGTCCGCAATCACGGAGATGCGGAGCGGAGGCATGGATTGGAACACCACGGAAGCATTCGTGCTTCCGTGGTGTTTCTGGACGTGCCTCCGCACCGCAAAAAAGTAGCGCATGCAGACCGTTGGATGCAGATTGCGGACCCCATTCAAGTGAATGGGTCTGCGATCCGAATGCGGCGGCCCCACAGTCAGTGCCCATGCATTGTAGACCGCAAATTGCGGTCCACAGCACGGGAACTGACAGCACACGTTCGTGTGCATGAGCCCTTAGACTAAATTTAAAGGGGTTATATGGGAATTTGATATTGACAGCTCAGGATAGGTCATCAATATCTGATCAGTGAAGGACCGACTTCCAGGACTCCCACCCATCAGCTGTTTGAAGAGCAGTGCTCACCAATGCTCCCACCGATCTGATATTAATGACCTATTCTGACGATACGCCATCAATATCAAATTCCTACATAATACCTTTAAACGCTGCAACTACCACCCACATATGGTTCAGTCTCCACCCACCTTTTGTATCTTTTTTTATGGCTGCATGATTTTCAAGGGAATACCCTTGTTTTAGCCTCAAAAATGCTACAGGGATTTGGCTGCATTTGGCAGCTGCAGAGTACTAGCCCAGCATAAGGCATTGTGGACATCTCTGTGTCCATTTGACGTCCGTGGAAAATCCATCCATGAATCTGTGTTTGGTCCATGTGTCTGTTTTTTGCCCTCTGTGTGTCATCCATATTCCATGGACACTGCTCAGCTTGGCATTCATTTCCAGAGCTTCTCCCATTAATGGTCCATGAAACCCCGTCAGAGAATGGATGTCATCCGTGTTGTCAGTGGTTTTTCACTGACCCGTAGACCTCAAAAGGCATAACAGACCAAATGTGTATGTCTCTGGGGAAAAAAAAAATCACAATGACCCTCGGTCACTGATGTGTGAACAAACACATTTAAAATCAATGGGTACATGTGCTGCCCATGGAAAAAGCTGATGGCACACAAAACAGGAACGAGTAGTGTAATTGTTGCTAGCTGTCATATTTTATTCATATGCAGTTTTCCTAATTCTTTAGTGATTTTTCTGGTTAGTGGATTTCCTTGTCATGATCTGTCAAAATGTGCATATTTTCCTCTCAACAAATATGCTTTGTTCATAGTAAACATAATGGAAATCGTTGTTTTCATGCATTTTGCAGAGTTTCAACCAGGCGTGCCATGGAAAGGAATTCAGAATATTGACCCAGAATCCGACCCTTATGTTACCCCTGGCAGTGTGCTAGGGGGTCCAGCCCCATCTCCCATCGTAGATACTGACCACCAGCTACTGCAGGACACCCCAACAGGTAAATTATTAATCAGTATTATCACCTTAAAGGGGCTGTCTGATCAGTGGGTATCATGACAGCAGGGGCCTGTCCATTTGAATGTAGCAGCAGGTAGGAATGCCTGTCTGCCACTTCATTCAGATCTGTAGAGCTAACCGTGTACAAGTGCTCAGCTATCTCGGGTAGCCCCATAATGGTAAATGGAGCAGGAGGGCGCACGAGTCCCGCTCCACTCAAATGGCAGAACGTTTACTATGAACACTGCATGCAGGACTTTTTTCTCCATCTGAATAAATGGATCACAGACGGAGATGGCTCAAACTGATGCCAAATGGGCATAACTGATGCAGAGGATCTGTTTTTTTTTTTACACAGAACCCTGATTTATTTATTTTTTTCCCTGTTCTTCTGACATCTGGTCAGATCAGAAAATGAAACTGTGATGTGAACTCTCCTTCCTTAAGTGCCATATAATCCACCCACTAACACATTGGTCAGCAATAGCCAGAAAGTGGCCAACCCCTTTAATCTTGTAGGGCACAATCACACAATGCAGCTGTAAGGGCCACAGTGGGCTCTAAGTAGGCTAACAAATTTGTCTTACAGCTACAACGACAGAAAAGTTGCAATTTACTCCAAAATAAAGACCATACCTGTTTGATAAATCATTGCCTCAGTATCTTAAATTACTGCAATGTATTCTAGGTTTCACCACAGGAGGGCAGTGCAATCTCAGTGCTCTTGTAATTCATGTACTTTTTGGAGCGAATTAACAGGCAATGCAGCAGATAAGTATTTTCTGGTATGTCATCTTTTAGGGTCCACTTCTTCCCTCAACACCTCGCTGCCTTCACCTGGTGCCTGGCCCTACAGTGCCTCAGAGAATATCCACAGCACTTCAGGTATTGACAACATCATATAGTTCTAGGATATAATCTGAAATATTTTTGTTCACTTTAAGGGGTTATCTGGGATTATAATACCGTTGAACTGTCCAGAGGACGGGGCCATCAATGTCATATTGGTGTGGCTCAAGCAGCTGACTCTGGGCGAAGGGTGCGTTGAGAGTTGGACCCCCACCAGTCTGATATTGATGAACCCTTTTACTATCAGAGCGATCTTGAGAATTCCCATAGACAAAGAATGGAGCAGCAGCACGCATGTTCAGCCTGCTACTCCATTCAGACCTGTAGCAGGACCCCCGTTCTCTGTATCAGTGGGGGTCCCAGCGAACAGACCCTCACTGATCAGCTAGTTCTATACTATCCTGTGGATAGGGGATAAGATTAAAACCTGGCACAATGTGGTATTTGTTGCTATATCATGTATTTTGTTTTAATAGCACTCTCAGCAAAGTTTGGAGACTATAAATCCACCTGGTCACCAGACCCCATTGGACACAACCCCTCACATCATTCAAACAAGATGTGGAAGAATCAGATGTCCAGGAATAGCCCTGGGCTGCCTCGCCCCCCTCCAGGGCTCACCAACAACCCCAAAGCCACCAACTCCCCCTGGAACAGCACAGCCCCTCGGTCTGCCAGAGGATGGGGGGCACAGGACTCCAGGATTTCATCTGGTAAATGATGAATAGACCTTGCCTGTTCTAAGCCTCCTTACCTTGTATTGTTTGCTCATGTTTCACACTGAATGGTCGCATTACAGTTAGAATTTTTTTTTCCGGATCCGGTGATGTTTAGGGGCAGCCATTTTGACATTCACTAGGACATGCATTTTTTTCACCTTTATTTTGTTCGTAAAGTGCATACATTTTGTTTGCCAGCTGTAGTGGTCTCCTGGATGGATGCTATAGCTGTCACTCAGAGGGGAGGGGCTGTGAAGCACCTCAAAGCAGAGAGCACGTCACAGTGAAGCCCCGCCTCCAGCGCACTTGCAGGAGCTGAATTTGGCAGAATAAAACTTCATATTCACACTACTCCTGATGAGGAAAACTCCACTAAAAGTATATTTGTCCTGCTGTTCCCAGCCGCTACCTACTGCTGGTAGCAGTCAAAGCTGCTCCTTTAATTTAACCATTCACCTGTCATTTTGATAATAACCTGTAATATTTTCCTGTCATTTTTACTAAAACTGCTGCAAAAATGCACCCAGTGAACATACAATGAGGAACATAGCTAGATCGTGATCGTCCAATGAGCTTGTGTGTATAGGGGCAGCTTGATAGTCCTTTTTGGATTTCAATGCATCTGGTCATTTGTTCCCTGATTTCAAAGCCTTCTCCCTGTTGAAATTAACGGGCACTGTCAGTAGATCGGAGCGTGCATGGTTATCGGTGAGTCTGATGAGAGAGTCATCAGTTGAATTGCGAGTTGGCAACAGTGTGTGGTTGACCTTACTGTCAAAAAGTATAAACTATGCTTCTTTTAAACTATTATAGGATCTACCTGGAGTGATGGCAGTTCTGTGCGCCCCAGTTATTGGCTGATCCTTCTGAATCTTACACCACAGGTATGTTGATTAATTGCCGATTGTAGAAATAAGTTTAGCAAATATTTTTATTGTTTCCGTGATATTTAAAAAAATGTTTTTTCTTTGTAGATCGACGGCTCCACACTCCGGACGATCTGCATGCAGCATGGCCCCCTGCTGACATTCCATCTCAACCTCACCCAGGGCACAGCTCTCATCCGATACAGCACCAAACAGGAGGCAGCCAAAGCCCAGAATGCCCTGCACATGTAAGTCAAAAGCATTTTTATAATAACTGGAGAAACGGAGTGCTAGCTATTTGAGTCAGAGGTAGCTGTCAAATTAATTTATTTTCCAAGTAGGGAGTACAATGGTTAACCACTTTTACCGTAAAGATCCCCTTCCTGTATTCATGAAAATCCTCTTCTAACCCCAATAGCTGTGTTGCCTAATCCCTCTGTACTTTCAGTACCTTGTTGCCACTACTTCCTATGCTATGCTGCCACTTTGTCAGTTTGTATTCTGTTATTTAGTAGAATCTGACAGAATATAAATATTTTATGGTTAGGCATTTTGGATTTTTATAAGAGACTTACAGTCAGCTGACAAGTGGACATCTACCTAGTCAGAAGGATTTATTAGCAAGTATTTGGAGACCGATTCCTTTGAATCTGTCACCAAATACTTGCAAATAAATCATTCTGACTAGGTAGATGTGCGCTTGCCAGCTGACTGCAACACGCTTTGTCCCATCTTGATCGGTGGCCCCAATTCTGAGAAATGCTTTTATTATTTTCTAATTTTATTATGCAAATGAGACCTTTGGTGCAACAAGGGTGTTGCTGTTGCTCCACTGCCCACCCACCACCCTGCCTCATCTAAGTGACAGGTTAGGTAGTGTAGACCCAATCACACCTGGCCTTGTTCTGCCCAGTGGTCAGCGCAGTACAGTACTGAACCTGTACCAAACGTGCACTGATCAGAGGCGAACTCACTGCAAGATTTCAAGGCAAGGTGTGATTACATCTACACTGCCTGGCCCAGTCACTCAGCGTGGATTGGGAGGAAAGGGGGTAACGCAGAAAGTGAATGGGTGCAACCCAGGGGTCGTTTGCTTAAACTAAAATGGCTTATTTCTCGAAATTGGGGCCACCGGTCAAGACGGGACACGTTGCATGCAGCTGACAAGCGCACATCTACCCAGTCAAGATATTTACAGGTATGTGGTGACAGATTCCCTTTAAAGAGATTTTCCATTTAAATAAAAAGAAATACAGAAGTGCTTATTGTCTAAATGCCCACCAGATGTTGCCATGATAGATCAGAAGTAATTAATTTTCGATTGTCTTGACTATCCCTGTGATGCACCTTTGTTTTAATGCTGGCAGGGCTTGCTGTGCGTGGAATTACCAATGTAAATGGCTACAGTTTCCATGATTCCTCTCCCCTCTCACAGACCTAGCCTCTATTTACAGCCTGCATGCTTCTTTATTACAATTTCTAAGGCAAGGCTGGGAAGAGGGTATGCAAATGAGCTCTTAACAAGCTGTGTTTTTAATGCCACCAGATGCTATTCTGTAAGTCAATGTTTGACCTTTTGAAAGGCCTTGAGACATGACTTGGATAATAAATAAACCAGCACCTCATCTACAGACAGCTGTTTCGGGGTGATTGCCTCTCATCAGTGCAGAGCAGAGAGTATTGGCTTAACTGGGTGAGAGGCCTAAGTCAGGGTTTTAAGGAGTATAATAAAGGTAGTGCTGTCATTGCTCCTGCTTCACACTGTTCTTTGCCCTTGCATTATTTGCTGCCCGGCATGTGAAACACAATCCTCCAGAGCATTGCAGATGAGAGCCATGTGATGTCCAGTACATCATGCTGCACATGTTTGGTCACTCTCCATTGAAATGCATTAGCAATGACCCGGCTTACATCAGGATTATGGTTGGAATGTATCTATGAATCTCTTATTGTCTACTGAGCTTATGGACTCCACAGTCTTAAGAGTATTATGTACCATGCGTCCCAGATCTCCAAATCAGCAGTAGCTGTGTTTTAGAAGAGGGGACTCCAGTTTGCTGGGTTAATTTTTATTCAAGTATGTTGCACATACTGACTGATAAACTTACAGTTAATTATTTATTTGGAGGCTTTGTGCATTCATTATATCTGTTATCCCTCTACAATCTAGGTGCGTTTTGGGTAACACGACCATTCTGGCGGAATTTGCAACGGATGAGGAGGTGAGCCGTTACCTTGCACAAGCTCAGCCGCCAACTCCCTCTGCTCCTGGCGCAGGCTGGCAGCCTTTGGAAGTGGGACAAAACCATCAGGCTGAACCGGTAGGACCAGCCCTTAACCTTTTCGGAGGGACCACAGGGCTGGGACAGTGGAGCAGTGGCGGTGGTGGTAGTGACCTGCCAGGCGTATCCCTATGGGGTACTCCAAGCTACACATCCAGCCTGTGGGGGGTGCCCAGCACAGAGGACGCCCATCGGATGGGCAGCCCTGCCCCTTTACTACCCGGTGATCTATTGGGAGGAGGGACCGACTCAATATGAACTTTTGAACTTTCAACTCTGACCTCGTGACCTTTCGGAGCAGCAGCAGCACTAACTTGACCTTTGTGGGTTTTTTTTTCTTTTTTTCTTTTTCAAAACTTGCAATAAATACATTTTTTTTTAAACGTAAGTTGAAAAAAAGAAAATGGAAAGTCAAATCAGGTGGGTGTGAGTCAAGACTCTTGATCGCCAACATTACAAAAGCCTGCGGTCACTATCCAAGTGTTTTTTTTCCCTTTACTCCTTTTTTTCATTTTTTTCCTTTTTGTGCTTGCAATTTCCTTCCTCTCCCCCCATCGGAGATCAGAAAAGGGGGGAGGGAGGGGTCCTGAAAGAAATGGTCTGGGGGGGAAGGGAGATGTCGAAAATGAAAGAAAAAAAAAAAAAAAAAAAAAGGACAAAAACACATATCAGTCTTGAAATACTTGAATAATGAAAGCCAATGTTGAAAGACAATGTGAATTCACAAAACCAACCATTTAAGAGTCATTTTGTGCTGGGGGGGTTCAGAGTGGGGTGTTTTTGTTTTATTTTACATGGCATTTTTTGGGACTGCTGAAAACAAATTATGTTGGTGCAAAAGTTATTTTTTTTTTGAAGATGCAGGGAAGAGGGGTATTTAAAATCTAAAAAAAAAAATAAAATAAAAAGAACCAGTTTGCTGCCAGAGCGGGCTGTGACATGTCGCACATTAATGCACTAAAGTTCTCACTGGTAGCAAAGTGCTTTACCCATTACTAGAGCTGTTTTGTGTTCAGGGTAAGTGAGTGAAATGCTCCTCTAACATGCATTTAATGAACATTTCAAGGCAAAACGTGGCAACATAAGCACCTATTTCTTTCCCAGCTTGGGACGGCGGGTGGTTGGCATGGCTGGCAAAGAAAACCAAATTGTATCTTGCTCATCTTGTATTGTGTACTGTGACAGTCATGACTTTTATTTTGTCTCTCCCTTTCACCCGGTTGCCCATTTCGGGCACACCTTTCAAAGATTTAATGTAACTATCCAAGATCGTTTTTTATGGTGTTCCTCAAGCATCTGCAACACACTGCAGGAAAAACTGCCTGCTGGGGGCATAGGCTTCCAGTTAGATGGCGATTACAAAAAAAAAAAAAAAAATACTCTCCCCCCCACCCCCACCCCACGTGTTAGGTTGTTTTTGTGTTGATTTGTACCCTTTTGTTATGTTCCTGGGAACTATGCATATTACAGTGCATTAAGTCCACAGGATCAGTATGTTATATTTGCTGCCAGAGAGGCCTTCACTTTCTAGATATGTTCTGGTAACCGAAGGGTCAATGTCTGAACGCTTATCTCTTATGGGTGGCACTTAGAATTTATAGTTGCCTCATGGATTTTTGGATGTCTGTGTCAAAATGCAATGCGAAGATGGCCAGTGGCACAGCGGACTTCCACGAAGAACAGCACTTGGCACTCGTCTATAGGGTAATTCTGCTTGGGATTTCTAAGATAAACTTAAGTGACAGCAATGCACAGTAGTAGATTGTGTTGGGCTTGGTTAACAAGCCTTGTGTACTTGCTGCATATATTGCACTGCCAGTCTAGACACCTGTACCTGAACCATCGCTTTTATTTCCGCCTCCACTGAATACCAGTAGCAGCCATTTCTAAATGATCCTTTTACCACTGCAACAGGCAAAGTTAATGCAAGCTGAATCTCCAGGTAAAACCTCAATGTCCATTTAATGCTTTCCTTCCGGGCCTCTGACAAATTCCAGCCCTATGTAAGCCTCAGGGCTGTATTATGTGATAGGAGTGACAAGCAGAGTTTGCCTTATATCAGATACGTTGGTTGTGCGTGAATCCAGTCTTACAGACCAACCCGATGGGCTCATGCCCAACCTGCGTATTTAATATAATGTCGCTCGTTTGTGTAATCTGCTGCTAAGTTTATTGCTTCTTTTTCATAACCTGCGGATCTGCATCATTACTAGTGTTATTATAAGGGGGGAAATGACAATATCTTTCCATATTTGTGTGATTGGCACAGGGTCTCATTGATGATATGATGTCAGTTGTCCCGTTAAATATTTCAGTAGGCACAAACTAATGTTTCATCATTTCTTCTTTTTCTGTGATATTTCAGTCCGTCTTAGGGTACCTGCACACAACGTGCGTTTTTTGCACACGGATTCCTGTGCGGGAAAATCTGCAGCGTATTACAGTACCAGCAATGTGTATGAGATGAAACAAATCTCACGTACACATTGCAGATGGTTTTCTGTGCAGATTTCTAAATCCACAGAATGTCAATTATGTCTGCGGTTTTAGGTGCCAATTTTACCCTTTTCAAATGAAGGGAGAGATCTGATGCAAAACCGCACCAAACACCGCTATTAGAAATTGCGGTTTGGATGCAGAAACACACGGAAATTCTTGACGATCTTCTGCACGTTCACCCGCACCCATGTGCAGGTACCCTTAAGGCCCCTTTCAGACGAGCGAGTGTCACGCTGTGGACTCGCAGGTCAGCACACATCCTGAACTCCCAACTGCCGGGGTTGCATAGGATTGTATTGATTTATGATGCTATGTAACCCTTTGAGGTCTGGAATGTATTGGATAACACTGGCCTAATGCTGTTGGTGTTATCCAATACATTCCAGAACTGTAAGGGTTACATGGCTTCATAATTCAATATATAGCGCTATGCGACCCCGGCAGTAGGACGGGTTCTGCGCTGCAAGTCCGCAGCGTGACACTCGCTCATCTGAAAGGGGCCTAAAGAGAACTTGTTAGCAGACAGATCTGTTAAGCCACCTCATGACTATAAGGCCTCATGCACATGACCGGTTTTGGATCTGCATTTTTTTGAGGATAGCACACCCATTCGTTTTAATGGGTCTGCGTAAAACAAAAGGTCATCCATGTGCTGTTCGCTTCCCTAAGTCCATTCAGCAAATTATAGAACATGTCCTATTCTTGTTCGTACTGCGGACAAGAATAGGCAATTCTAGTGATGCGAGCGAGAAAACTGTGGAGGGCGCACAGAAGGTGTCTGTATTTTGCAGACCGCAATATGGACATGGTCGTATGCATGAGGCCTAAGGTGATGAGCGCTGTTCTACCTTCGAGGCATAAGAGATCACTCGCTGCATGTAAAATAGACATCCTGGGGATTATTTGACAGGCGAAGTTATAACTATTTTGTAAAAAGAAAATTAAAAAAAAAGAAAGCGGGTCACGTGATCCCTCTTGGCTTACTGACGTGTTTTACATCCAGCTCATCTAGCTTGCTGTTTTTGGCTAATATATAATAGTTGTCTGTTGACAGTCTCTTTAATGTGTAAATTCCAATATGCTAACCGGTATGTGCACCGCCATGGCACCTACATACCTACACAATCGTCCTATTCAATATGAATCTCGTTTGTCTGGCATTTTATTGGTTGTTTGTGTTGGCACGCTTTTATCGTGTACATATTTCTTTTTAGCCTTTTTAAACATCTTGTGCTGGACTGAGTAGTAGACTTCACTGGGGGCCGGCTGATTACTTGTAGGTACCTTTCAAGCAGCAAGATGTGTGTCCGGAAGTCTCATATGTATTTGTAGAAACTTAAGTTTGAAGTCTTAGTTCTTCAAGCACCCTCCAAGCTGTGATCTTGTACCTGACAAGTCAGAAGTTCCATTCCTAAAGCCCGTCATTGTCTCTCTCTACACACAATGACCTCCACTTTGTCCAGACTGTCCCACAACTGTAAATCTAGAAGCGCTTTTCAGTCAACGTGAATTTTATATTGGCTCTTAGAAGAGCGTTTAAGTTCTTATGAGAATTCAATCAGGAAAAAACCTTCTGACTCGTATTTTCTCTCCCTCGGCAATAGACCAAGTCAGTGGAGGCTCAGTTCTCATGCAGCGGCCATCGGTGTGGTTTCAAAATGGATTTTAATTGGCTGCACAGTTATGCAGGTAAAACTCTTTACCCTCAAAACTGCACCGCCTTAACAATCAACTTGAAAGCCACGTCGGTTCTCATTAATACTGCATGTCGGAGCAGTCTTCGTCCACGCCCTGGCTGCAGTTTTGTCTTCTGAATGGGTTCCATGACACTGAACGCCTGCTAGCATTGTGATGACCAGCTAGGTACCTCATGCTTCCTACTATTAAAGAACTTTCTGACTCTTAGGACAGGTACATAGATATCTTGTGGGAATGTTCACAACCTATAGGAAACATGCCTTTAGTGTAGAAGCAGGAACAAGCTTGATTGGTTACTTGTCTTGTAGACTTCTTCCCATCTTCATCAGCACTTATCCCTCTCGTCACAATGCTTGACTTGCTGTTGTAGTGTGACATTTCATCCCTTACACAGACTTCTTCCATGAAGAATATTTCCTTTCTGGAGATCACACGAGGTTCATAGTGTACCTTCACAAATAGAGGACACCTTTTTTTTTCTGTAGACCAGGTCAGTCTGAAGGCTTCAGTAGACGCTGACTCTGATCAGTGCTGTGACGGTCAGTCAATGAATGTTGGATCTGTAGGCGCAGTGGTGGGCTCTCCTGTATGTTGGGAGGTGATTATACATAAATAATATGAAGGTACTGGTTTCTCTGGCTGGTCGGTATGGGCCTGAATCTATGCATTATTGTCAGCTGTCTAGTTAGGAATTATTGTGATGCTGCTCGGCACAGTTGGCTGTGACTATACTCTGAGTATAAGACTGAATCAGAGGCTAACATTGTTTTGTTCACGCGTTTTGTGGTGTTTTTTGGCAACTTTTGTACATGTAAGCTTTGTGTTTTTTTTTTTTTTTTTTTTTTTTTTAAATCCATGACTCCCAACATATCTATTCTGACAAGGAGAAAATATGCAGTAGTGCTCAGCAGTCAACAAGCCATCCGCCATGAAGTATGTCCTACTGGTTGCTGTGGGTTAGTTCACCTTATGCACTTATATTGGTAAGTAGTGGCCAGGTTCACCTGGAAAGTGGGGCGGAGTTGGGAATACATTAGAGGGGGGCAGGGGGGCACCCCGAATACTGTAGGATGTTAGGCATGTCGCTGTAAGCTCAGCAATGTCACCTGATGGAGCTGCTATGAAATCCACAAAGCAACTTAAGTCATAGATGTAACTGAAGGAGAATTAGTGATGGGAGCATAGAATAGGCGGTCAGCTCTACCCTGCACTTCAGCTTACGACTGCATTTTATCATTGTACCATTTCATCTTCCATGAATCCTTCTAATATTATTACTACACTATATTGAGGCCCAACCTGTGTTACTTCTGAGGACGAAAGATGGCTTGGTGCTCACTGCTGCATGAAAATAAAGTTTACCCACAGGAGCACTCTAGTTTTCTGCCCCTTACCCCCTTAGTCACCTCCAGCATAACTTAAAGGGGTGTTCTAGGACTTTGATGGCCTAATCTCAGGGTACAGTAGGTAATCAAAATCAGATCTCTGGGGGTCAGACACCTGGCATTCCCACCAATCAGTTGTTTAGGGCAGGAGCTGGAAAACTGTACAATGGACACAGCCAAGAGCATCATCTGCAACATCTGCTGTGTAGTGGCCTGAGGGATAGGTCACCAGTATCTAAGTCCTGGAAAAGCCCTTTAATACTAATAGATTTTGAACATTTCAACCATTCCACTTCCAATTAAGACGATTACTTGTGGAGGTAACCCGTAGCAGGTAACCCATGTCCGCCACTTTGTCCTTTCCATGACCCATGCCAGCTCACCATGAACCCAGCAACCCCTAACATATTTAGGTCTATCCATTGCCATGTATGCAGTGTACATCAGTGTCAAAGGCTGCATCTTTCCAGCAGAGGCTACCTTACTATTTGTATGTGCTGCTAACTTTCCTTGTACATTATTTTGTTCAACAGAATCTTATTAGTTATATATTATGCATTTAAAGGGACAGTATACACTGTTTATGGCTAGTGCGTCTTCTCTCTCTGTAACCCAGGGGCATACAAAATCCCTTTGCATTTTAAGATATATTTTACATCATAGTTATGTGTTGGGGGTGGGGGTGATGGATTCTCTACCAGTCACGTCCTGAACACATTGGAGGCAGCCATTGAGCGAGCACAAGGGACACTCAGGAAGATCTGTGGCGACCGATTTGAAACAGTAAAGCTTCTTCTTGACTTAATTGTGCGTACTGATTGACTCCACTGTGTATTGGTGCAGGATGCACTTTACTATATTATGGTGAATACCTCTTTATGTGGATAAACATGCACACTCATCTGTATTTGACTTTTTTTTTTTGCGCCCCAGCTGAAATGTGCAGAATTCAGGGAAACGTAAAATATCTGTACCACTTAAGATGTCCACCTGTGGCCACAAGGCCATTGACAAGGATATTACTTTGAAGCGGTTGTGAGAGCGCCACACTGTGTATGATGATGCAGGGTGACCGTCTTAAGTTCATGAATACATGTCTTCAACTAAAAGGTGCTTATCCGTATATGATCATATATTACTTGCAGGTGTATTGTGAGCCGTTTCCAAACCCTCCCTAGTTGTTGTCTCTCTGCCGTGGCTTTGGTGATCTCCAGGTTCCATTGCCAGCATGCTGCCGACCACATACTCTCTGAAGCCTGGCACTTTGAAGCTTTCTTTCTTATGTATTTTACTAGTACCTCCTTATTGCCTCACGTTTCAACCAATGAAATCTAAAAATCTGATCAAAACTTGGGGCAAAGAAGTGTTATTACACATGGCGACCAATCAGTCTTCATACATTTGTTGTGAAATCTGGTGCCTGACATCTGTAACACCTGGGTTACACTGCTCCCCCTCCACTAGTTCCGTCACCACCTTTATTTTTGGAGATTTGAATTTTCAGGGTTTCGTTAAATTGGCTTGGCGGGTTTGTAGGTGAAGCTAATTCCAGTTTTAGGTGGTACTGAGATGTTATGGTGCTATTTATGACAAGTCTGTCTCGTTGAGTTTGGTTTAACCTTAGAAATGTGACTCTGCCCTGTGTAGACCGGAGAAAATGCAGCTCAAACCAATGATCACCTGTTTAGCACTTACTGTAAGTCCTATTGATTGTGCTGTTATTTCTTACAGCCAGATCCAGACAACCGTATTAAAGGGTTTGTCCCATCTCAGCCGAGCGGGCCGGTGCTCCGCTGTTTCCTTGGCTTCCGTTGCAGTGATTTGGAGCCAAGCAAATAGCGTAGCAGAACAAGCTATGCGGCTTCCGTAAACGCCATAGTTATGGAAGCAGTGTAACCTGCTGTGCTACACTATTTGCATAGCCCCCATTCACTGCAACAGAAGCTAAGCAAACAGCGGAGCACCGGCCGGCTTGGTTGGTACTGTAAGCCTGGCCGCCTAGAGTCGGTGCTTAGTCTCATCTCACTGTGGAAACGGAGAGGTGGAACAACCCCTTTAAAGACACAACAAACAGCTGCAGTGAAGCCCTTTGTAGGACATGGAACTGGCGACCACCAGTGGTCTGCAGGTCTGTGTTTCTTGAGAGATTGCATGTCCTGCATTTCAGCGTACGGACCGTAAATCTATGTGGAAAATCGGAGGCATGAATTGCACTGACGTGTATAGGTCTGACGTGTATAGGTCTGCGCACACAGATGGAATATGCACCTGTCTGGATCAGGACTTTTTCATATTCATGCTTCTTTCTTGGCTTCTGTTCATAAGAGAGCGATGACCACCTTGCCAGGTTTGTGTTTTTTTTCAGCCCCGTTGACGTATAATAGGGGTTATTGGACTTAGGGATTTTTGATGGCAATAATAGTCCTGCAGGCTGCGATTTTCTTGCCATCAAAAATACCAGTACCTTCATGGAATCTAAAAATGCAAGTGCGAACAGAACCTTAAAGCTTCTGCACATGCCAAATGCAGTGAATGCTTGTGCCGATGCAGGGCAAATTGCTCTCGAAGCACGGCATTACCAAAATGCCTTCCTGCAGCTCAGAATTGTGTGTATGGCTCTCAATATGACGTATTTGTACGACGGCAGTGATGTCATGTAATGGAGGGCATGTATTATCTATTAGCTGCGGTAAAACTGAACCCAACCAAAAATCTATTGTTTCAAAGCCGCTGACATGTCAGACATTGACCATCCTGCTCCACTGAACGGAGATTATGTACACTGTCAGTACCAAACGTTGCCTAATCTTTACCTACTTTCTGTTCACACCTTAACATGTTCTAAGTTGGCAAATGTACAGAAGGGTAATGGGATCAAGATCTAATAACGTAGCTTAAAATACATGTAATTTAAATAATAAGGAACATCAGTAAGACTGGGATATCTTGTATCTATGTAGCGTGTGATCTCTATACCAAATTTAAGATTTCTCAACCGGACTTGTTTGTGTCCTCATATGTCCTGAAAATTTGATTGATAAAATACAGCAACATTAAGAATTTCCCACATTCCAAAAGTGATACCTGAATTTGAAAAATTCCTGTCCTGGATTTAAGAAAAAAAATGGGTCAGCTTTCTGTGTTTCCCAAACGCCATGCCACTTTTTTTGTCTATGTTTTTGTGTTTTATGGTATTGCAGATCAGTTTCATTCATTTGAATGGGGCTGAGCGGCAACCCCAGAATCCTTGACCCATCCCAAGAAGTTTAACGGCCCGCTTTAAGGACGGTAGACGCAGACAAGGAAACCCATGATAGGATTTCTGCTGAGCAAAAGTGCCTGTGATCGACATATGAGAATATGATAACGCTCTCACTATAGTTGTAGCCAATTCCATGTAAAATGCGGAATACTTATTAATGTCACATATGTATATTCCATGATTAGCTCTTGTATTGTACTTTTTCACCCTGTAAAACCCCATCAAAAAAGGTTTAATTCAAACCATTAATAGACACTTGTTTAGTTTTGCAGCTGCTTAACAATTGGATGCAAGTTAGAGTAGGTTCACATCTGCACTAGTGAACTCTAGTAGTCTGTTCTGGCAGAAGTACAGGCTATCAGAGTTACCGTATCCGGCATATCCAGATGCTGAACACCACCGGATCCCCTTTGACTATAATGGGAGGTTTGTGGCACAGTTGACTGTTTTCGGCTGGACAAATACAGCTGCCTCTAGCGGTATTTGGCCTGCTGATAGCCTTAATTTAATCTGGATCCCGTTATACTCCATGCGGATCCAGCAGTGTCCAGTTGTGCCAGACTTCACTAGTGCAGATGTGAACCTACCCTTAGTGTACGTTTTATTGTGAGCCTTTCATTTAATACTAAGAAACCAATTTGTAAAATGTATGCATACCGCCATACCGTTGCATTTACTAGTCTAGTAGATTCACTCCTGCACTGTCCTGACTGTCCCTTAAACTACAAGTTCACCTTTTAATGTTGCAACTGATTGTGGTTGAGATGCGTTCAAACTTCTGGTGGCTGATCGAATCCTTGTCCTGACAGACAACTGAGCTCAAAACCTTCTCATCCTAGAATGAAAATAAGTGTGCCCTGGACAGACACTGAACCAGCAGGTAGCTGCTCTGAGATTAGATCTAAGAAGAACCCTGAAGACTTCTGAATGCTTCTCTGGACGTGAGAAGTCTATGTAGATGTAACGCAAGTATTATCTCATAGTATGTACAGAAAAACAAGACCCATTCTGTAAAGCTGGGCAGAGAAGTGAGATCATTACAGTACATATTATACCATATACGAAAAAAATGAAACCTCCTTGTGGATCTATGACATCTGATGGACTGTTCTTAACAAAAGCTTCAGATGTCAACTAGCCACCATTTTAGAAGGTCCAACATGGAATAACTTGGTCAACTGAACAAGTAAATGTGATCAGTGTTGGAATCCTGCATCTTGTCTCAGTTATCTAGTGTCCATGGCCAGCTTTAGATGTTAAAAGGTGAACCACCACTTGACTTTTCTCCATTGAATGCTATGGGGTGACCGGTCCAGAATTGCTGACGTCTCAGAGCATCACAGGAAAATAATGGTTGAACATGACAATTTGGTAGAATAAGAACCATACCACAATACTATTTTATCAGTATATAATTGGTCTTCAGTTATGTTTGTCTTATGTTTCTCTAGAATCTTTTTTTGTGTTTTATGGCATTTTTGATTGTGGCTTTTTATAAAAAGTTGCCTGCAAGAAACTGCTTCCTGTTTTGAACGACTCAGGAATTTCTCTACGTCTGGGATGAGCAACCCTCAGCATTTCAGCAGTTGCTGGAGGTCGCTCCTTCACGATTTAATAATGCTTCTCAATGCAGTTGCTGGAGGTTGTCCTCGATTTAACAATGCCTCTAGATATGCTTGCATGATTCATTGCCGTTTCATGTGTAGATACCAGAACCAGAAGATGCATATTCACTCTGCTTTGGTGTTATTCTATTTTCCTGATACTGTCTTAAGTTTCCAGGGTTTGAATCTACAGGCATTCTGTGAGAAAAGTTTCTGTTCCTAAGTTGTCCTGTCCGCATTGATATCGTTGGACAAAGAGGCCTCTTCACAACCAGTCAGAATCTCACCTTTAGGGAAAGTGATTTGATATCCCATCCAGCATATTGTCCACCATAGTCTTGGGGTTTATTTTCTTGTAGCCCCTTTATTTCAATCAAGTTTTATCTGTGACATTTACTTAGTGAAGCATGTAGGGAATCTAGACAATCGGTTTACCAGCATCATCGCTGATTGTCTACGTCTTATGGCCTTCAGAATGGTAGCGTCTACTTTGTGAATGCAGCAGTTGTGCTTAGTTGGAGGACTTTCATCAGAGTTCAAGATGCATGGTATTAAATTGTAATCTGGCAGTTGTTCGAAACGTCACTTTGTGGTCCAAAAGGGTATGTGCTGCTACAGTTGTCCATGGTCATGTTTGAGTTGTTGGTGGTTTTTGATAATCATTGTGGCACTGGTAACAAATAATGGCGATAAGTATTTACCTCATTCCAGAATGTTTACAGATCTGAGGCATCTTTTTCGAGGTGTTACCCCTCCAGTAAGTGGCACACGCTTTCTTCAGATTTCAGTCTCTTCCCACTTAGCCGCACAATATCCAGTGTTCTGTCCATGACATTCTGTCCTTGTGGTGTACAAGCAAATGTACCACAGGAGGAATAGCATCTTATTACCTCCTCAGCGGTGATGAAGGTAATGCATCTTCCCTATGTGTTTCTTGCACACAAGCCATGCGCCTGTCTTGCTCATTCTGTAAAGGGGGTTGATCTCCCATTTGGTCTGGAGTTATGGACGTTCAGCCCATGTTAGTTCATCATGCTTTAGATTCTTGGCAGAAATGTCATTTTCTGTACTCAAAAGGAGTTTCCCATCTTATGCTGGGTGCATGCCAAAAATGTGTGACAGGCGGGGAGCTGAGAAGTGCTGGCATGTAGAGGTGGTTGTACACCGTCTCTAGTGAAATCTATGGGGTTAAAGTGGTTGTGTCATCAAAGTCATTGGTGGCATATCACTAGAATATACCACCAATGTCAGGTGCCCGCACCTATCTCTAGAAGGGAGCCCTGAAAGCGAACAAGAACTCGTACTCTCCATTCACCTCTCTGGAAGTTCCAAAAATAGCTATGCGTTTGCCCATAGAACTGAATGGAGATCACACCGCCCTTAACCAGCCACCTCTCCATTTGCCTCTTGGGACTGCCAGAAATAGTCGAGCCAGAACTGTTTTCTGAACTCCCATCAAAGTGAATGGAGGGCGGCCGCACTTTTGCATAGTATGCTCTCATTCACTTCAGGGGGTATGCCTGTTCTAGAGGTGTATGCGGGTCTCCTCTCTGGGATCCACTCCTATCTGACATTGGTGGCATATCCTAATAATATGCCACCAGTCTCTCAGATGAGACAGCCCCTTTAAGAAGTAGAAGTAGAGCAAGCTTGCTCATGTGGTGGATAGGAAACCTCCCTTTAACATTGTCCCAGATTCTGCCTCTAAAGGCTACATATGCAAATGTATTTATATTCCCTGTCTTACCTTATAGCGTCTGATGCCACTTTTTTTCTTTGTGGATGGTGGGAGTGAGGGTTATTTGTAGTCGCACAACTGCCTGTGACCAACCGTTACCAGTGCAATCAGTGAGCGGAGACAGTCATGTGCACTGCTATTTTAGGCTGCCTAAATGTTCTATTTCAGTCAGTGTTTTAGGAAAGTGAGAAAAGCACAGATTATGAATACTGAATGCAAAGGAGTACCGTTCACCCAGTGTGTCGTTACCAAAATGAAATGCTCGTAAAGGTAAATGAGGTTCCCAGATTGGATAACACTTACAGTACGGCCACACGGAGGGGAATTTCTGCTGCAGATTTTATTACATGTGGATTTGTCACTGAGTTTTCTCAGCTGTGGATTTTAAAGGGATTTTCCGAGTATTTAATACTAATGACCTGTCCTCTGGATAGGTCATCAGTATCGGATCAGTGGAGGTATCGGGTCAGCTTCTTCCTAGGCCAGTGACGTAACGTTCATCAGTCACGTGGCCTAGGCGCAGCTCAGTCCCATTTACGTACTATCCAGTGCACCTGGAGTGCACCTTCCTCTTCAAACAGCTGATCATCAGGGATCCTGGGCGATGGATCCCCACTGATAACATACTGATGACCTATCCTGAGGGGTAGGTTATCAGTATGAAATACTGGGGAAAAACCCCTTTAAATCATCACTGTAGGTCAATTCCGCTGCAGGTTCGGCTCAGTTTTTTTTATGCAGCTTGCAGCATGTAGATGAGAGTGCATTCACAGGACCCTATATATTTTTGGTCCGCAGATCCACAAAAAATATGGGTGTCGGCCGTGTTGCATGGTTCTTTCGTTTTTTTTGTCCTGATCCGCTCTAACAATCCCCATTCTTGTCGGCAAAACAGAAAAGAATAGGACATGTTCCATCTTTATTGCAGGGCTACAGAACAGCCCTACGGATGCAGAGCGCACACGGTGTGTTGTCCACATATTTTCCAGAACTATTGAAATGAATGGGTCCGAATCCTATCCGCAAACAAATGTAGATCAGATGCAGACCAAAAATACGGTCGTGTGAATGGTGCCTGAGAGTAAAATCTCATCTAGCTTGTGACTTTCCAGAAAATCTGCAGCATATCTGCACTGTGTGGCCGTACTCTTAATAGTCTCGACCATTCAAGGATGCAAAACAAACAATATTACAGGTTTTTTGATGGCAAAAACCTTTTTTTTGTGTTTGTAGAATAGCTAAATTATTGGTACTGTGCCTGCTTTTTTTTTTAAATAGTACATTTAAGAAGATTTATGCAAGGATTGCCATCTGAGAGAAGACTTATTTTTTATAACCAAGTGAAGAAAAACAAATTTGTAATGGATTGCTGAACTACAATTTTGCATACATTTAAGGCTGGAGCTACATGGCAGGATGTGTTCTGTCGATTTGCAGCGAAAGAAAGGGCCTTCCATTGTTTAGGCTGCGGCATGATGGCGATGCCACCTGGCGAGCAGCAATGTTCAATTACTCCGGACACGGGTGGTCTTATGATGTACAAATGTTGGACATGTATTCCTAGCCTAACTACTGTGAATATTTTGGTAATACAAAATTTAGTAATCAGTTTGATCCATAGAAAATACCTCTATGGAATGTGTACCTGACGTTACGTTCCGAAGCTACATACAACTTTGCCAAACCGTAGTAAGGCCTTTTGAAGCAATTTGTTAGGGTTTTATCGCATCCCGTAGGTGTTAAAGCTATTAAAATCTGACATTTTATCCAACAATGCACTATATATTATTTTTCTAAGATTGCGCCTGTAAGAGGGTACCGAGCTTTGAACTAAATTTCAGATCGACACGGAAGGGAACAAATCTCAAAGTAAAAATATTTTTAAAAATTCCTTTAAGAGGAAAACTGTTTGTTATCGTGCATAATTGTGTTACTTGGACTTTTCTCAACTAACCAAAATAAGCAAAAAAAAAAAAAAAAATAATGTACGTGTATTGCTATGAATTCCTCTTACTTGTAATGTTTAATTTATCAGGTTTGGAGTAAAGGCCACATTATTTTCTATCGTCTGTTTATTGTCGGTCGGACTTAAACATTTTACTCCCCTCCCAGCCATTTCTTAAAGGGGTATTTAGTGTTAGATCTTGAAAGGTAATGCTTATTTTAAAACCTGGTGCAATGCTTTTTATATAATCTGTTCCTAATTTCACCGGGTTTTCAAAATGAGCCTTTTTCATGCTTTTTTTTTTTTTGAAGGCTGCTCTTCTGTAATGTTTCGAAATTTCTGCAACCATCTACAGCCTTAGGGAATTACTCCATGATGTAGATTGGGGATTGGATCTTAACTGACTGTCCATTGTTTACAGTCCATAAATGTGCATCAGGTCAGCGCCATCCCTCCCCAGTCCTTTTAAAGAACGTGCCCCCCTTTCTTCCTGCTGTTGCCAAAGGTAGCATGTCAATGGAAGCTTTTCATTCAGTTACCAGGTTTTTGACCGTTGACTTTACTTTTTGAGCTCTTACTGCTGGATGTTCGTTCTCAGACCAAATGTATCTTGAAATCTGCATAGTTGCTTTTGACATTGAAATAGCAAAGTCTATAACCGAAGAGTCATCTGGAAAATGTCTTAAATAATTTTCACAATTTTACGTATATTAAACACCGTAACATGTAAGAAATTCCGTCTGTTGCAGGGTTTTTATTTTTTATTTTTTTATGTTTACTAGACTACAGTTGAAAGCAAGACTTGCTTCCCATCATCTTTTATGTTCTTGAGCCCCAGGATTTTAGAGGGGGGAGGGTCATGGACTAGGTGCGAGCAAACATGGGTCAGCTGCAATAGGTAAGAGGAAGGCAATGTAATAAAGACGGACACTGCTACTAGCTCTCTCCAGTGTACACGTATGCAGTGCCTCTGATCAGGGCGAAGAATAGACTCAGTTAAGCCACCTCCAAGAGGTTACAGTAAATGTCTTGCACATATATTGCTGATACACCAGTAATAGAAATACCTGGTCAGAATATACTTTCATCCTTTACATCTTTGTCTTTTTTATATAGTCATTATATTCTGCTGCCTGATCAGAATATTTGAGCCTTTGGCAGTTAAAGATGCGCAGATCTCCAGATTTCAGTGTTTTGTTCAAAAAGACTGTACTTGAATATGCTGTGCTCTATCCAGCAAAGCATTATGGGTCTTGATTGGTAAGCATTGGCCAGGCCTGGACACCTCCTAAGCTCTGTAGTTGACCCTATATAATGGCGATTTGCTTGCAGTGCTTAACAAACATGATCCATAGCTACATTTTGCTTCCGTATGTGGAATATAGAGAAGCTGAAATGCCCAGCAAGTGTCCTGTGCAGGCAGAGGAGATATCTAAGGTCTGATGACATTCTGTCCATAAACTTCCAATAGGTAGGCAGCAACGTTGGCAAGTTCAGTGCTGCCCAAACAGCAGGACAACCCTCCATTCTTGTAGGTTGCTCAGGACACGACAGTCAAATAAAAATGGAATATTTTGTGCTCCTAAGAGTCCAGATCCTGCCTATTGGTCAAGGAGGACAGCTGTAGCCTTCAGCTGGCCATACACATCAGATCCTGCTGGGTGGCTTCAGCCTGATTGTTCCCCAATCATTGCCACTGCAAAAAACCAAGAATGGACACATTCAAGCAGACCTGTTCTTGGGGAGATGAGCAGAAGCAGACATGTCTTGTAGATGCTCATCTCTTTGGCATTTGTATGGCGGATTCAGCCTAAATCGTACGTCTATCTCAAATGTGCATGGCCAGCTTTAGACACTGCTGACAGAACTCTGCTTGGCAAGCAATGTAAATGGGAAAAAATGCTATAATCAAGAGGACATTGCGGAGTTTGTGTATAGGTATATGTTACATTTGGTAATTTGAAATACAATGGGCTATATCGCGAAATCCAGTTGTGTTCTCGATTTACCTTGACTGGTCCATGCCAAATCTTGGCCAGATAAACTCTCGACAAAATCAGGTTCTTCAACATCTTCTAACTTCCTCAGGCTGAATAGTTGGGCGCACCGTAAATGTTTTTTCATCTTTAATATTTCCTTGTTTAGCCTCCAGTTCCAGCAATCACATTTCAGCATATCCATCTAGCACAGCGCCTCCCCTGTTTTTTTTTGTTTTTGTATTATGTTTTTTTTCTGTAGACCATGTTTTAAATCTTATATAGTATTGTGGTACTTACAAGAAGGAAATTTTATGTTTTGTCAGTTCCTGCAAGCTAAAATGTTTAACTCTATAAGTTGTGTATAAGCTGAGACTGTAGTTATTATTTTACAATTCTTTGTGTTTTGCAGCAGCTGGTACTGTATCATTACATATGACTCAGAGACAAAAAAAACCCAAATTATTGGGAACTGGGTGGGGGTTGCCAGGATTTTTCTGGATGCTTTGGTTAATGTCTGTGTAACTTCTCAAAATACCTGTCAGATGTTATATATTTATCCATTCTCTACCAGCAGCTCCTAAAATGAAGGGCGAGTCTGGTAGAAAAGGGATTTACATGTGGAGTCTTCTGAAAAAACTGAGTTTTTTTGTTTTTTTGTTTAACTTTTCAAATGGGACAAATGTGGGAGCTTTTAACAAGGTTTTTTTTTTCTTGTTTTAAAAAAACATTTGATTGTATTATGTGCAACTTTGTTGCTTCACATTATAACTACGACAAGATATTTTTTTGGGGGGGTTCTTGGAATACAAAGTCTATTAAAATGTGTTTGGCTGCTAAAGCATTAATT
Organism: Rhinella marina; assembly: GCA_900303285.1. Classification (NCBI taxonomy): domain Eukaryota; kingdom Metazoa; phylum Chordata; class Amphibia; order Anura; family Bufonidae; genus Rhinella; species Rhinella marina. Next base: position 401,109 of record ONZH01028414.1, on the reverse strand, counting down.
AATTTGGCTCCTGTCATTTCTTTATTTCTATCTCATTATGTCTCATTTGACATCTAAATGCATTTTATGTTCCGCAAGTTTTATGCACAGCAAGGCTGTGTACAACTTGGAAATCATACAGGTGGATGTACTGTAGTTCCATATGTCAGCTAATTTCATACGGACGGTCCTTCAGAAGCCGATTAAGGTATGTGTGAACGTAGCAAAAACACTGGAATATATGCAGGCAAATACACACCAGATTGCAGATTTCAGCTGTGCGTGCATTAAAAAAAAAATTACTCACCTCCCCTGTTTCCCTTGCTGTTCTCTGTACAACCCATCCTCCTGCAATGTTCTCCAATGTGGCTGCTGCAGACTGATGGGCTGAGTACAATGATTTTTGTTTTTTTTTTTTTAAAGTGTTGGTTTTGTGCATCTTTTTTTTTTTTTTTTTTTTTTATTTAATTTTGCTGCAGATCCTTGTGTAAGGGTGGGTTCCTCTGTCTGATGTAAACATTAGGGGAAAAAAGGATACAAAGATGCAGCACAGAATGTTCTGGCATCCTGCACAGTCCTGCAAATAAATATAAATATAAAAAAAAAAAAATGTGTATATATATATATATATATATATATATATATATACATTTTTTTTTTTTTTTTTTTTTTTATTACAATGGAACTCCACAGCATGACATCAGTCTGAGGCATCAATTTAACGCATACATTTTTGGTATACGTTAAAAGGATGGGAAAAACATAATGTGAACCCACCTTTATCCACTGAAAAATCTGCAACACTTGAGGTTTGTTGCAGATTTTGACTTCAGACTCTGTGGAGAGGTTTTGCAACAAACCTACAACAATTCCGTGTCCGAAATTGACATGTTCCTTTAAAAATACACATGGCAGGTGTGAGCGCAATTTACGCTCTTCTGCCTTCCAAGCACAGCTCCTGATTACATAAAAGAATATACGAGCTCGGAGGAAACATGCAAGACACGCTATGGTCTCAAGCAGTTTCCCAACTTTATTATCAAACCATACGGTCTTATAGGTTAGCAGGACAAAGGAGGCACACTGCCAAGGGGCTAGACATGGAAACTAGTAATTTTATTAGTTATACTGACCATACTAACAGCATCTTAGTAGTTTAAAAGCGTGTGCAGCATCTTATCTCAAGGTTGGCATTCTTTAGCAACATCATATGAAATCCAGAAAGAACCGAACATGTCCAGCCTTAGGCTACTTTCACACTTGCGTTTTGGAATTCCGGTATTGAGTTCTGTCATAGGGGCTCAATACCGGAATAAAATGCTTGTTTTGTCCCCATTCATTGTCAATGGGGGACAAAACTGAACTGAAGACAACGGAATGCTCCTGAAAGCATTCCGTTCCGTCTTCAGACCAGAGAGCAAACTGCAACATGCTGCGGTTTGCTCTCTGTACTGCTTATCCGCACCAAGACGGATCCGGAATGACCCCCAATGGAAGTCAATGGGGACGGATCCGTTTGGTGTGACACACTCAGTAAACAGATCCATCCTCCATTGACTTTCAATGGAGTTTGACGGATCCGTCCACAGCACACCACACATGACAGACAGACACACACACACACTTACATCTTTCCAGCAGCTCCGCACATCACAGGAGGAGGACTGCGTGCACATAGGAAGATTCTCCCTCCAGCAGAGGGCGCTGTGGGAAATCTTCCTATGTGCGCGCCGTCCTCCTACTCCTGTGCGGAGCCCTGGGAGCATGTAAGTATGTCTATGTGTGTGTACGTGACACGTGTGGGGCCGGAGCGCTGCTCCGGCTCCTCGCGTGTACCTGCGGCAGCATGGATCCGGCAGCATCCTTCACCCGCCGGATACGTGCTGCCGCTAATGTGAAAGTGGCCAAAGCTACAGTTTACCACAGTTCAGACCATTTCCATCACACAGGTCATTTTCTAACATGGAAAATGTAAACAGCATGTGGATGATTTGTACAAATCTCATTCACTTTGCTGGCATTCTAATCCATGGCAATTCTTGTAGGTGTGGATGAGTCCTTACAGTGGAAGGTTTCCTTCAGGAGCTTCTACTGGAGAAGATCTCATTAATACATCGTTGTATTGAGGTACCATTTACACAGAGTACATACATGTGGCTTTGTGCAGGCTCCAAGCTCACAGATCCACCATGTCCTTGACCTGTCACTCCTTAATTTTATCAACATTTATAATTATGATGCAAAGTCTAAAATCCAAAATCTAAAAATGGTCACATGACCCCCTAAATTCCAAGATGATTAAGGAGAGACAAACTAAAAAGCTACAGTCCCAATGGATACTACCAGAGAAGTCCACCCAGTATTAACTAATCAAATCTTCCCGGTGTTCTCAGAATACTTAAAGGGCTTATGCTATCAGTAATATAAAAAAAATGAAAATCCGACATCAAATAGTATATGACAATCCTTTTCTAACAAACTTAGAACCACCTGTACCTCATGTGGATCCAGAGATCTCCCCATTCATTGCTGCTCTGCTAGATTTATTTCAAGCTGGTAGCTCAGGGAGTGTGCATTTTCTCAGGGGATGTGCTGCAGTTGGAGGATGGAAGGGGTATTCCCATCTGAGACAATGGGGGCATATCGCTAGGATATGTCCCCATTGTCTGATAGGTGCGGGTCCCACAGTTGGGACCTGCACCTAGGGCTGGGCGATTAATCAAATTAATTTGATTAATTCGCCAATTGAAAGCCTCACGATTTTATTTTTTAGGAAAATCGTGAACTCGACTTTCCTAAAATGGCGCCTGCCAGATAAAATAAAAAAAATATCTCACCTGTCCTGCGCCGCGGCTCCGCTCTGGTGTCTGGCGCTCCTCTTCTTCTCCGGGGCAGTGCTGCACTATCCTGACCGCGTACAGCGTCAGGACGTAGTGCGCGCACTCTGACCTGACGCTGTGCGCAGTCAGGTGACAGTGCAGCGCTGGGAGAAGAAGACTGAGGAGCGCCGGACCTGGAGCGGAGCCGCGGCGCAGGACAGGTAAGGGATTTTTTTATTTTATTCTTATGGTGGCCTAGTGGGCTGTTCTGAGGGCTGAAGGGGGCACTACTGTGGGCTAATCTGAGGTTTCAAGGGGGCACTACTGTGGGCTGTTCTGAGGTCTGAAGGGGCACTACTGTGGGCTGATCTGAGGTCTCAAGGGGGCACTACTGTGGGCTAATCTGAGGTCTCAAGGGGGCACTACTGTGGGCTGATCTGAGGTCTGATGGGGGTATAGTGGGCTGATGTGAGGTCTGGTGGGGGCACAGTGGGATGATGTGAGGTCTGATGGGGGCACAGTAGGCTTTTTTTTATTTATTTATTTATTTTATATTTTTAATAACATAAGAAAATCGAGATTTAAATCGTGAATCGTCCAAAATTAAAAAAAAAAAAATCGAATTTTTTTTTTGGCCATATCGCCCAGCTCTACCTGCACCTATATTGAGAACGAGGCAGGGAAAGTGGTGGCTTAAGTGAATTGGAGTGCACCACAGTTGCGCGGTTACCGCTCCCATTCATTTCTATGGGGCTGACGGAAATAGATGGCTCGGCTATTTTCAGCGGTCCCATAGAAATGAATGGAGGGCAGCCATGTGTGCGCCCTCTGGGACTTTGCCAGCTGCGTTTACGAGATAAATGCGAATCCCACCTCTGGGACCTGCACCTATCAGACAATAGGGATATATCCTAGCAATATGCCCCCATTGTCTGAGATGGGAATACCCCTTTAATGCCTCTATCCTCAGCGTTGCCTCCCATTAAAATGAATAGGAGGCAGAAACTACGCGGTCCCTGGCGAAATTTCACTGCAGGTGTCCGTGCTAAAGTTCCATGGCATAAGACGTAATGTGAACATACCCTTAAAGGGATTCTGCCACCAGGATTATGCCTATAGAGACACTCCTATGTGCAGTTAGATCACCTTCAGCATGCTTTGAAGGGTTTCTGTCACCAAAATTTACTATATTAACCCTTTCACTCCCGGAGGTTTTTTCGGTCATGCATTTTCGTTTTGCGCTCCCTGCCTTCAAACAGCCATAACTCTTTTATTTTTCTGTTCACATAGCTGTTTGAGGGCTTGTTTTTTACGGGACAAGTTGTACTTTCCAACGCCACCATTTAATATTGCATATAGTGTAGTGGGAAGCTGGAAAAAAATTCCAAACCGGGTGAAATTGCAAAGAAAACGCTATTCCGCTACAGTTCTACTGGTTTCTTATTTACAGCGTTCGATGTGACTGATCCGTTACTTTCATTCTACTGGTCAGTACGAATCCGGCAATACCTAATATGTATAGTTTTTCCTGCGCTTTCATAGTGATAAAATAATTAGAAAGTTGCCCTTTTTTTTTTATTTTTTATTTTTTTCTTGTCACATCTTGACCCCTATAACTTTTTGGTATTTATGTGTACGGAGCTGTATGGGGGCTCGTTTTTTGCGGGATGATCTGAAGTTTTTATTGATACCATTCTGGGGTGTGTATGACTTTTTGATCACTTTTTATTTAATTTTTTTTAGAAAAAAAAAAGCGACAAAAAACGGCAAATCGTCATTTGGACGCTTTTTTCCGCCACACAATTCGCCGTATTGGAATTTTTTTTTTATATTTTAAAAGTACGGGCGTTTTCGGTCACGGTGATACCCATGATGTCTATATTTATTGTTATTTAGGTATTTATTTTTTAATTATACGGAAAGGGGGGTGATTTGAACTTTTATATCTTTTTTATTTTTTATATATTTTTAACATTTTTTTTTTAATTTTTTTTTACTATTTGAAAGCTCAAATATGGGCTTATATATTGTGGCTTTTTTTTTTTCTTTATGAGCAATCAGGGATTTTCTAGACTCAGAAATCCAAGAATTGCTCATTTCTTATCCTGGCCTGCCATCTAGTGGCCAGAGTAAGAATTGCACTTTGAAAACTGTAATCCTCACCAGCGAGGATTACAGTTTTCATATGGTGTACAGACACCCCGATTGGCCACACGGGGTGTCTGTACACCACCCTGAAGCGAATGCTTCCGGGTTCAGACGCAACTAGATGCCGTGATCACGTGTGATCACGGCATCTAAACGCCCAGGAAGATGCCGCCTATGGCGGTAAGTAGCGGCAAGTCTCTGCTGTTAGAAACAGCAGAGACTTGCCGGCCATGACGCCCGCCGCACTTGCGAGTGGGCGCCATGTGCCCGCATCGCCCCAGCGCCGTACCGCTGGGAGTGTAAGGGTTAAACAAAATGACATTTCCAATGCGAAAATGTCATCTCATGCTTAATGAGTACATGGCGGGATTACACTTTACACTGCTCAATTGAGCAGACGTTTGTCAGAAAGGAAGCGTTTCTTCCTGACAACCGCTCGCTCGTTAGTGAAGGAGACTGCTTTATTTACATCGATAAGGCCATAGCTCATCTCCATACAGAATCATTATTTGCCTATGAGAAAGGGACATCAATGTCCTCATTTAAATGGAGTGTTGGTTGCGCATGTGCAACACTCTTTTCAAAGTTTATGGGACTGGTGAAGGTATGCAGGCTCGACCAATGGTGCGTTTAAACAAGGCACACAGGTCCATTGTGATTAGTAGTGGCTTCAGCGATCAGACCCCCACCAATCTAACAGGAATACCCCTTTACTACTGTAAGGCTGTGTTCACATCTCTGTCAAGATGTTCAAGCTGTCTGATCTGGCACAAATGCTCACTGTTGGCAGGACCAAAAACCTGTATGCAGTGGATTTTGTCCGGCTGAAAACCAGCATTTATGCCGGAAAGCAGCTGGAACTCATTATAGTCAATAGAGATCAGGTGGTAATCTGCTGAATCTGGCAGTGTCGGAGCTGTTCCCTACCACAACAGCCTGCTGGGAACGTTTGCCGGCGATATGAACGTGGCCTAACACAGCACACCCTATTGATGCTAAGGATATAGAGCTAGGACAAGTTTTATCTATTTGCATTTGTTTCTGATGTGCTGATTTTTTAGTTACGTTGTTCATACAAGGTTATATGTCCTCATAACAACCACTCAACAATTGACAATGGGAAGAGATTGTGGCCTGAGACACCCTTCCCAGAGACTTTGTAGGTCTCCACAGAATTTATTTAATGGAGTGGGACATGTGACATCACTTACAGTCAGGACTACTGAGCAGACGTACCAGGCTGGGAGACCAGTGATATTAAAGTAAGGTTTTTTTGTCTTTTTTCTTTCTAACAACAATTCTTCAATTCCAACACAAGTATCCCTATTCATACTTCACCCTCTGTATTACTGATGTCTGTATGAAGAACAGGCCTTACAATATGATGAAATGCATGTAAAATGGGATACAAAAGGGCATTTAGAAAAATTGTTGACTAATTTATAATGAAGTAGTAAGCCCCCCCCCCAGTAAATACATATCATCCATAAGCCCATGTTTGTTTTATCGAGTGCAGCTAAAGAGGTTTACCCATAAACAACATTTATCAGTTGTCCACAGGATAGTTGATAAACATATGACTGCTGGGACCCCCATTGGTCATGAGAATCAGGTCCCCTGTATGAATGGAGCAGTGGCATGTATCAGGGGCAGACTGGCCATAGACCCAACAGGGAAATTTCCCGATGGGTGGATTCCCAGGAGCCCGCATCACTACCACCGGCCGGGTACATATGATCTGATGCTCTCAGTGGTAATTAAACGGGTTACCCGCGACTATAAAATGCTCCCCTATATGCTGGGCCCCACACAATGAATATACTTACCTGGCTCCCCACATTTAATATGCGGGGGCATTTAATAGTTTTAATGGTGGGTACTTATGGCCGCAGATGTCCTCAGGACAGTGATACAGTTGAATACTGTGATGGGACATGGGGTCCCCTTGCTCCATGCGCTGCTGTTCACCCTCATAGACCACAGGCCACTATATGCAGGGTACAAATGGCGCTGAAGTACAAGTGTCTCAGGCCGCAGGTTGGAAAAGGCCTGTGCACTGCACTGGAGATGACAACTTGGAACAGAGCATGTATTATATATTTTTCTTCTTTCCTTGGCCATTTGAGAAGCATACTACTTGGGCACTATAGGGTCGTTACTAGGGGAATTCTAGACAGCATGCTGAATGTAGGGCTGGCTTGGTGCTGTGACCCACATCTCGCCTGCTATTGATGGCCACCACAGAGGCATAGCCCCTGTGACAGTATGTTGTGCTGCACTGTGGTATTTGGTTCTGCTGAGACAGTATTTTGTGCTGCATTATGGGGTTGCTGACAGTGTCTACTTGTTTTGGTCCGCCTTCTGTCAATTTAGACCTGCTTACAAGATGGTGCCACTTTACATTCCCAGTCCACCCCCTGGTGTGCATGCGGGACTGCTGAGTACAACTTAAACCTAAATTAATCCTCAAGATTTACTACTGAAGGCCTATCCTTAGGGTAAACCGTCAAGAGCTCCAGCACTACACAACTCCATTCACTGTGGACAGAGCAGTTACTGCAGCGCCTCTTCTGGCATCATACCTACTCAGAAACATCTGATCAGCAGGGCTGCATGGTGTCTGACCCCATCAATCAGATATTGATCACCTGTCCTGAGGATAGGCCATCAATAGTGAAAGAGTGGACAACCCCTTTAAGGCTGGGTTTACACATTCAGATTTGTTGATGTAGTTGTGTATTCAAAAGATGAGAAAAATCTTTTTCTTTATATATGTCTTCAGTTTTATGATCCACCCCTGGCTTTGGCTTCAAAAACTGCATCAAGAAATAACCTAAATTTGCAAAATCAGGCTTAGGCCTGGTGCACACAAACATATATTGGAAGAGAACTATATCATACAGATCCCCAATACAGTGTTAGGCTATGCATATCATGTCAAGAGAAATGCCTGAAAAGAAAAAAAAAATCGCAACATGCTACATCCATTCACACACAGAATGTTGAAGACATTTCTAAGACTGTCCCATTCATGTGAACAGGACTAGCAGAAATCCATGCCAAAACAGCCTGCAAACAAATCTGCCACATGTGAATATATCCTTAGAGGGACACCCAATCTGTGAAACAGAAGGTCACAAACAACTAAGGCAACTTTCACACTGGCGGAACGGGTATCTGGCAGGCTTTTCCGGCGGGAGAACAGCCTGCCGGATCCCATTATAGTGAATGGGGACGGAAAATAGTTCCGGCCCCACACGTGCACTGGCGGCAGCAAGGATCCGGCAGGCTGTTCACCCGCCGGAACAGTCTGCCAGATACCCATGCCGCCAGTGTGAAAGTAGCCTAAGCAACACCTCATATAGTTTGTCAAAATGCATAAATATCTCCTATACCATATCACTGAGAATCTAAGATTTATTATTATTTATCTATTTAGTCATTCGCTGTGTAAGATTAGAGACTTAAAGGGAGTCTTTCACCTGTTTTTCACCTGTATAACTAACAGCAGTGCCCAACAGAAGATTGCATTCACATCCCAGACATACCTGTGTGCACTGTGTGTGTGTATTACATGTCACATCCCAGACATACCTGTGTGCACTGTGTGTCTGTATTACATGACACATCCCAGACATACCTGTGTGCACTGTGTGTCTGTATTACATGTCACATCCCAGACATACCTGTGTGCACTGTGGGTGTGTATTACATGTCACATCCCAGACATACCTGTGTGCACTGTGGGTGTGTATTACATGTCACATCCCAGACATACCTGTGTGCACTGTGTGTGTGTATTACATGTCACATCCCAGACATACCTGTGTGCACTGTGTGTGTGTATTACATGTCACATCCCAGACATACCTGTGTGCACTGTGTGTGTGTATTACATGTCACATCCCAGACATACCTGTGTGCACTGTGTGTGTATTACATGTCACATCCCAGACATACCTGTGTGCACTGTGTGTGTGTATTACATGTCACATCCCAGACATACCTGTGTGCACTGTGTGTGTGTGTATTACATGTCACATCCCAGACATACCTGTGTGCACTGCGGGTGTGTATTACATGTCACATCCCAGACATACCTGTGTGCACTGCGGGTGTGTATTACATGTCACATCCCAGACATACCTGTGTGCACTGTGTGTGTGTGTATTACATGTCACATCCCAGACATACCTGTGTGCACTGTGTGTGTATTACATGTCACATCCCAGACATACCTGTGTGCACTGTGTGTCTGTATTACATGTCACATCCCAGACATACCTGTGTGCACTGTGTGTGTGTGTATTACATGTCACATCCCAGACATACCTGTGTGCACTGTGTGTCTGTATTACATGTCACATCCCAGACATACCTGTGTGTCTGTATTACATGTCACATCCCAGACATACCTGTGTGCACTGTGTGTGTGTATTACATGTCACATCCCAGACATACCTGTGTGCACTGTGTGTGTGTATTACATGTCACATCCCAGACATACCTGTGTGCACTGTGTGTGTATTACATGTCACATCCCAGACATACCTGTGTGCACTGTGTGTGTGTATTACATGTCACATCCCAGACATACCAGTGTGCACTGTGTGTGTGTATTACATGTCACATCCCAGACATACCTGTGTGCACTGTGTGTGTGTATTACATGTCACATCCCAGACATACCAGTGTGCACTGTGTGTGTGTATTACATGTCACATCCCAGACATACCAGTGTGCACTGTGTGTGTGTATTACATGTCACATCCCAGACATACCTGTGTGCACTGTGTGTCTGTATTACATGTCACATCCCAGACATACCTGTGTGCACTGTGTGTCTGTATTACATGTTCAGGTTTTCCCCCATGAATCTACGCTCAGTACCTCATAATGAGAAAGTGAAAACAGAATTTTAAAAATCTTTGCCAATTCATTAAAAAAAGGAAAAACTAAAATTTCACATGGACATAAGTATTCAGACCGTATGCTATGACACTTGAAATTTAGCTCTAGGGTTCTCCCATTTTTCTTCATTATATTTGAGATGTTTCTACACTTTAATTGGGGTCAACCTGTGGTAAATCCAGCTGATTGGACAGAAAGATGAGGAAGAAAGATCTGCTTCTAGAGCTCAGAGACAGGATTGTGTGGGGTCACAGATCTGGAGAAGGGTGAAAAAAAACCATTTCTACTGCACTGAAGGTTCCTAAGAGGACAGTGGCCTCCATAGTTCTTAAATGGACAAAGTTTGAAACAACCAGGACTCTTTCTAGAGCAGGCTGCCCCATCAAACTAAGTGATGGGCCTTGGGAAGAGAGGTAACCAAGAAACCAATGGTCCAGAGATCCTGTGTGTATCTGGGCTTTATGGCAGTGTGGCCACAAAAGAAGCCTCTCCTCAGTAAAAGACACTCCGTCTGGTGTTTGCAAAATGAATAGAGCGAAATACATATTCTTAATGAAAACCTGTTCTAGAGTGCTCTGGGCAGAAGGTTCACCTTCCAGAAAACAAAACAGCGACCCTAAGCACACAGCCAAGACACCACGGTAGTGACCAGAGCCCTGACTTGCACTGAATCATCTCTGGAGAGACCTGAAAATGGCTGTCCACTGAGAGTTCCCATCCAACCTGACAGCTTGAGAGATCTTCAGAGTAGAATGGCATAAAATGCCTAAATCCAGGAGTGCAAACCTTGTGGCATCATACCCAAGTAGACTGGAGGATGGAATCAATGAGTAAGACTTCATTGACATTCCATTTTCGTTTGACACCTGTGGAAAATCTTTCAGTGTTTTATCCTGAAGATGTCCGTGAAGAATCCGTGTGTCATCCGTATTCCACAGACACTGCTCAGCTAAAAATGAATTTCTAGAGCATCTCCTACCAATGGTCTGTGAAACACTGACACAACACCGATCTCATCCATGTTGTGTCGGTGATTTTTCATTGACCCATAGACTTCAATGTCCGTGTTTGGTCCACATGACAGATCACAGTAGTGCATGTCTCCATAGCAGAAAATTCTGGATGTGTGAATAAACACATTAAAGTCAATGTGTACGTGTGCTTTCCATGGAAAGTGCAGATAGCACAAGTCTGTGAAAAATGGAAATGTAAACGAGCCCTAAAGGGTCTGAATACTTATGTCAATGCAGTATTTTAGCTTTTTCGTTTTAAAAAAATCACAAATATTTTGAACGTTCTGTTTTCACCTGCCGATTGATGGGAAAAACTTGTTTTGTTTTTGTTTTAATTTTAGCACAAGGCTGCAACATAAAATGTGAAAAAAGTGAGTTTGAAGACTTTCGGAATGCATTGTAAATATATACAGTGATCCCTCAAGTTATAATATTAATTGGTTCCAGGACGACCATTGTATGTTGAAACCATTGTAAGCTGTGTAATCCAAAGCCCCAAAATGTTATACAAGATAAGAGAAAATGAAGATTTAAGAAAAATAAGCAGATAACTAAGACAGATAAAACAAGTCCTTACATATAACAGTCAGGAATAGCGGATAACTAGTAACTACTACAGATATTTTACCAGAGAAGTGACCTTGATTGGTTGGATCTGGATCTGAGTCTGAGACATTGTATGATGAGTCTGGTTTCAACTTACGATGGGTCAGAAAAGACCATGGGAGGTAAAGTGATAAAAAAAAACAGCGAATGTGCCATTTTTGTTTTTTTTTTTTCCGGTACGCCATTCACCGTATGGGATATTTTTAAAAATTTTAATAGTAGGGGTGTTATCACACATGGTGATGCCCAGGATATTGATTTTTTTAAATTGTTTAAGTATTTTAATTATGGGGAAAAGGGGGTGGTTTTAATTTTTATATATTTTTTTTTTTTTATATTTTTTAAAACTTTTTTTTTTTAGGTCCCCAAGTGGACCACAACATGCAATCAGTAGATTGCAATTGGTATAGAATAATGGAATTTTCTCCATTATCCTATACAGAAATAGTTATATTACAGTTCTGTGCTGCCATCTGCTGGCCTAAATTGTAATATACAAGTAATGAGCCTGGAAGCCTAGTACAGGTGCACGCTCAATACTCACATAATGAGACCTTCACAGATCTTTGTCCAAGGGAGGCATTCCTGCCTGAGAAGCGCATGTTTCCAGTCTCACAGATGCCATTGTCACATTTGACCATGGCGTCTGAGGGGTTAAATGTCTGGAATCGCCATTACTGCTGATTGTGGGCATTAGCCGCAGCTGTATGAAACAGCAGGCACCGGATAGCTATGGCGTTCACTCCGCTCCAGGTGCCATCTTTAAAGATCCGACATCCGCCGTATATGTACGGGGGATGTTGGGAAGGGGTTAATAGAGACTTGGCCATTACAATAACCTGTATATTGTGCAGGTCTCCATCTTTCTACCAAAACAGATCTGACCTGTCAAGGTATGGAGTCCACGAGGCCTCTTAACCGGTCATTCCAGGATTTTATCTTCTGTATCGAAGCCAAAGGCTGAATTGTTTGAAGGCCCGAGGTGCAAAGTGCCCCAGGAGTGGTGAAAGTGCCCACTGAGTGATGGCATATTTTCACACACTTGACTTTCACGTTTTAAACGCACTCACCTCTTTTTCTGGATAGGCAACATTTCTATAATTCCGGACAAATATCCAGGTCGTAATGGTGCACATTGACTGTATTTTTACGTCACTGTGTGTTCACTGTCCACATGAACTTTTTCAGGATATGGCACCCTTATAGGTTACCTCCTGAAGATCTGGGGGAAGGGGAGGGGGTCATCAGATTCCTCAGCTACCTGGTACCTCATTGGCTCCTCCTGGGTGAACCACACTTCTACTAAGGCAGATGGGGTGGTAACTTAGGTGGAAGCTGGAGCACAACTGTCTCTTCCTAGTCTTTGGCTGAGGATGACTACCTGTCCCAGACCCTCGCGGGGCCTTCTGGTTCATAGAGACGGGAATTGGTTTATGGGGACCGTTTTTGGAGAAGACTTCTGATAGGCTGCATCTATATCCATATCTGATAGCCCATTAATATATGAAATTCCTAGAAAAGCAGTTTAAAGGGCATCTATCAGCAGATTTGTACCTATGACACTGGCTGACCCGTTACATGTGCACTTGGCAGCTGAAGACATCTGTGTTGGTCCCATGTTCATATGTGCCCGCATTGCTGAGACAAATTATGTTTTAATATATTCAATTGAGCCTCTAGGAGCAACGGGGGCTTTGCTGTTACACCTAGAGGCTCTACAAATCTGCAGACCGATGCCCTTTAAGGTGTCCTGTGGTCTGGCCCCAAGACGTGGGGCCTTCTTGGATCGGACTTGTGTCTTTTCAGCACATCCCAAGTCAACACCTTGAAGTCTTTGTCATGTTCCTCAGACCATTCTGAACATTTTTTGCAGTGTTCTGGGGTGCACCATCCTGCTGAAAGAGGTGCCGCTGCCATGAAGGGGTACGAGGTACATGGTACATTTCAAAGTAACACCTTCTTGATTGTCATCACCAGGCTCCTGGATAGTCATCTCACCTGGCCCTGTCCATCAAGAGGGAGAGGCTGACAAAGAAAAAGGAGGAGCAAGGGTATACACAGTGGCTTGGGCCCGCCCTCAGTGCACTTAATTGCTCATTTGCATATGTATTAAAAATACTTTTTTTTCCAGAATGAAGTAACCGGATGCTAAGTGAAAGGTATCATTACATTCGGCAGAGCTAGCACTACGAGAAAGGCTTTGCCCATAACTCCCAACCGTCCCGGATTTTGGTGGCTGTCCCGCCGTCCTGGGATGGCTGAGGTTTGTCGCGCTTTTATCGGTCAGCTCACTGCTTATGACCAGCAGTAGGCGCAATGCAGTGGGCTGAATAAAAGTACAGAGGGGGATGATGCGCATTCTCCAGCGTGTGCGCTCTTGTGCTCAGTGCAGGGGTGCACCACCAATAAGGCCAGGTGAGGCAATCACCTCAGGCAGCAGCAAGAAGGGGGGCAGCGGAAGGGCCATGGGCAATGAGCGCTTTCATTGTGGCAAATGGATTAGGTTAAGAAATTGGCCATTTCAGTTTTCACCTCAGGCAGCAGAAAGACTAGGTGCACCTCTGGCTCAGCGTGATGACTAGGTGCACCCCTGGCCCAGCGTGAGTAGGATGAGGGCCATTCACAGGGGATGGGGGGCTAGGCTGGTGTTATTTTGTCTTTATTTTTTTTTATTAACGCTAACGGCTACACCATTGTGAGGGGGTACTAGAGAATGGGCGTATATACATATGCACTGTTGTGGCTTAATGTAAAGAAGTATACGCTTGGCCATTTTAAAAGTTGGCTTTGTGCCCTGTGGGCACCCATGTCACCAACTGTCCTTCCTAGGGCCACCGAAAGAAAAAAAACCACCAACAGCAGCACATCTTTACTGGTTTTTAGCAACGCGTTGTGTGAACAAGCCTATGAAAACCATGCCACGCGCTGCTCTGTAATGTCAAGTGTGAACGCACACACATCAGAACCAGAGAACGGGCGGCGATGGGCACCGCGTTACCATAGAAACCGCCCAGCCGGCACTGCATTCGCCGCCTGTAAGATGGAGGAGTCGTGGGGCCGCACGTGACAGGCGGCGGAGGATGCACGCTGCCATATTGGAGCTCACCCGCTCATTCTAGCAGGTCTGCGGAACAGTTCACACACACGACATGGATGCAAGCAGCGGTCTGAGCGGAGAGTCTGTGCCCAGAGTGACGGGCAGCGTGTCGCCGCTTGCCCAGGGCCCGGAAGAAGTCCTGCGGTACCGCTCCCCTCTGGTGTCCAGATATGCCAGTCGGGAAATGGCCTTCAACTTCAGCGACAGCAAGAAATTCCAGACCTGGAGGCGGCTGTGGTTGTACCTGGCGCAGGCCCAGCGGGTAAAGTAATCGGGGCGGTGGGGGGAGCGCAACACGTGTGTCTGCACCTGAGCCCGGCAAAGCGAGACCTTTACTGAAATGTCGCACAACTCCCGGCTAGCATTTCTATTATATACTACAAAACAGGCGCAAGCTCCGCCCCTGGTCTGGTCTCACACATGGAGGTCGGAATATGTCGCAGTTTTGCTGCTTTTGTTGTAGCCTGTTACACAATGCTGCTCCCTGTCACCATAGTGCAGCGGTCACTGAGTATATGTGGAAGGGGTCAAAATGGCCAGCTGCTGCAAGACTACAACTCCCAGCATGCCCCATTTGCCTCTATGGGAGTTCTGAAAACATCTGAGCAAGAGTGCATGCTGGGACTTGTAGTTGCAGAACAGCTGGAGTGCCAGAGGTCACTTCGCCTCTAGCTGCTTTGAAACTACAACTCCCAAAATGCTACATAAATTTCTGTGAGAGTTCTTAGAAGAGCAGAGCAAGTGTGCGTGCTGGGAGTTGTAGTTTCACAGCAGTTGGACTGATGCAGGTTGCAGATCCCTGCTCTACACTTTGGTTCAGCGACCTCTGGCACTCCAGCTGTTGTGAACTACAAGTCCCAGCATGCACACTTGCTCAGATGTTCTCAGAACTCCCTTAGAGGCACGGGGACCTCAAAGCAAAGGAGAGCGCATGCGCAGCATGCTCTACATTCATCTCTATGGGAGTTCCGAAAACGTCTGCGCAAGAGCGCTCTGCTGTTTTCAGAAGTCCCATAGAAGTGAGTGGAGACAGTGCACGGCGGCCTCTCCATTCATCTGTATGGGACTGTCGGAAATAGCCGGGCCAGCGCTCTGCGTTTTCGGACCTCCTATAGCGCTGAGTAGAGGGTGACTGCACATGCTCACCGCGCTCTTCTTCACTTTGGGGGCGCTGTTCTGGGACCTGCACCTATCTGATATTGATATAGCCCCGCGATGTGCCATCAATGTCTGAGATGGAAAAACCCCTTTAAGGCGCAGAATAGCGCTGCCTGATACTCTAGTCTTTCCGTCAGATCTGATGTGAACAGAGGACCCCTCGCCTCTGCTGGCATGTCTGTGTTCCCCATGAAATAACTATTCTGGAGAATCTTCTTAGATCTCTGTTTTGTACAGTTCCTAAATTATTCCTATTAGAAATTCATGAATAAGTCGACAACTGGGTGTCCCTACACATGCATACAGCATCCAGTCAGGCTAGGTAAGGACACGGCCCTTTTGGCAAGGGGAGTATAACACCCAATTGTCAATGTATGCATTGATTTATTGGAGTAATTACAGAGGAACTGCACAGAGCAGAGTTCTAAGGGCTCCTGCACCCTGAAGAATGGTCATGTTGGTGAGCCCTAAGAATAGACGCTCCTGCATTATTTCATCTGGAATACAGTCTTTACTAAAACAGACTTAACCCCTTCCTGCTCAGTGAGGTACTATTATGGCACCAAGTGCAGTGAGTTAACTCTCAGTGCAGTGATAGTGCATCACATTGACGGCTCAGGAGCTGGTCCCACGCCATCGCTTGCAGGTTCTGGAGTTATTATACTGCTGCCAGGCTTGGAGATGACTCTGATCCCAGCAGTTTAACCCTTTGGTCAATAGTGACTGTGGCATCTGAGCAGTTAGCTTCCTCTGCAAGCAGAATCCAGTAGTTGTTACTGTAGGCCGAGGCCGTCTACAGACCTGCTGCGTTCCAGACACTGTTACATCCTAAACATAATTAGTATTACCGCACCCATAACGACCCGGCCTATTACATTATTCACTTATTTAGGCCTTATTCACACGTCAGTTTTTTGGTCAGTGATTTCCATCAATTATTGTGAGCCAAAACCAGGATCGGAGCCTCCACAGACATGAGGTATAAGGGAAAGATCTGCTCCTATTCTGTGTTTAGAGCCGCACCTGGTTTTGGCTCAAAATCACTGATGGAAATCACTGACCAAACACTGACTGTGTGAATAAGGCCTTAACCTGCACAGAGGACTCCTTTGTTTGGAGTGCTATTGTTTGGTTGACTCTCATGTATCCAAAAATAGTATCAATAAATTATTTTTGGGAAAAATAAAAAAGTTATGAGTGTCAGAATATGGCAAAGCAAACAAAGCTATCTTTTTATAGTTAAAAAGATATACATTTTTTTAAAAATTATTATTAAAGGGAACCTGCCGCAAAATGCAGTATAATCTGCAGGCATATAATCTGCATTGTCCACCCTCCTTGATACCAGTCACTGATAAGGTGGCCCCCGGTACTACTGAGCCCAGAAAGAGCAGAGATTTAAGGGGATTCTGGGATTCTGGTTAGATTAACCACAGGATAGGGGATAAGTATTAGATCGCTAGGGGTCCTACTTCTGGGACCACCACTGATTACGAGAACAGGGGCCCTGTACCTCCTGCTGGGAAAAAAAAAACATTTTTAATAAGTTATCAAATACATTAGACACCCCAAAATGGTGGCATTGAAAAAAAATACAACTCGTTGCACATAGAACAAGCCCTCATACAGCGATGTCAACTGAAAAATAAAAACGTTATTGCTTTTGAAATGTGGAGAAATTGCTGTAGCCTTAAAGGGGTTCTGTAGTTTTTTTCAAACTGATGATCTATCCTCTGGATAGATCATCAGCATCTGATCGGCGGGGGTCCGACACCCGGGACCCCCGCCGATTAGCTGTTTGAGAAGGCAGCGGCGCTGCAGGAGCGCCGCGGCCTTCTCTGTGTTTACCGCAGGCCAGTGACGTCACGACTAGTATGACTGTCCTGGGCGCGGCTAAGCTCCATTCATGTGAACAGAGCTTAGCCCCGCCCAGGCCAGTGATACTAGTCGTGACGTCACTGGGCCTGCAGTAAACACAGAGAAGGCCGCGGCGCTCCTGCAGCGCCGCTGCCTTCTCAAACAGCTGATCGGCGGGGGTCCCGGGTGTCGATCATCAGTTTGAAAAAACTGCAGAACCCCTTTAAAGGGTCACTGAATTTTCATAAAGATTGTGATATATCATAGAGACATATTTAAGATTTTGAGAAGTGGGGGTCTGATCTCTGAGATTACCCCCCCCCCCCTTAGCAATCACATAGTGGGCTCTCTGCTCACTGCAGGAGACAGGATCGAGGTGGGCCCATAGACTTTGTATTGAGTACATCTACTGCATTGGGGGTCTCAGCACTCGGACCACCACCGATCAAAACTTTTGATATGTCCCTATGATGTGGCTCACAGCATTCGATCCTTTAAAGGGCTTTTCCCATCACATACAATTGGGGCATATCGCTTGTCGCCTACAAGGAGAACGGAGCGGGGAGAGCTGTGGCTGGAGGCCACCACCAAGCGCTGCTCCCTGCTTCTCCAATACATGAATGGGAGCACACCATTCATTTTGAGCCAGTGCTCGGCTATTTTCGGCGGCCCCATTGAAATGAATAGAAGGCGGCTGCGCATGTGCAGTGCACCCTCCATTAATTTCCCTGTTCCACCTCTGGGACCCGCACCTATCTGACAATGGGGGCATATCCTAGCGATATGCCCCCATTGTATGTGATGACAAAACCCCTTTAAAGGCTATGTACACCTTTGGAGTCAATTTTTGTTTATGATTGCATTTAACTTATTTTTGGCTGAAAATCATTTTCAATTGGTCTTTATTAATAATATTGAGCTGTTCAGTCACAAAGGGTTAACTGTTTGTCTAGCTGGGTGACTGGTACTTTCACTTTCACTTTGGTCATCTAATTACCCTTATCTGTAAACTACTGAGAGGTCATAAACACTTATTTAAGCCACATTCTTATCAGTAAGTTAAGGATTGAACTTTAATGAGTGTTTATGATGTGAGAGAGAAGAGATAAGCTGTCCGTCTGCTCCTCAGATGACGGAATTGAGAAAACATCCACAGGCAGCTAGTACAGTATTTCCGCTCTGTACACAAAAAAGGATTCCATATTGTTAATTAGTCCAATTGAAAAAGTGATTTTTAGGTCAAAATAAGTATAATAATAATAATAAAAAAAATTGCCCCCAAAGGTGCACATAGCCTTTAAGTTTGCCCAGAGAATCCCATTAGGAGACGTTGCATGGACCTTGCTCTTGTTCCAGCAGATACATGAAGACCATAGACCCCGCGCAGTGTGAGATCTGATCTCCTCCTTCATGCTGCCTGAACATTAAGATCTCCTCTTATTTTTAGACATGGTAGAGGAGCTATTAGCCGCAGACTATCTTTAGTCTCAAGAATTTTTTTCCCCATCTTAACCTTTCTGCTGCACAAGGCCCCACGTCTAGTTTTTCATGAGTCCTCTTTGTCAGTGATAGTTTTCGTGCAGTCGCTTGTTTGTCAGCAGGGATACCTCGTGCTTAGTAATTTGCTTGCTAATTGATGTTTTAGAGAAAAAAGAAAAATAAAAGTCCTTTAGATTTCATTAAAGCGTGTGGGCGTTCAGTGAAAAGGACTATTTATAAGCCTGTCCTACCATGCACTACAATGGCGTCATCTCCTCCTCTCCTAGATCATTGCTGGTTTCCCCTATTTTGTTTTCTCATCCTTCATTTTTCTCTCCTTCTTTCCAAATTTAATTTTCACAGTGTTTTCAAACCTAAAGAGAAGTTTTTCCTTTCAAGTCAGCTTTAAAGGGGTATTCCAGTGACTACAAATATATTCCCTGTCCACTGCATAGGAGATAACAAGCTGACAGCTGGAACCCCCACCGTCCCTGAGAAATGAGGTCACATGCCCCAGTACAGTGATTGCTATCTCCGGTAGTAAAGTAAAGGCGTCCATAGCCTTTAAATGTTATTTATTTTATTTTTTGAACATTGCCATGGTTGTAGAGGTTGTCTCACAATGGAATATTATTTATTCAGGACAGTTCAAGGAGTTTTTCCACAAAAAGTATTAATAGGCAAAAAGCAGATTATTAACAATATCTTTCTTTCCATTGGTGGCAGTGCCCCTACTATTTTTCTTCACTGCTGGTGGTCGTGTCCACCTAGTCAATCAGCTGTCTTGCATTAATCCAGTCTGGTGATACTTCTAATGTATTGCACATGTTCTGCTTCATCTGACAAGGAAAATCTAATTTTTCTGCTTATACAGAGTCTGGGGCTGCCAGTGTCAGAGGAGCAGATCCAAGAAATGGAGGCCAACCTGGAGAACATAGACTTCAAAATGGCAGCTGAGGAGGAGAAGCGCTTGCGGCATGATGTCATGGCCCACGTGCATACATTTGCACACTGCTGTCCCAGAGCAGCACCCATCATTCACCTGGGAGCCACCTCCTGTTATGTAGGGGACAATACGGTGAGTGTTTCCTCAGGACATGATCTCAGCAGAGGATGGAATTGCTGTAACTTATACCAAACTATTACAGAGCGGCGGTGTAGGGGATAACGTAGAGCTGCCACTAGTAACCAGCCCCGGTATTGTTAGTTATGTGCTGGACCAGTGTTTCCAGTATACTGGTCCATCAAGTTACAGTATTAAATGGGTTATCAAGGAAATGATAATAATCACCTATCCTCAGGGTAGGTGATCATTATCCCATCACATAGGCAGGGGTCCAAGTCCCTCCAGCTTTCCAAGCACACCACCATACATTGTATAGCGGCAGTGCTTGGTATTCACTTGAATGGGGCTGAGCTGCAGCTAACCCTTGTGACTCTTGTACGGTGACATCACTGACCTAGGAAGAGGCCACAATGCTCACGGAGCAGATCAGTGAGCTCATGGGTTTAAGACCCCCGCAGATGTGATATTGATGACCTATCCTGTGGTCTGTCACTTCTGGGCTGGCAGTCAGTGCTTTTAGAGTACTGACACGAGTACTGCGAGAGAGATGTGCCTCATGAGACTCGCTGCCACCGCCTCCACTGACGATGATGGTCAGGTTTACTTCCTATGCACAATAGGAAAGCTGCCAGTGAGGAGGAAGGGGCAGCAAGTCTCATCAGACACATCTCCCTTGCAGCGCTCACAGAAGGGACAGCCCGCTGACTGCCATGACAGAAAGGACAGCCCGCTGACTGCCATGACAGAAGGGACAGCCCGCTGACTGCCAGGACAGAAGGGACGGACCGCTGACTGCCATGACAGAAGGGACGGACCGCTGACTGCCAGGACAGAAGGGACGGACCGCTGACTGCCAGGACAGAAGGGACGGACCGCTGACTGCCAGGACAGAAGGGACGGCCCGCTGACTGCCAGGACAGAAGGGACGGCCCGCTGACTGCCAGGACAGGAGGGACGGCCCGCTGACTGCCAGGACAGGAGGGACGGCCCGCTGACTGCCAGGACAGGAGGGACGGCCCGCTGACTGCCAGGACAGGAGGGACGGCCCGCTGACTGCATTTTAAACCAGTGGTACCTGTGGAGAAACCCATACTCACCTGTGCTCCTCTGCTCTGGCTCTCTTCACTGCACTTCCAGTCTTACAGGTTTGTGTCCCGTTGCAGCCAATGACTGGCCTCAGCGGTGATGTATCCACAAGCTGCCCCTGACCTAACAGAGATGTGCCACTTTGGGACACGCTGCTGCTAAGGCCAGTAATTGGCTGTAGCGGTTCTTGTCATCCTATGAATGCGGAAATTTACAGACAGGGACCAGAAGACTAGAGAAGGGAGCAATGGGGAGCCGGTAAGTATGGATTTATCTACAGGTACTGTTGGCTGGAGGGAGGAAGAAAAAAAACAAAAAACTGGAAACACATAATGCTATGAAAAACTAGTAACTGGTCCAGAAGGCCTAAATGCCGAAATGGCATGTGCTTTTTTGTATCTCGGAGTGTGAGGTGCAGCGGGGGAGACATAGGCAGCAGTCTCTGGTATACAGCACACCCTAACTGCTCCATTTGTCCGTATATTTCCAGGACCTTATAGTTCTGCGTGATGGCTTTGATCTACTGCTTCCAAAGGTAAGAACTGTTACCTTCAATAAAGCAAGCATATTAATAATAATATTCCCCGACAAATTGTAATGTCTCTTTTCCTGTCTCTGAATCGCAGCTTGCTCGGGTCATAAGCCGCTTGGCCGACTTTGCGGAAAAATACGCTGATCTTCCGACTTTAGGATTCACCCACTATCAGTAAGCGATGGCAGTGCTGCTGTGTTTGTGACCTTGTGTTAGGCTACTTTCACATCTGCGTTTTCATTTCCTTTTCTTCTGCCGGATCTCAAAACCGCAGGAAAACGCATCCGTTTGAATAATACAACCGGCTGCATCCATTCAGAGCGGATCCATTTGTATTAGATCGAAAATGAACATGCTGGATCCGGCATCAAGTACCCTTGTAAGTCAGTGGGCGCCAGATCCGGCACCATTGACTTACATGGTTTTTGATGGTTTGGGGCAGAACTATAAGGGTGTATGCCCATGGTGCTTATTACATCCTCTGCGTATTATATTACCAGCGAAGTAGATGAGATTTTTAAAATGTCATGTACACTGTGTAGACATTTTCCACACGGGAAATTAACCTGCGGTTTGCATTTTGAAATCCACAGCAGGTCAGTTGTTTGTGCAGATTTTCAGTACAGATTTTACTCTTTGCAAAAATCCTCACCAAAATCCGAAAGGGACACATGCAGATTTTGTCGTGGAAACACAGCCAAAACCGCCCGACACTCTGCATGCACTACACTGCCATGTGCATGTTCCATTAGCCTGTGTTCACATGTAGCAGATTCATTGCTGAAATTGCTGCACCTTACATCTGAATGGAGTTGGTTATACCACGTTCTGGATTTCTGTTAGCCCCTTCCAGATCAATGGGGCAGTTACAGAATTTTCTGCAACACATGTACCCAGGGGCGGACTGGCTGCAAACCTTACAGATAAATTACCCTATTGGCCGATGCCCAGGGGCTTCCCGAGGAGTCACGACCGCCTGTCGGGTACATAGTGATATGGTGCTGTCAGCATTAATTAATGTTAGCATCTGGTACTTGAGTACCTGGCTGGCAGAAGAAAGCGCCATTCAGCATTCAACTGTATTGCTATCCTCATGACGGTGATAGAGTCGAATGCTGTGGCGGGGGTGGCAGTATTTGGTTCTGCTGGAGCAGTATTTTGTGCTGCACTACAGTATTGCTGGCTCCGCCTATTTATGTTGGACCTGCCTTCTGTCGATTTGGACCAACCTATAACATGGGCACACTTACTTTTTGTTTTGTTTTTGCAGGGTCACTTTAAGTTCCCAGTCCACCCCTGAAAGTACCCATATACACATATACCCTAATTCTCAGCAGACCTTGTTATTTTTGAGGGTGATGGCTAACATTTGGTCACTGAGATCTGATGAGGCTGGTCTGTGCACACTGACTGTGGGAGGGGGTGGGGTCCCTCATTGGAATGCCTGGGAGACCCGACAGAATGGAAGGAGTCCTCTCTATATTTTGCTAAATTAACCGGTAATTATACCTGTCGGCTTCTCCTTGTCCCAGGAAGCAGACATGGAAGCATTCAGGATTATCATGAAGTTTGCATCATCACCACTGAGTAGGATTTCACTTGCTCTTCTTGTAGACCGGCCCAGCTGACCACTGTAGGAAAACGTGCTTGTCTCTGGCTTCAAGACCTGTGCATGGATCTGCGCAATCTGGAGCGAGCCCGGAATGAACTCCGCTTCCGCGGGGTAAAGGGCACAACCGGAACACAGGCCAGCTTCCTGCAGCTATTTGAGGGAGACCATGACAAGGTATGTAGTCCTTTTTTTACCCCGTGGAAATGGCACTTTTTATGAAAGTGCTAGGCAAAGTACTGAGCATGTGAAGAGGTTAAAGAGGACCTCTGCTGACATGTCTTTTTAAGTAACTGCAAGCATTTCCATGTAATAATATATTCTTATAATTCTGTGTTGTGCCATGTCTCTATTATTCCTACTAGAAGCAGAATTAGTCTGCTATAAAGGTTCAATTGGAGGTTATCACTTGGGGGTTTGTCCCTGTACAGTCTGCTGCTGGCAGCACTAATTGGACAATGTCAGACTGTGCAGGGTCACACTGGTATTGGGCTACTTTCACACTAGCATTAATATTTTGTAGTATTGAGATCCGTTTTGTCCCCATTCATTGTCAAAACGTAACTGAACAGAACGGAGTTCTCCAAAATGCATTCTGTTCCGTTCTCATACCAGAGAGCAAACCACAGCAAGCTTTATGTCCTCGGATGCGGAGCAAGACGGATCCGGCATGATACACAATAGAAAACGGATCCGTCCCCCATTGACTTTCAATGGAGTTCATGACGGATCCATTTTGGGTATGATAAAGATAATACAACCGGATCCGTTCATAGCTGATGCACATGGTTGTATTATCAGTAACAGAAGCGTTATTGCTGAACCCTGCCGGATCCAGCAATAACGCCAGTGTGAAAGTAGCCTTACACAGCTGGACCTTTATTCATAAACTTCTAGTAGGAATAATGAGGAATGACACAACGTGGAGTCATAAGAATGGATACTCTAGATTTGTTACAACATGAGGAGTGCAAGCAGTTACTAAAAAAGACATGTCAGGAGAGGTGAAAGGGTCCCCTTTAAAGAAGGTTCGTCAGCTCTCCCGACGCATCGATTTCTTTGTGTGGTAACAATACTTGTTTTTTCAGGAAACTTTGCATTGTGCCGTTCCTTTGTTATCCTTACTAGAAATTAAAAGATTGGATGTTACTAGTTGTCTCATTCAGTGCCAGGCTGTAAGAACACACCACAACAAGTTGTTTGTTCATACATATTCAGGAGGAATAACAGAGGAACGGCACAGCATAGTTATAAGAAAAGATGCCCCTGCATTCTTATTCCATGGGGAATACAAGTAATTACTGAATCAGACATGTCCGGGAAGGGGGCACATCCTCTTAAATGAAATGTGGTGTCCACATTTGGTGCCTGAAAAAGAATCATGATGATGAGTGCTGCTGAAGGCGGAAACTGTGTATATGCTAAATCTGTATACACGTCCTCATACGTACTTGTGAATCTGGCTTGTCTTCATGAATCTCTCTCGGGTGAATTTTTGAGGCATTTTATATAGCTCTTGATCAGTTCATTGTTCCCTTTTTCTTAAAGGGAGTGTCGCCCCCAAGATCCGTTTCAAAGTAAGCATACTGCCCCACATAACCATACCTTTCTTAGGCTTCATTCACACGACCGTATTTGTTTTGCAGTCCGCAAATTGCGGATCCGCAAAAAAAAAAAAAAGGATGCCGTTCCGTATGGCATCCGTTTTTCAATTTTTTTTGCAGATCCATTGTAACAATGCCTGTGCTTGTCAGCAAAACGGACAAGAATAGGACATGTTCTATCTTTTTTGCGGAACGGAAATACAGAAACTGAATGCACACGGTGTACCTTCCGTTTTTTTTACGGACCCAGTGTTTCCTTGTCTCAGTTAGTGTGTCCTTACTCCCAAGGGGAGTCATTCTTCTCAGACTCTTTACACTGGCTTCCATTAATAAATCATTCATGACAGATGGGTTTTGTCTGCATTGAAATCAGAATTATTATTATTATTATTATTATAATCTTTTTGTTTAGGTAGAAGAGTTAGACAGACTGGTGACCAGTATGGCAGGATTTAAAAGGTAGGTAAGGTCCTTGATTTTCCTTTCTCTAGGGTTTCAAATTACCTCTGAAGGTATACTAAGACATTAATCGGCACCGAATTTCGGTTCTCTGGGTATTCAAAAATTACAAAACAGATACTTAAATATTACTTTATTATAAAAATATTCCCAAATACCTTTTATCAGCTATAATGGCTTGTTTTGTCTGGGCAACAATTATATGGGGAAATAAAATGGTCACTGTCCTATTAGTACACACAAAACCTGTCCTAATCACACAGGACAAGTTACTTCAGAACACTAGAGTTAGGCCTCTTTCACACTAGCGGCAGCACGGATCCGGCAGGTGAAGGGTGCCGCCGGATCCGTGCTGCTGCAGGGACATGTGTGGGGCCGGAACCGCGCTCCGGCCCCACACATGTCACACAGTACATACACACACACACACACACACACAGACATATACACATACAAATACACATACATACTTACATGCTCCCGGCAGGTCTCCACAGCGCAGGAGGAGCAGGATGGCGCACACATAGGACGATTCACCACAGAGCCCTCTGATGGGCGCCGGGTGGAATTGTCCTATGTGTGCGCCGTCCTGCTCCCCCTGCGCTGTGGAGACCTGCCGGGAGCATGTAAGTATGTATGTGTATATGTCTGTGTATGTTTATGTGTATGTATCTATGTGTGCAGGTGACTGATCCGTCATGAACTCCATTGAAAGTCAATGGAGGACGGATCCGTTCACCATTGTGTCACACCAAACGGATCTGTCCCCATTGACTTTCATTGGGGGTCATTCCGGATCCGTCTTGGTGCGAAAGCATGCTGCGGTTTGCTCTCCGGTCTGAAGACGGAACGAAATGCTTTTTGGAGCATTCCGTTGTCTTCAGTTCAGTTTTGTCCCCATTGACAATGAATGGGGACAAAACTGAAGCGTTTTATTCCGGTATTGAGCCCCTATGATGGAACTCAATACCGGAATTATAAAACTCTAGTGTGAAAGTAGCCCTTAAAGAGCTGCCTCCTCCTCCTCTCTGCTCTGCTTGTCAGGGATTATGGTCCTGAATACAGCTGATAGGATCTTCAGCTGAATCTCTGTAGAAATGGAGGAGACATCAAGTACAGAAAGGATGGACAGGACAGACTGTGATAATGGAGACTGCATACAAGAGCTGCTGCCCATTAGCCACCACATCCCCCACCTCCTCTCTGTACTTCATGTCTCCTCACGAACTCCATTTCTACAGAGATTTAGTTGTAGTTCTTAGCTGTATTCAGGACCATCATCCCTGACAAGCAGAGCAGAGGAGGATGAGGCAGCTCTTTACCTCAGTGTTGTGAGGTAACTTGTCCTGCTGTGTGATTAGGACAGGTTTTGTCTGTACTAGTAGGACGGCGGCCATTTTATTTCCCCTCATGATTGTTCCCCAGACAAACAATCCATTATAACTAATGAAAGGTATTTAAGAATGTATTTATAATAGTCATATTTAGGTATTTTCAGTCATTTTATTTTATAAATTCCCAGAACCTCTTTAACCCCTTCAAGCGACAGCCAGTTTGGACCAAATGCCGGAGCCCCATTTTTCAAATCTGACATGTCACTTTATGTGGTAATAACTGTGGAACGCTTTTTACTTATCCAGGCCATTCTGAGATTTTCTCGTCACATATTGTACTTCATGACAGTGGTAAATTTGAGTCAAAATATTTCATTCTTATTTATAAAAAAAAAAATACCAAATTTACCAAAAATTTAGAAAAATTAGCAAATTTCCACTTTTAAAATACATAGTAATACCTCCAAAAATAGTTATTACTTTACATTCCCTATGTGTCTACTTCAGGTTTGGATCATTTTGAAAATTACATTTTATTTTTTTGGGACGTTAGAAGGCTTAGAAATTTAGAAGCAAATCTTGAAATTTTTCACAAAATTTCCAAAACCCACTTTTTAAGGACCAGTTCAGGTCTGAAGTCACTTTGTGAGGCTTCCATCATAGAAACCACCCAAAAATGACCCCATTTTAGAAACTACACCCCTCAAGGTATTCAAAACTGATTTTACAAACATTATTAACCCTTTAGGTGTTCCATAAGAATTAAAGGAAAACGTAGCCAAAATTTCCGAATTTCACTTTTTTGGCAGATTTTCCATTTAAATCATTTTATTCAGAGAATAAAGCAAGGGTTAACTGCCAAACAAAACTCAATAATTATTACCCTGATTCTGTAGTTTACAGAAATGCCCCATTTGTGATCGTAAACTGCTGTACAGGCACACGGCAGGGCGCAGAAGGAAAGGAACGCCAGGGCAGATTTCACTGGAAAAATTTTAAGTTGCCATGTCACATTTGATGCACCCCTAGAGTAGGAAACTCCAAAAAAACTGACCCCATTTTGGAAACTACGGGATAAGTTGGCAGTTTTCTTAGTACTATTTTAGGGTACATACGATTTTTGGTAGCTTTATACAGGGCTGTGGAGTCGGTAAGCCAAAGCCCCGACTCCGACTCCTCAATTTCCCCTCACCCCGACTCCGACTTCTACTCCCTCATACATGGAGCATGTTTAAGTGATAACTTTAAACAAATTTGCATAAAATCAATAGTACAGATAAGTCATGACAAAAACCGTTTGTAATCTATCCGGCTTCTCTGGGTACAGTCACTTAGGGCTAATCAGAGGCGTAGCTAGAGGTTCAGCATGGGGGGGCGAACACTTGAGTGGCCCCACATTATGGCTTCCAAACGCGACGTTTCCTTACTTGTGGGCACATACTACAAGTTTGTGCGTTATAATACTGTATAGCTACATGACTATATAAATGCCGTATCTATCTACGGATAGTCTAAATACTCTAAAAAAGGGGCTCCTTGTTAAGAAATCTGTTCCCAGCTTTTACATCACTAAACTAACAGTCTTGTCCCTTTGCCCATTCAGACTCAGATCGGCTTAATGTGCCCCCATCAGACTCAGAATCGCTTATGTGGCCTCCATCAGAAGCGCTCAATCAGCGAGTGTGCCCCTCATCAGACTCAGACCTAAGACGTGTTGGTGGCCTCATCAGACCCCCCAACAGCAGATGTGCCCATCAGCGACATCAGATCAGCGAGAATGTTCCCCATCAGACCTCAGATCAGCAGAATGTTGCCCCCATCAATACTCAGATCAGGCAGAATGTGACCTCACTCAGCAATGTGCCCCCCACAGACTATCAGCAGAATGCCCAGACCCTCAGATCACAGATGTGCCCCATCAGACTCGATCAGCAGAATGTGCCCCATCAGACCCAGATAGCGAATGCCCCTCAGACCTCAGATCACAGAATATTGTCCCATCAGAACTAGATGCAGCAAAATGTGCCCCCATCGAGACCTCAAGATCTAGGCAGAATGTGCCCCGCCAATCAGATATACAGACAGCAGAATGTGGCCCCATCAGACGCTCAGATCAGTAAGAATGTGCCCATCAGACCTCAAGATCAGTAGAATGACGCCCCATAACAAGTGTCCTCAGAATCAGCAGCAGAATGTGCCCCATAGACCTCAGTGAGCAAAGACCTCAGATCAGCAGAATGTGCCCCATCAGACCTCAGATCAGCAGAATGTGCCCCCATCAGACCTCAGATCAGCAGAATGTGCCCCCATCAGACCTCAGATCAGCAGAATGTAACCCCCATCAGACCTCAGATCAATCAGCAGAATGTGCCCCCATCAGACCTCAGATCAGCAGAATGTTCCCCCATCAGACCTCAGATCAGCAGAATGTTCCCCAACAAACCTCAGATCGGCTTAATGTGCCCCCATCAGACCTCAGATCGGCTTAATGTGCCGCCATCAGACAGATCGGCTTAAATGTCAGCCGCCCATCAGACCTCAGATCGGCTTTAATGTGCCGCCATCAGACCTCAGATCGGCTTAATGTGCCGCCATCAGACCTCAGATCGGCTTAATGTGCCGCCATCAGACCTCAGATCGGCTTAATGTCAGCGCATGTCAGACCTCAGATCGGCTTAATGTGCCCCATCAGACCTCAGATCGGCTTAATGTGCCCCCATCAGACCTCAGATCGGCTTAATGTGCCCCCATCAGACCTCAGATCGGCTTAATGTGCCCCATCAGACCTCAGATCGGCTTAATGTGCCCCCATCAGACCTCAGATCGGCTTAATGTGCCCCCATCAGACCTCAGATCGGCTTAATGTGCCCCCATCAGACCTCATCGGCTTATGGCCCCATCGACCTCAGATCAGCAGAATGTGCCCCCATCAGACCTCAGATCGGCTTAATGTGCCACCATCAGACTCCATAATGGAAGCGCTCACTTGTATTCGCCTGATTGTACTAAGGCCATCCCTGCTGGGCCCCCCAGAGGTATTGGGCCCAGAGCATCGCCTCCCCTACCCCCCCTCTCCCCCAGTAGCTACGTCTCTGGGCCTGATGTATGAAAACTGTCTAGGTCTAAGACTTTTTTTGTTGCCCATAGCAACCAATCAGAACTCCCCTTTCATTTTTCCAGAGCACTATATGAAATGAAAGGGGAGCTCTGATTGGTTGCTATGGGCAACAAAGAAACTTCTACACCTAGACAGTTTTCATACATAAGGCTCTAGGTGTTTTACATCAGCAGATAGAAGCCATGAGAGCAGCTAACCTCTCCAAACATGAGCTCAGAGGAAACAAAGCATACAGAGAGAACATGCACTGGACATAAAGGGCAGTACACAGTCATCTCAACTAAAAGCCTAAATCCTTAGATCAGGAATAGAACAGACATTTATAGGACATTTCATCATTTTCACAAATTCTTATAAAAATATATTCAGCACTGAACTAAATGTACTAATTCATTATATATTTTAGGAGTCGGTCCATTTTATACCGACTCCGACTCCACCAAAATGGTGACCGACCACGACTCCGACTCCACAGCCCTGGCTTTATATTACACTTTTTGTGAGGCAAGGTAACAAAAACTAGCAGTTTTGGCATTGTTTTTATTTTTTGTTATTTACAACATTCATCTGACAGGTTAGATCGTGTGATACTTTTATAGAGCAGGTCGTTACGGACGCGGCAATATCTAATATGTATACTTTTTTTATTTAAGTTTTACACAATATTTTTGAAGCACAAAAGAAAAATCATGTTTTAATGTCTCCATAGTCAGAGAGCTGTAGTTTTTTATTTTTTGGGCGATTGTCTCAGGTAGGGGCTCATTTTTTGCGGGCCGAGATGACAGTTTGATTAGTACCATTTTGGGGTAAATACGCCTTTTTGATCGCCTGCTATTATACTTTTTGTGTGGAAAGGTGACAGAAAATGGCTGTTTTGGTATAGCTTTTTTTAAAAAAAATGTTTGCGTACACCTGGCGGGGTGGACCATGTGATGCTTTTATAGAGCCGGTCGATACGGACGCGGCAATACCTAATATGTGTACTTTTTCTTTTTCTTTTTTTTTTTACTTCATTTGGGGGAAAAGGGTGCTTTTTTAACTTTTTTTTTAAACTTTTTTTACTTTCTTTTTACACTTTTTTTTTACTTTTTACATTTTTTTTTTTTTAAATTTATCAAGACTCATTTGGATCTTGAAGATCCAGTGGGCTTGATGGCTATACAGTGCATTGCAATAGTCATCTATTGCAATGCACTGTATCAGTGTTACACTAAGGCTGATAAAACCCTGAGGGTCTAATCAGCCTTAGGTACATGGCACCCAGGACGCTTTTGTAAAGCGTCCGGTTGCCATGGTAACCATCGGGCCGCTGCCATTGCAGCAGCGGCGGCCCGATGGCAGAGAGACTGAGCTCCCTCCCTCTTAACCCCATAGATGCTGAGTGCCAGAGTGGAGATCGCAGCCTGAAACCAGCATTTTAGCACTGAAGCGCTCCGATTGGTTAGTCTGCAGAGACTAGCCAATCGGAGCGCTTGCTGGCAAGGGACCACTCTGATTGGTCTCTTGCCGGCTTCCCCGAGGTCTCTGCTCTCTGGGAGAGCGGAGACTCCGGGGCTGTGACACTTTGCACGTCCAAATGCCGCAACTT
Source organism: Rhinella marina (assembly GCA_900303285.1). Taxonomy (NCBI): domain Eukaryota; kingdom Metazoa; phylum Chordata; class Amphibia; order Anura; family Bufonidae; genus Rhinella; species Rhinella marina. Next base: position 369,646 of record ONZH01028414.1, on the reverse strand, counting down.
ACTTGCACTTTGGACGTACAGTTACGTCCAAATGTGCCAAAAGGTTAAAAACGAAGTGGTTTTTGAGGGTGCCGCCAAAACTAGGTTTGTATGCTTTTTTGGCTTGTAAGAAATGGCATGACATTTAGGGCTGTTTCACATGAGCCTACCCTGTGAACGGAGCTGCATAGTTCTGGTGCTGGAGCTACCCCAAAATGGGCGAGAATGCCAGATGTTGGGCTCTCAATGATTTCATATGACCTGTCCCGAGGATGGGTTATCAATATCCTGGACAACCCCTAAGCCATATGTTGTTAGGCCTTGGATTCTCTCCAGGGGTCCAGAGTACAGACAGTTTTCTAGTTGGTCAGAAGTAAGTTATTTAAGCAACTATTGAATGCACTTTGAATAATTTGATGTTTGGGTCGAATGAAGTGCAGGAGAAGATGGCAGAGAGAAGTCTAAATATACAGGACTGTATAAGGAGGTGTCACAATCTTTTAATTTTTTTTAGGGCGTATATAGTTACTGGACAAACCTATAGTCGTAAAGTGGATGTAGAAGTGTTGTCTGTCCTGGCCAGCTTAGGAGCCACAGTCCACAAGGTGGGTATGAATCTTGGTATACCACATTTTAATGATTTTGTATATTCCTAAAGCTGATTTCTGCTTCATATGATTGGAGATTAGGTTTTTTCTAATTTTGGAAAAAAAAAACTGCTCTGTATTACCATATTTTTGGACCATAGGACACACCTCCCATTTAGACAACAAAAAATAGGAGAAAACAATTCATACTAATTTAAGAGGTTGTTCACCTAGGGGATGTTCTTTGCAAACCTCCCAGCATGGCCAGACCCGTGGTGGGAATCATACATACCTAAGCCCTGCCGCTGTGTTCTGGCTCCATTGCTCCCCCTTGGGCGCTGCAGGTCTTAAGTCTTCCCGCATCAACATCCAGTTTGCGTCACGTGACAGTCACATGATGCATGGGTGACACAACACCACTGCAGTCAATTATTAGCTGCAGCAGCCATGTGACCTATGCCAAACTGGTTGTTGACATGGAAGACCCAATGGGAGCAATGGAGCCACAACACGGCAGCAGGGATCAGGTACGTAGGATTCCCATCGCGAGTCTGGCAACACTGTGTCTGTCATGTGATGCTTCCAGAGTGTCCATTATTGGCATTGTTCTGCTCCTGAATCGGGCAAAACAACAGAAATAAAAACCACTGATGAGAATTTGGCCTAATTAGCACAGACAGCGGAAAATATTACAGTGTATAGCCCATACATGTGAAATGCCCTAGATAAGGCAGGCACCGTTCACTGGGCTTGTGAGCGATTCCTGGCTTGGGTAGTTTGTGCTATTTACTGTCAACCCCAAACAGCAGTGGACCCAGCATGGCAGGTGTGGTGAAGCCGCTGGAGGCCAGGCAGATAAAAGAATGGGTTAAGGTCTTGCCCCAATAATGCCGGCCTCGCTTGGGCACTGATGTGTACATTGGCTGTGGGTAGACTTTGTAAAGCAATGTGCTGTGCCAATGTACATTCACTGTTCTACAGAAAACCAGGGCCTTGGCGCAGTCCCTTCATCACCCCATATGTGCACCATAATTTGCGACTTTAGGCTTATCTCTACTTTTCCAAAGGGGTGGGCCCACTGGAATTACAAAAACTTATGCCAGAAACTAGCGTAAGCTGATGTCTACCCCAGCCCCTGGCACATTGCTGGGCAGAGAGATCAAGACCGGCGTGTGGGTATGCCAGTTTTGTCAAATCCCAAGGCTTGTAGGGAAAAAGTCAAATCACAACTCGTAGCGAGCTCTTTCCTGAGATACACCTCTTTACATTTTGTTTTCCATGGAGAGTTGCCAATAAGTCTCCATGCCATGGAGCATTTCCAGTAAGTCTCCATTCAGGACTGGTCTCTTTAATGAGATTCAGCACCTGCCTAAGACACGGGTCTAATCTATAAGGACTTTATAACCGCCCCATTTACAGAGCATAAAATGTGCTCTAGTTCCCTCTACAGTCCACAAACACTGATCTTGGCACCGTTAGTGCACTCTGGCGCGGCCTGCTGGTCAATGTCTATATAGCACTGACATTAAAATGCATTGCAGCTATATAGTAACTGCCCTATTGAGTGCAGTTACTATATAGATACAATCTACATAACAGTACCTGAAATACACAAGTTGTCTCTAGTGCCACCTATTGGATGGCTGCCCTATAAGTCATTGTCTGGTCCTTTTAAATGGGCTTTGAAACAATGGCTTGAGATATAAGTCAGAGTCAGAACTTTTTCCATCTGCAAAGAGTTGCTTCAGGGATGTTGTCCCCCATTCATGCAAAGCAGGGTATTGGCATGAATGTTTGAGAGGCCTTTGACATGGGACTAGAGGAGAGGCAGAGCCTCTACAGATGGGGGTCTTTTCCTTACGAAAAAGATTCTGGCTTTGGCTTATAGCTCAAGTCATTGTACCGAGTCCCTTTTAAAGGACCAGACATTGACTTATAGAGTAGCCACCCAATAGGTGGCACTAGAGAGCCAGCTTTTGTCCTCCTGGGTCAAATAATAAGCTTACTTACATTTATTTTTTCCTAGGGAGCATTGCTTGGCCTGTAAGACTCCTTTCACCAACTTGGTGGTCTGCTCAAGGAGAAACTTCAAGGAAATTAAAGGGGTGTCTCACTTCAGTAAATGGCATTAATTATGTGTAGAAAGTTAATACAAGGCACGTACTAATGTATTGTGATTGTCCATATTGTCTCCTTTGCTGACTTGATTAATTTTTCCATCACATTATACACTGCTCATATATAGGGGTTATGACCACCCTGCAATCCAGCAGCGGTGGTCGTGTTTGCACACTATAGGATAAAGCGGGAGTGCGCATAGGCCGGCGCTTTTTCCTATAGTGTGCAAGCACGATCACATGATAAATGTCATTTGCTGAAGTGAGACAACCCCTTTAATTTCCTGAGAATTACCTTTCTTGTGCTGATCTTGAGTACATTTGGTGCAGTTTATAGCTCCGTTGGTGGCTGCTGGACACGCTACAAGCTAGCTGAGCTGTTACACTGCAGGGACATCATTTGGTTGACCTACACATGATTGCTGTTTAGCATCTGCTACAGAGACTACACGTGCAAGAATACATATCATCAGAGAATCTATAGGTGTTCAAAGGGTGGTCCAAGCGCTGAAAAGAAAATGATTAAAAATAAAAAAAAACACGCTCCTGCTCTGGTCTTCCTGGTTCTGACACCTGGCACCCCCGCCAAACAGCTGTAAGAGGAGATGGCGCACACAGTGTGTTCACCACAGCGGACAGGAAGAGAGAAGGGAGATGGCACGTGCTCGCGGCGTCTCCTCATAAAGCTTATCGTCGGGGGTCCTGAGGATAGGTCATCAGTAGTCAAAGCCCGGACAACCCCTTTAATTTGTGCACGATCTTCCTTTATGTCTGCTGATGGGGAGCAGGGAGGACAAGCTTTGAGAAGGCTGGCTCTCAATGTTCCTGGCCTCTTGTTTCCTGTGGGATCAGCAGAGCCAGAGGTGCCTGACAGCCGCTTATCCCATCTCTAGTGTTACCACATCTAGCAGATAATCTCTAGAATGTAAACTGTGCTGTGCAAACATATGAAGCCCGAATAGAAGGTGTTAACGGTATAGTGTGCCTCCATATTAAAGAGTGTTATCTCTTCCACAGATATGTACTGATATTCGTCTGTTAGCCAACTTGAAGGAACTTGAGGAGCCATTTGAGAAGGAGCAAATTGGTGAGTTCTCCAATGAATTATCTGTCATATAGGCTGTGAAATATCGGGTGTACAAGCACGGGGGCCCTGAAAGTAAAAAGCAGTGGACATCTGACTTTCGATTGGGTCACAAATCGTTTTAGAATAGCGTTCAGGAGACGAAAGAGAGACGCTAGAGAATAAGCAGTCTGACAGATCTTGCACTTGCTATGTATAGTGAAGCACAGAAGCTACAGAAAGAAGAATGGACTAATTCTACTCATCATCTAGACATGACCACTGTAGATTCCTTCACGCCAGGACTGTGGTTCATGTGTATTACACTTATCAGGCACAGACTGGCCCACTGGGGAAACACGTGAATCCCTCTGTGGGCCCCCAGGGACAGACAGGAAACTTAAAGTGGCCCTGAAAAAAAAATTGGCCCATGTTGTAGGGGGGTTCAGATTGACAGAACGCGGGCCAGCACAAGTAGGCAGGGACAACACAAGTAGAGGGCAGCAATACGATACTACAGCACAAAGTACCGCCCCTGCAGAACCAAATACCACAGTGCAGCACCTTGCTGTACTATTCAGCAGTATCACCATCCTGAGGATGGTGATACAGTTAAATTCAGTTGGGCACTATGGCTGCTGGCCAGGAGCATGGTGCTCCTAGCATTAATGAATGCCGACAGCATCAGATCATTATGTGCCCGGCTGGTGGCCATGAGGAGGGCTCGGGTGGCAGCCTACAGCATTTCAACCAACCTTGTGCGTCCATATAGAAAAAAACTTTGATTTTTTTTTTTTTTTTAACAAACTACCCAGTTTATTATCGTAGACACATGGGGTGGCTGAGATGACTTCTAAGCACAGAAGCAGACCAGCGAGTATCCACTTTCCCCAGAGACCCACCTTCTTGAAGCCGTGAATTGGTCATCTTGCAGTGTCTTGCTGCTGCCTGCCACTGACTGAGCAAGTGAAGAGGGAGCTAGTCACCCTGATACTGACATGGTCTCAAGGGTGGAGCAGCATAGGCAGCAGGCTAATCCTGGAAATAGTGTTAGCACAGTTTTTGGAATTTGTGAATGGGGGTCAGGTATCTGTAGTGTGGCCCCCGAATGTAATTTTACACTATTATCCTCGTCTTATTTTTCCAGGATCCAGTGCGATGCCCTACAAGAGGAATCCCATGCGCTCCGAGCGTTGCTGCAGCCTGGCCCGTCATCTCATGACACTTATCATGAACCCGCTGCAGACGGCTTCTGTACAGTGGTTTGAGCGTACTCTGGATGACAGCGCCAATAGGTATAATTATCCTCTGATCTCTATTGGGTATCTGTATTAAGCACACGTCTTCTGCTACTTAAAGGAAATGTGTGACAAAAAATTCTATTTTGGAACATGAATACGGGGGCTGCCATCTTGCACAGGTTCACAACAGCATTTAGAAAGCATTAAGCATATTGCTTAACGGCAGCAGCATGGGCCATACACACAAAGGACTGGAGGGGACCTCCAGTAACTTTTATGGGAGAGTTTTTTTAGGCATGCTCTGTGACCTGTGCAGAGGTCAGTAGGGAGTAGATAAGTTGTGACATCACCTTTTGTGAATGGTGGAGCCAGTCTTATCTATACACAGAGGTGATGGCTTTACAGGCAGAATTAGAATGACATATGAGCAGATAACTGTAAAGGGATCTTTGTAGACTAAGAAGTGCCTGTTATTAGTCATAGTGGTCAGTGTGAAAACTGCAAGATTTTGCCTGCATTTGCCTCTTAATAAATTAGATGAATATTACTCCAGTGCGGGGAGTTCAAGACGTATGGGAATTCTAGTCTCCCCCATTTATTCTCATTGCACTGAACTTTTGTTGCAGATTTATACCAAAGACCTGTTGCATGTGCACTTGGTAGCTGAAGGCATCTGTGTTGGTCCCATATTACATTGCTGAGAAAAAGGAAGTTTTAATATATGCAAATGAGCCTCTACGAGCAATGGGGGCGTTGGCGTTACTCCTAGTGCCTCAGCTCTCTGCAGCTGCTGTGCCTTCTGCTCTTTGACAGGGCCAGGCAGTGAAAACGTTGCAATGCCTGGCCCTGACTTCTAAAGTCAATCAGATGCCCTTAATCCTCACATCTGCCATGTGTGAACCTGGCCGTATTGTCATAATCTGCCCCTTCCTTTGCTTGATATTATAGCATGATTTTAGAGTGTAATTCTACAGAGAACTGGGAAGTGATTATGGATCCACACTAACTGAATGTTCAATCTTTGAGAACTGCATTTTTATAATGTCTTGGCGGCCACTATCATTTCTTATATAGTACTAGCAGAAGGACCCGGCTTCGCCTGGGTATATTTCATCTATTTCATTTAATGTTTCTGTGTGTCGTTGCAGACATAAAGTCAATGCTGCTGACAGAAGTTGATTTTTACCTTCATTTTTTTCAATCCCCATTGGCTGTGGAGTGGGAAGGGGCGTGGTTTAGCAGGAACCTGGGGAAAGGGGGGGGCTTTTCAGTCCTTCTTTTCAGGGTGGCCTGAATGACAGGTCAATGCCATGGTAATTTATGAGGAAACACAGTGGGTAGCAGTGGAAGAAAACATCGCTTCGCACGGGTATATTTAATCTGTTTCATTTAAAGAGGACCTTTCACGACTTTGAAAAAATGAAACTGCACTATGTACCTGATAGTGCGTCCGACACTGATGCAGCGTTGTTTTTTTTCCAAATGGTGGCTTCACACGGGCCCCCCGTTCTTCTTCCGGGCTTTATGCTAATTAGCAAGCATCGGAACAGGGAGGAGGAGACTCCCTGTTCCTCAATGGGCGTTGCTTCTGCCCTGCTGTGAGCGCTGTCCAATCAGAGCGGACCGCTTACAGCAGGGTTGAACTCCGACAGGTACATAGTGCAGTTTCCTTTTTTTTAAAGTCGTGCAAGGTCCTCTTTAATGTTTGTGTGTGTCGTTGCAGAGAGAAAGTCATCCTCCCTCCCACCCCTGCAGCTGAGAGAAGTTGATTTTTACCTTCAATTTTTCAATCCTCGTTGGCTGCGGAGTGGGAGGGGGCGTGACTTAGCGAGATCTGGGGCAGGGGTTTTAAGTCCTTCTTTTGAGAGTGGCCTGAATTACAGTTCGATGCCATGGTAATTTATGAGGACACGCAATGGGTAGCAGTGGAAGAAAGCATCGCTTCGCATGGGTGTATTTAATCTATTTCATTTAATGTTTCTGTGTGTCGTTGCAGAAAGAAATCCAACCTCCCTCCCATCCCTGCAGCTGACAGAAGTTGATTTTTACCTTTTTTATTTCAATCCCTGTTGGTTGCGGAGTGGGAGGGGGCGTGGTCTGACTGGGCTGGGGCGTGACTTAGTGAGACCTGGGGCAGGGGTTTTAAATCCTTCTTTTAGGGTGGCCTGAATTAAAGGTCGATGCCATTGTAATTTATGAGGACACGCAATGGGTAGCAGTGGAAACAAACATCTTTTATTACTACTGAACGGTCGTAGTCTAATATTAGTCTATTTCATCTAATGTTTCTGTGTGTCGTTGCAGAGAGAAATTTACCCTCCCACACCTGCAGCTGACAGAAGTTGATTTTTACCTTTATTTTTTCAATCCCTGTTGGCTGCGGAGTGGGAGGGGGCGTGGCCTGACTGAGTAGGGAGCGTGACTTGGCGAGACCTGGGGCGGGGGTTTTAAGTCCTTCTTTTGAGGGTGGCGTGAATTACAGGTCGATGCCATGGTAATTTATGAGGACATGCAATGGGTAGCAGTGGAAGAAAACATCTTTTATTTCTGCTGAACGGTCTTGGTGTAAAATTAGTCTAAAACATAAGTTATATTTATGGTAACCGGAATACCCTCTTTAACGTGTCATCCACAGCGCTCTGCCCCTTTAAAGCAGTGAATAGAAATTGCTGTGTTGTTACCTGAGCTCCTCAGCTGGCTGCTAATTACCTGGCTGTGTTGTTATGGAAACCTGCCCTCCCTGTGTGTGTCTGTGCAGAGAATGGCAGTTGAGGTTTGAAAGCAAAGCTCCCAGGCTAATATTGGCTAATGCAGGTCATATTTTGGGAATATCTCGGGAACGGTATGTCCTAGAGAGCTGAGACCTGGTCTAAAACCTTCCCGGACACCTGATGTACCTGTGTGCCGAACTTGGTGAAAATCGGTCCAGTAGTTTGGTCGCGCATAAAGAACAGAGAGACAGAAACTCATTTTTATAATATTAAGAGATATCTAATGGAGGACAGCGGCCATGTTTGTAACCCTTTTCTGTATGTGTTTCTTCCCCAGGCGGGTATGCTTGGCAGAAGCTTTTCTAACTGCAGATATTGTACTCAGCACTCTGCAGAATGTCTCTGAAGGGCTCGTTGTTTATCCTAAGGTAACAATTAACAGAAAAGGAGAATAAAAGCTTGACCTCATTGTATCACTATACAATTAGGTTTTACTTTAAAGGGGATAGGTCGTCAATATTAATCCCTGGATAACCCTTTAAGGTTTTCTGATGTGCATAGTTAGGTATGCTTTTGCAATAAAAAAAAAGTATATATTTGGAACCTCTAGTTTATTTAGTTTAATTTACTTATGTTTGTTTGTACAGAAGATGAATGGTATGTGACATGTTAAATGTCAGTTTAATGTTTGTTACATCTATACTTGCTCTGCTATACAGGACAATGAAAGAATGTGCTTCATACATAGACTAAACCATCCATAGTTGTCAAAATTTGAAGTGACTTAAAACCCTTAAGGACCCTTGACGTACATGTACGTCATAGCTGGCCGTGACTTAAGGACCAGTGACGTACATGTACGTTATGCTGATCGATCGGGTGCAGGAGCTGCGCCCGCCCGATCAGCAGCAGGGTTCCGGCAATCTCAGATAGCCAGACCCTTGCTGCATACGCCTGCATTGGTGAAAACACCAATGCCGGTGTGTTAACCCCTGGTATGCCACCATCAAAGCTGACCGCGGCATGCATGGGGTTTGCAGAGGGTACGGGTGCCCTCCACATCTCCATCCAGTCCCCGCACTGCAGTGACGGGAACCCAATGTCACAGAAGGCAGCCGATGCCTTCTACGGAAGCCTGTGAGATCCAGCCCCGGGGGCGTTGCCCCTGATGCCTGCGCGGCCGCTGCATCTCTCCATCGTGCGGATCAAAATATATGGGGGGATTGGGTGTCAGCCAATAGCAGGCCGTAACAGGAATGAGCCTCCCTAGCATCGCCGGTGACTGTAGGGAGGCATGTTCCCATTGCTGCCTGCTATTGCCTGCACCAGATTCCACTGGTTTTGGCTTACAAATACTGACTGTGTGAAGGAGGCTTTAAGTTGATATTTGCCTGAAGTGTCACTTTGGAAAATGTGATGTGACCTGGAAGTCTCTTGAAATAATAATGTGAACCCCTGTTGTCATCATTTATTATTCAGTGCGGGTACATCATTTGCATGTTAATGTACTAATATGAAATATGAATGAATTGCATCCTCTGAATAAAAAGTGCCACTCATCAGAGCTGAACATAGCTGCCTAATAGTGTTAGGGCACATTTCTGAAATTGGGTTTTTAAAACCTAATATTCCATAATTTGTTTTCTCAGGTGATTGAACGGCGCATCCGCCAAGAGCTTCCATTCATGGCCACAGAGAACGTGATTATGGCGATGGTGAAAAGTGGAGGGAATAGGCAGGTTGGTTCAAAATCTCTGCAACATCATTCCATATTATAGCAAAGTTCTGACTCCGACTTTTTCATAAATGGCCAAAAATTTAGCAATAATTTTCCTGTAGTAAAATGGTAACATTGGCCTTTTCTTACTATTATGTTAGTAATCAGGCTACATAGATACCATATTTATTGGAAAACCATTTCTGCAATTCCTGAAATTTTTGAAATTCTGTAAGGAAATATGCAGTGCACTGTGCATTGAAAAACTGGTAAAACACTAGTACACTTAATCAATTTAAGAAATCTATGAATTTGACCACAGAAAATGTTAGAAAAGCTGCACATGTACGTTCTGCAAATGCAGAGAATGATGTGCATGTCCTAATGGGAATAAAAGAAATATGTAAGGATTTAGCTGCCATATTCAGTACTTCCGATAAAATGGTTGGAGCAGAGGGGTGGGGAGTAGGGAAGTATGATTCTTGCCTTAGGGGTGGCAGGCTGCAGGCTCCTGAGAAAAATGACTTACTCCTGGACAACCCCCTTAGGGCCCATTCACACATAAACCGTTCTTGCCCATATTGCAGACCGCAAACGGCAGGTCCGCAATACACAGGCACCAGCCGTGAGAATTCCGTATCACAGTTGCGGACCTATTGACTTGAATGGGTCCGCAAGATGCTGAGCAGAGGCACGGATCAGAACCCCTAGGAACTCCCTATCACTACTAGAACTCCCTGCTGATCACCGTTTATAGTATAAGGGACAAGGCAGAAAACGGGAGAGGTGAGAACTGATTATCACCACCAGATCATTGTGCTGGATAACTAAGGGCCTTAGACTGATAACATATAGAACATATAGTCATGATTAACATTTCAAAACGTTTCTAAATTCCCATGAAAGTTAATAAATTAATTATACAATATTAATAACAGATAATATTTGGTCCTTACTTTTCTTCGGACTTCGACTCCACCCAAAGCTGTCTTCCACTCCACAAACTTGAAATAGCAAGATCTTTTGTCTTGGGGGCCAATTTCTGGGACCTCCGTCTAGAACTCAGGATGCAATGTGACCGTAAAGCAGAGCACGTCCTCTTGGTTACATTCTCTGCACAGCACCACTCCCAGCCCAGAATACAAGTGGCAATCTAACGATTGCATGTTGGTCCCCAAGGATGACTTAAAGTTTTTAAAAAATAAATTGTTTTTAAATATATAAAAATTCAAATCAGCCCCGTTACCCTAGAATAAATAAACAATAAAAAATTAGTCCTCGTGGTCATCACCGCATCCGAACATGCCCGTACTATTTAAGTGTATTCATTCCTTATGGCAAACCGTATAACAGGAAAAAACCTAAATGTCCAATCCGCTGCAGAGAACACACAGATGACATGTGCTTTCCTCATCTCTATGTCCGTTCCGCGTATTACCGTATTTTTCGCTTTATAAGACGCACCCGAAGATAAGACGCACCCCAGATTTTAGAGTAGGAAAATGAGAAAAAAATATTTTTCATCAGACCTCATATCTGACCCCCCATAAATTTCAGGACATCACATCAGGCCCCCATCAGAGCTCAGAACAGCCCATTGTGCCCCCATCAGACCTCAGAACAGCCCACAGTGCCCCTATGAGACCTCAGATCAGCCCAGTGTGCCCCCATCAGACCTCACATCAGCCCATTATGCCCCCATCAGACCTCAGAGCAGCCCACTGTGCCATCAGACCTCAGATCAGCCAACTCTGCCCCCATCAGACCTCAGACCAGCCCACAGTGCCCCCATGAGACCACTCTGTGCCACCATCAGACCTCAGACCAGCTCATAGTGCCCCCATTAGACCACTCTGTGGCCCCATCAGACCTCAGACCAGCTCATAGTGCCCCCATTAGACCACTCTGTGCCCCCATCAGACCTCAGACCAGCTCATAGTGCCCCCATTAGACCACTCTGTGGCCCCATCAGACCTCAGACCAGCTCATAGTGCCCCCATTAGACCACTCTGTGGCCCCATCAGACCTCAGACCAGCTCATAGTGCCCCCATTAGACCACTCTGTGGCCCCATCAGACCTCAGACCAGCTCATAGTGCCCCCATTAGACCACTCTGTGGCCCCATCAGACCTCAGACCAGCTCATAGTGCCCCCATTAGACCACTCTGTGGCCCCATCAGACCTCAGACCAGCTCATAGTGCCCCCATTAGACCACTCTGTGGCCCCATCAGACCTCAGACCAGCTCATAGTGCCCCCATTAGACCACTCTGTGGCCCCATCAGACCTCAGACCAGCTCATAGTGCCCCCATTAGACCACTCTGTGGCCCCATCAGACCTCAGATCAGCCCAGCGTGCCCCATAACAATAAAAAAAAAAACTTCACTTACCTGTCCTGCCGCGCTCCGCTCCGGTGCTTCTTAGGCTTCCCGACCCGGCGCTGCACTGTCACCTGACTGCGTGCAGCGTCAGGTCATAGTGCGCGCACTACGTCCTGACGCTGTACGCGTTCAGGACAGTGCAGCGCCGGGCCGGGAAGCCTAAGAAGCACTGGAGCGGAGCCGCGCAGGACAGGTAAGTGAAGTTTTTTTTTTTATTGTTATGGGGCACGCTGGGCTGATCTGAGGTCTGGTGGGGGGGTCCCAGCCCCCCGGCAGCTAAAACATACAAGTGAGCGCTTCCATAATGGAAGCGCTCACTTGTATTCGTTTTATAAGACGCACTGCAATTTTCCCCCTACTTTTGGGGGAAAAAAAGTGCGTCTTATAAAGCGAAAAATACGGTATATAACACATCCTATACTTGGCCACAGAATGCGGACTACGGACCCACTGATGTCTGTGGGTCTGCAAAAAATGCTGACGGCACATGTACTGCATCCATATTTTGCAGATCCATGGTTTACAGACCACAGAATGCATCCAGTCGTGTGCCTGAGGCCTAATGTGGTATTTTTACCCATTTCCAGCTATTACTGTGCTTTTCCAAAAAGTCTAACTTTTTGTTATGGAATGATTCTTAAACCAACCTAAAACCAGGAACCCCCAAGTAAAGGGAAATAATGGCTGACACACAGAGGCAGTTATTTGTTTTACTCTTCCAATGTGTCTCTCTGTTTTAGGACTGCCATGAGCGTATCAGGGTGCTGTCTCAACAAGCTGCTGCTGTAGTAAAACAGGAAGGTGGTGACAACGACCTGATCAGCAGGATCCGATCTGATCCCTACTTTGCTCCAATTCATGGACAACTAGAACAACTGCTGGATCCAAAATCTTTTATTGGGAGGGCTCCTCAACAGGTGAGATCAATATAACATCTGGTATCAATACATCTAGGCTAGTAATAATACCAGTTTTAAGGCTCATGCACACGTGTGACGGCCATGCCCGTATTGCTCCCCACAAGCAGTGAGTCCGCAATATATGGGCATTGGCCGCGTGCGCACCGTTTCTCGGATGTGGACTCAGGATTCAGATTAATGGGTCCACAATCCGGAAGATAGGGAGCGGAAGGCCAGGGAAGCGCTATGGAGTGCTTCCGTGGCATTTTGGTCCACAAAAAAAATAGAACATGCTCTGTTTTTTTTTTGCAGCCGGATTCAAGTTGAATGGCTCTGCATCCGTCAGCACCGGCCACAAGGACGGTGCACGTGCATTGTGGGACCTCCATTTGCTGTCCCCAATGCCCGGCACATTTTCATGTGCATGAGCCCTTATGCTGTTAGGTTGGGTGTCCAGTTTGAGGCTGTGAGGCAGTAGTGTGCTGAATGGTGAAAATCACAGTGATTTGCTTCAGATAGTTGTGGCAGGTACAGGTAAAGCACAGGGTTTTTAGATGCTTCACCTGTACTTGCCGTGTAACTGCTCCAATTTGCGGTAAACCTCTTTGGGTTTTGCCCTGCTGTTCTCGCTTGTGTGGCACACTGCCTACCCGCTGCTGCAACATTGAAACCCCCAGCCTTAGGGCACAGTGACACTCAACATTGGTTAACTTCTATTATGTATATAATATAGAACAGATTTTGTCTTACTATGTATCCACTGGTTAAAGAAGTGTACTACAGCCTACAGTCAGTCGGCATTTTAAAGTAAAACTGTTCAGTTAACACCATGTTACACAGTGATGGTTAGTACACCAATACAGTGCTTAAAACCACAATTCAGACCTTAATTAATGCCGCCATATATTGCCCAATTAAAGGAGTTGTACATGGTTAGAACAAGATGACTTCTTTCTTCCAGCACCAATACCCCACCTGCCCATGGATACTTGGAAAGCTCACCTTCATTAAAGTGAGTGGGGCTGAGCTGCAATACCAAACACAGCCCATGGACAGTGGGTGCAGTTTTTGAAAAAAACAGGGCAGTATGTTTTTCTGTAATACTGGAAAAGCCCTTACACCAGGGGTGCCCAGCCTTTTTTTGGGGGGTCCAAGGGCCACTTTGGTTCAATCTGACATTCTTAAGGGTCACACTAAAAATTAAAGACATCTGAGACATTAATGACGTAACAAAAGTATATGCCATGAACAACTGAAAGATTGTGGTCCACCTCCGAGACTCCCACCTATTCGGAGAATGGAATCCCCCATTTACAGTCTAGAAAGGAAAGGGCCATGCATGTATGGGATTCTATCTATTGCTGAAATAGCCTAGTGTTTCACTACTCCCATAATCTACAATGAACATAGCCGCTTGCCTGGCCACCTTTCGTACTACCCCTTTGAGTACCGCACAGGGCTGAGAATCCCCCCATGCTGCCACTCGTCTTCTCTCTGACATGGAAAACACATGAGTAGCTTCCAAACTAGCATGTCTGTGACCAGATGGTTGGGAGCAAAACAGAATGGCATTCTGAACTGGCCACAGGTTGTGCACCCTTGTCGTACAAAGTTCTGGTACAGTATTCCGTATCACCATACCGCTTCATTTCTAAGCTAACACTTTCTGCATAGTGATTGTATAGTGTGTGTGCATGTGGAATACTGTCACGTGTCTTGGGCCACATGGTTCTTGGCCATATTTCAAAGAACCTTATGTAGCAATATAGGGAAAGCATCTTAAGGTGTGGGGACCTGTGGTGGTTGTGTGTTTTTTTTTTTTGTTTTTTTTTAAAGGGAGTCTGTCAGCAGTTTTGAACATGTTAGACTGCTGACAGCACTAGATTGGGACTGAGAAGATGGAACCAAAAATAAAAGGGCCAGCGATGTATAAAAACAACATATATAAATAACCAGGGGATCAAAATCCTATCATAAGAAAAAAAATCGCAACCATGTAACGCTCAAAATGAGCATATGCCTACGGCAAACAGCAATAACAAATACCTACAAAAAAAAAATGCTAGACCGCATGAAATAGTAGTATACTTTCTAAGCACGTTTCGGCGAAGGATTGCGTCGGGGTTGGCGCCATCCTGGAAGTGACACAATATGGGTAACTGATTCTCTCCTATACACTGCCATAGCACTTGCACTTTCATTTGGTTGTTTGGAGTATTATGAATTGCTACCATTGTGTTCTCTTCCAGTGATGCTGCCATTTTCCCTGCACTTGTTTTTAATATTTGATGAATTTTGCTAATAAAGTATACTACTATTTCATGTGGTTGGCAGTTTATTTGTAGGTATTTGGGACTGAGAAGAGCAGGGTGAATATACTTTTTGCTGAACTCTTATCATCAGGAGTAGTGAGGATATGCAGTTTAATTCTTCTGCTGCAAAATCAGGACTTCACTGTGATGTGCTCTCTGCAGGAATCTGCTTCACAGCCCCTCCCATCTGCTGTGAGTGACAGCTGTAGCATCCAACCAGAAGACCAAAGGGGAGGGACTGTAAAGCAGATCAATGCAGAGAGCACGTCATAGTGAAGATGTCTCGGGGCACGAGATTAGAATCAAAGAGAATAAAACTTTATATTCACACTACTCCTGATGAGAAAAGCTCCACCCAACGTATGTTTGTACTGCTCTCCCCAGCCCCTCTCTAGTGTTGTTAATAGTACCCACTTATAATTAGCTTTTTTTTTTTTTTTTTTCCTGTCACTGACAACAATTTCCATTGCTTGTATTTTATATTAGAGCTCATGCACACTGCTGCATCGTGTATGGACCCATAAAAGGGCTCTCTGGGTCTTTGTACATGCAAATGTAGGTGTGTCCTAAGAGTAGGAATGTAGGACCAGAAGCATGGCTCTGTATAAGATTTTCGAACTGTGGGACAAGTCTCTGATCTGGATATTCACAACATAATGGATGTTTTAACCTATCTTTTGTTAGGTGGTGAAGTTTTTAAAGGAAGAGGCGATTCCGCTGCTGACCCCCTACCAGAACAAAATGGATGTGAAGATTGAGCTGGACCTTTGATATGTGCCAAGATGAGAGATATTTATTTTGGAAATAAAATAAATGGATGAATCTGTGTGATCCTTTCTGGCGAATCCGGTTCTTCAGATGTACTGCACGCTACTGGTTTAGGATTTAGGTTTCTATTGTGTTTACTGTGCTGCAACTTCCGTGATATTTACTTCACAGGCTTAAGACCATTTTTTTCTGAAGTTCTTGAGAATTTTGTCAACCTCCTGAATTACATCACATAGTCCTTACGTAAGAATGTAGACAGCAAAAAAGTACTTCAAATGGTTGCGGATTAAATGTGTCTCACTAAGCTGTGTTACTCACACTTGCAGCGGCTTCAAGCTTACTGTAGGACATTTGCATGAAATGACTACCTACTCGTAATATAAAGTCATATATTAGATATCAATCATTTTTTTATTTAAACCTTCAGTTAAAACCTCCATCAGAAAGGCTTCAAAAGACTGGGGCAGATTTACAAATATTGTCTCATTTTTAGACAGTGTAAACTTAGACAAGACCTGGGGTGCTCAATCTGTGATATGGGGCGACATGCTTGGTGGCTGCTTACATGTATTGTCATAGAGAAGAGGAGTAGTGCGGGTGAAGGGGCAGGAAAGCACTAGCTTGTACTATGAAGCCATCTCAAATATATTTCCAAAATGGAGGTCTTCAGGTCCCTGTATGGCACTTCAGTAACAAGTAAATCCTCCCATTGTGGGTGAATTCACCCTTAGGGCCCTTGCACACGACCGTATGCGCTCCGAGACATACGGTTTGTGAGCGGGCCCTATGTCCCGGAGCGGCATTGATCGTGTACATGGGAGCGCACAGCATCATAGATTACAATGATGCTGTGCACGTTGGGCTTCACACAGGACTATTGTCCAGCACTCATATGATCTTATGAGTGCGGGACGTGCACAGCATCATTGTCATCTATGATGCTATGCGCTCCCATGCACACGATCTATGCCGCTCCGGGACATATGTCCCTCTCATGGACTGTATGTCTCGGAGCACATACAGTCGTGTGCAAGGGCCCTTAACAAGATCAAGTAGCTGAGCTATAGGTGGTTTTTGGGCGCTGGAGAGCTGCTTCAGTCAATCTGCCACTATAAGGCCCCAGGCACACCGCCGTATCCATGGTCCACAAAATATGGATGCGCTCAGTGTCCCATCAGCATTTTATTTGCAGACTGATTTTTTTTTTTTTTTTTCAATGAGTCCGCATCTTGCATACATAGTCAATATTTTTGCATAATGGACAGACGGACACAGAAAGCACACAGATCATTCATGCGCTTTCTGCTTCCATATATCCGTTCCACAAAAATATATAACATGGCCTATACTTGCCTGCAAAATGTGGGCCACCATAAGTATGTTTATACAAGTATATAAAATATTAACTTATATAGAAGAGCATGTTTATTTAAGTGAGGAGAGGGAATGCCGCTATAGGCTCCTCTGCTGGGGACTTGTCCCCCATGGGAACAAAGAACGGAGCATGACAAATTCAACTTGTCTAATCTTATTTGTATGGCCAACTTGAAGGGCTTCTCCTGGTCTTCTGAATGCTAGAATTTAGTCAATCTGTGGAAGGAAGATCATTTTACCACTACTTAGCATTCTGCAGTCTGGGCTGTGCTCACGTTACTAGCTGCAGGCTCTTCCACTGATTTCTTGACACAGGAGCAAGTCTGTTTTAGTCAAAGGCCTGGAGAACCCCTTTAAGGTAAAGTTTGCACATGGCAGAATTTTTTCAGAGTGAATTTTGAACACAAAGGCTGAAATCGTGTGCAAAATGTCACAAAAACACTACACTTAGAACATAAAAAAAATCCACGTCCTAAAATTTGTTCAGGTTTTTAAGCACATGCAAATTACACTAGAATAACGTATGAAAAACGTACTAAAAGGCACAGGCTTCATAATAAATGTTACATCTTTGTCCTTCCTTGTGCCAGAAGCGCAAATCGGCTCTACGTTTTATAAAAATAAGGGGCATGCGTAGCGTAAAGCTGCAAAAAGCTGTGCAATTTATTTATTTTTAACACATTCATCCCATGAACTGAGTTTTCAAGGCTTTTATATGCTGCACTTGTCTTGTGGTATTATATATTCCTCTAGTGAATTTTTTCAAACAAGAACAGGGTGAGTGATGGTAGCTGGGCTGATTTTATATATTGCCAAGCTCCAGGTCTCCCTATAGCCTCCCGAGGGCAGTATAGGGTGCTGACAAGTCTGTTTTGGGGATCATGCACACGGCCGTGTTTTGCAGTCCGCAAATTATGAATACCGGCCAAGTACATGCCACCATTTTTTTCTACTGCTGAAATGTACTGTTCTTGTCCACAAAACGGACCAGAATAGGACATGTTCTGTTTTTTTTGCGGGGCCACGGGATGGACTTACAGATGCGGACAGCACATGGGTGTACTTTCCAGATCTTTTGCAGCCCCATGGAGATGAATGGGTCTGCATTAGAGATGAGCGAGCATGCTCGGCTGAGCGTACTCGGGAGCAATTTTCGAGTAGTAGCGTACGCATCTTCTAATCTGTACGCATCTTGTAATTTGTACGCATTAGTGTACAGATTATAAAATGCGTACGCTACTACTCGAAAATTGCTCCCGAGTACGCTCGGCCGAGCATGCTCGCTCATCTCTAGTCTGCATCCTATCCCCAAAGATCGTGGATCAGATGTGGACCAAAACTACAGTCATGTGCATTAAGACCTTAAAGGGAGTCTGTCACCTAATTTTCACCTATATAACTAACAGCACTGCCCCACAGAAGATTGCAGACACATCCCAGACATATCTGTGTGTCTGTATTACATGTCCAGAAAAAGCACTTTTATTCTGCAGGAAAACAGCTCTCAAGTGCCCGGCTCTGCTGCTGCAAACCAGACTGAAGAGGGGAGGGCTACTTTAGCTGCTCCTATCTTGGGATTGGTAGCAGATAGAAAAATTACCTTCTTTGAAAGCTGGCTTTACAAGCTTTAAAATGATACCAAAATCACAGCATTATATCCAGTATATCAGAAGATATAGCTGTTAGAAATTGAGTCAGGAGAGAAAGCTGTTTTTAGTTTCACTTTCAGCCGGGCACTTGGGAGCTGTTTTCCTGCAGAATAAAAGTGCTTTTCCTGGACATGTAATACAGACACACAGTGCACACAGGTATGTCTGGGATGTGTATGTAATATTCTGTGGGGCACTGCTGTTAGTTATATAGGTGAAATGAGGTGACAGACTCCCTTTAAACTATTTGGTTAACCAGGACAACCACTGATTTGTCGAATCTTAAGGGCTCATGCACACGAGCGTGTGTGCCGTGTGCCCTGTGCCTGTGCTGCGGATCGCCAATAGTGGTCCGCGATACACAGGTACTGGCTGAGTGCATGCCGTTTGGGGAATGCGAACCCATTCACTTGAATGAGTCTGTGATCCGTAAGATATATTCCGCAGCACAAAAAGATAGAACATCTTGTATTTTTTGTGGTTCGGAGGCACGGACCGAAATACCACGGAAATCCTTTGTAGTGCTTCCATGGGCTTCCGATCCGTGCCTCCGCTCCGTATCTTGTGGACCCATTTAAGTCAATGCATCCACATCCATGATATGGAGTGCACATGGCCTGTGCCCATATATTGCAGGCACGAGGCACACACACTCACTAATCTTCAGGATCAGAAATCTGCACTACTGGGACATCAGAGATTCTACAGATGGGCTACCCCCTAGTTTTTTTGACCCATCAGTATTTAGTATTAATCCATTTGAGTTCAGTTTTGACCTTTTGTTGTTTGCATTTTTCAATCGGCAGTTGTGAGTTTAGAAATGATAAGGACCTCCTGACTGCGCTTTTTTGAAGTAGATCCATGTGTATATGGCAGTGTTTGGAATAGAATGTAAAACATTATAGCTCCCTATTCTGGGTGCCTGTTTGCTCCACTAGGTGGAGCTCATTCCTTATGACTGCAGTTTGTGGGAAGTTATGCTCCCATACCACTCTGCCCCCTCGTAAGTGAAAGTTATGAGTGAGCATTTGAGTTATTCCATCATCCCCTAAGAAGAATGCTGCTGCTAGGCTGGGTTATGGCTTTCCCTGGCATATAGTAACTCTGCTTTTCCGGGAGAATAAACTAGAAAATATGAAGCTGAAATTGCAGGATGCCCAAAACATAAAAAAGGAAACAAATATTTAAAAGCATATGTGCAGAAGGAACATCTAACATTTTAGCCAGTTCTGTCACAGAGCATAATCCAGAAGATCTAATATGAATGTCATTGGAAAGGTCCAAGCCGAACACCAGCACCAGATCCAGAATTTTCACCATACACACATGCCATTTTTTTCAGTGTGTGCATCCATTTTCTGGATGTTTTTCAAATTTGAATGGCCATTGATACATTTCATAGGCTTTTTTTTTAAAGAGGACCTGTAACCATGCCTGACATGTCTGTTTTAATAGCTTCATGCATTCCTCGTGTAATAATTCTGGAGCATCTATTCTTATGGCTCTATGTTGTACCATTCCTTTATTATTTCTACTAGAAGTTATGAATGAATTGCTAGCAGTCTGCAGTAAGGGTACAGAGGGGTGGTAAGCAGTTGGGGCGTGCACCTGCAGAGTCTGAAAATGGCAGCACTGATTGGATATAGTGAGTCTGTGCAGATACACACCCCCAACTGGTTAGCACCCCTCAGTACCCTTACTGCAGACTGCTAGCAATTCATTCATAACTTCTAGTAGAAATAATAAAGGAATGGTACAACATACAGACATAAGAATAGATGCTCCAGAATTGTTATTACATGGGGAATGCATGGAGCTATTAAAACAGGCATGTCAGGAATGGTGAAAGGTCCTCTTTAAGTCCCAACCGCTGTAGTGCCTTCACTATACATAATGCCACCCATCGTGCCCCCTGGACATCAAATTGCCCCCAGTATAAATAATGCCCACCAATATATATAAGGCCATTCTTAAGTACTCTTCTTAGTGTAAGTCATACGTGAGTCACGTCTAAGAGCGCATTCACGCGTCCATGGTACCGCCATGCCTGTTTTGCAAACCACAAACTGGGGTCAGGAAAACGTGCATTGGGCATGTGAACTCTGCCCGACGATTGACATAAATCAAGACGCAGATGCCCCTTAATACGCCGCATCTCTGCCCTGCTGTGCGCCAGAAACTGAAGTTGGCGTAGACTTCAGCTATAACTTCTGCCACTTTTATTACTAATTTAGAAAAACGGTAAGAAGACTAAAATGTCGCAAACTATGATGCACTTGGTGTGCATCATAATGTGCGACTTATTTACACAACAATAGTGACATAAGGGGCTTAGTAAATGTCCTTCATTGACTTCAGGACACGGCAAAAGATGGGACATGCCCTATCTTTTGTGGTGTGGAGGTACAAACCCGGAAGCGCACAGGTCCATGCCTCAGCACTACAAAAGATAGGACATGCCCCATCTTTTGCTGCATCTTGCAGATCACAGACCCATTGAGTTTACACAGGTGGTGCCCAGCACAGGCATGGTGATACCACAGTTTTGTCAATTCGCCCTTTTATGCTGTGTACATATTAAACACCCACTGATTTTAACAGGTTTGTCTGACAATCTAATGTAATCTTAAAGGGCATCAGATTTGTACCTATGACACTGGCGACCTCTTACATGTGCACTTGGCAGCTGAAGCAGCTGTGTTGGTCCCATCTTCATATGTGTCCACATTGTTGAGAAAAATGCAGATGAGCCTCTAGGAGCAATGGGGGCGTTACCATTACACCTAGAGGCTCTGTTCTCTCTGCAACTGCCAACCCTTTGCATTTTAGGTCAGGGCCTGGTGTGATCACGTTTACACTGCCTGGCCCTGTCAATCAAAGTGCAGAGGGTGCCGCAGTTGCAGAGAGAGCAGAGCCTCTAAATGTAAGGGCAACGCCCCCATTATTCCTAGAGGCTCATATGCATATATTAAAACATTTTTCTAAGCTGCTAAACCCACATGTAACAGGTCAGCCAGTTTCATAGGTACAGATCTACTGACAGATACCCTTTAAAGGACTATTGAGACATTTATGGCTTAGCGATTCGATATGTCCAGCTGGAGTCGGTCCCACTTCTGAATCCTCACATAGGGCAAGAATGGGGCCCCACCGTGAATGGAGAACACCCCGCGCATGTGTGTCTTTCTCCATTCACTTCTATAGAACTTGTGAAAATAGCGGAGCCAGCGCTACAATGGAAAAGTCTTTAACGGATAAGAATGCAGGGACATGAAAATCATGCCCCCAAATCATGTTTCTATGACTATCCATCCATGTACCTGTCTATCCATCCATCATCTATCCTTTATCTATCTACATATCCATCCATCATCTATCCTTTATCTATCTACATATCCATCCATCATCTATCCTTTATCTATCTACATATCCATCCATCATCTATCCTTTATCTATCTACATATCCATCCATCATCTATCCTTTATCTATATATCCATCCATGTACCTACATATCCATTTATTTACCTACCCAGTACCCACCTATCTATCCATCCATCATCCATCCTTTATCTGTCTACATTTCCATCCATCATCTATCTACCCATCCTTCCATCATCCATCCTTTATCTAT
Organism: Rhinella marina; assembly: GCA_900303285.1. Lineage (NCBI taxonomy): Eukaryota > Metazoa > Chordata > Amphibia > Anura > Bufonidae > Rhinella > Rhinella marina. The sequence continues at coordinate 347,216 of ONZH01028414.1, read as the reverse complement.
ATATCCATCCATGTACCTACCTATCCATTCATTTACCTACCAACCTATCCATCCATCATCCATCCTTTATCTACCTATCCATCCATCCATCATCTATCCTTTATGTATATATCCAACATCTATCTAGCCACCCACCCATGCACCTACCCTGTCTATCCATCCGTCTATCTTCTTTTTTTATCTAATCTATCTAATCTCTATCCTAATCCATGTTTGTCTGTACGTACAGATTGAATGAATGTACGGACTAGAAGCGGCGCAGGCGCAGTACGCGCAGATCGCTCTCTATCGGGTGTTGGTGCACATGCGCAGTGGTGACGCAGCTGAATGGAGCTCGTAGAGAGCTCGGCTCCGTGACTGAGACCTCAGAGACCTCAGGTAAGAAGTGGCGACCGCTCCGGTGTCTGTACTGTGTGTGTATAATGGACAACAAGAGACAGCGGGTTTACTAATGACCTAGGATGAGAGAGATGGCGCAGCGCCGGCAGCAGGACGACAGGTGATCTGGGCATCATCCAGACCCGGCAGTCCTGTGTGCAGAGACCTAACTGATACCGTGAGTGCGAGATCCAGCCCTGGCATGGAGGGGGCAGCTGAGGATGATGAGGGTGATAGTCTATAGAGCAGAGCCTGTTTTATCTGTGTACTTGTCATCAGCTGCCATTTTACTGAGTCGGGAACTTGCAGTGTTGTCAGATATAAGGAGAATGGGAGGAATGTCCTAATGAGCCACAGACTGGCTTCTTTCATCTGGGCATCACAGTGGTGGCATGTGCCCTGATGCCCATGTCTGGGTGTAAAGTGCCCGTACTGATAGATATACCCTGCTCTGTATGTGTATATCTATCTACATATGCATACTGCCCCCACTCTGTGTGTGTGTGTGTATATATATATATATATATATATATATATATATATTGCCTGGGATCATGCAGAGTCCTCAGGATTCACATGGGAAGCAGAAGGAACCCTGATTCCATATAGGAGGAGGCTTGGAGGCAGTGGAAGGGTTAATGGGGACCACGGTGTGACGGAGGATCTGGCTGACGTGCGTCTGTGACTCACGGCTTAATCACATTGTCCCTGGTCTCCTTGCTGTGTATTACGGTGGGCTGAGCGGCCATCTGCTTCATACCGTCCTCATCTGCTGCAGAGTCTGCGTCACCCGCTGGGTGTCATTGATCTGTATATTGCTGGCTCTGGAGTAGAGGAAACTGTCCGGGTAACTGAGGAGCTCAGTGAAAACGAGTCACAAGCAAAGCGTAAACTAAATGCACACAGGTATAAGCCTTGTGATGGGAGGGAATCCTGCTACTTGTCCATCGTACCAATTCCTTAGTTACCAGGCGGGTTATGGTGTGTTGGTGCCGCCGCTGCCAGTGGTCAGTCCACAGTTTAGTGTCAGTGCTGCCGCCAGTCATTCCACAGTGTAATGTCAGGGCTGCGGCCGGTCAGTCAACAGTGTAGTGTGAGTGCTGCCTCTGGTCAGTCCACAGTGTAGTGTCAGTGCTGCCGCCGGTCAGTCCACAGTGTAGTGTCAGTGCTGCTGCCAGTCAGTCCACAGTGTAGTGTCAGTGCTGCCGCCGGTCAGTCCACAGTGTAGTGTCAGTGCTGCCGCCGGTCAGTCCACAGTGTAGTGTGAGTGCTGCCTCTGGTCAGTCCACAGTGTAGTGTCAGTGCTGCCTCCGGTCAGTCCACAGTGTAATGTCAGGGCTGCGGCCGGTCAGTCCACAGTGTACCAATTCCTTAGTTACCAGGCGGGTTATGGTGTGTTGGTGCCGCCGCTGCCGGTGGTCAGTCCACAGTTTAGTGTCAGTGCTGCCGCCAGTCATTCCACAGTGTAATGTCAGGGCTGCGGCCGGTCAGTCAACAGTGTAGTGTGAGTGCTGCCTCCGGTCAGTCCACAGTGTAGTGTGAGTGCTGCCTCCGGTCAGTCCACAGTGTAGTGTGAGTGCTGCCTCCGGTCCGTCCACAGTGTAGTGTCAGTGCTGCCGCCGGTCAGTCCACAGTGTAGTGTCAGTGCTGCCGCCAATCAGTCCACAGTGTAGTGTCAGGGCTGCGTCCGGTCAGTCCACAGTGTAGTGTCAGTGTTGCCGCCAATCAGTCCACAGTGTAGTGTCAGGGCTGCGTCCGGTCAGTCCACAGTGTAGTGTCAGTGCTGCCGCCAATCAGTCCACAGTGTAGTGTCAGTGCTGCCGCCGGTCAGTCCACAGTGTAGTGTCAGTGCTGCCGCCAATCAGTCCACAGTGTAGTGTCAGGGCTGCGTCCGGTCAGTCCACAGTGTAGTGTCAGTGCTGCCGCCGGTCAGTCCACAGTGTAGTGTCAGTGCTGCCGCCAATCAGTCCACAGTGTAATGTCAGGGCTGCGGCCGGTCAGTCCACAGTGTAGTGTGAGTGCTGCCTCTGGTCAGTCCACAGTGTAGTGTCAGTGCTGCCGCCAATCAGTCCACAGTGTAGTGTCAGTGCTGCCGCCGGTCAGTCCACAGTGTAGTGTCAGTGCTGCCGCCGGTCAGTCCACAGTGTAGTGTCAGTGCTGCCGCCGGTCAGTCCACAGTGTAGTGTCAGTGCTGCCGCCGGTCAGTCCACAGTGTAGTGTGAGTGCTGCCTCCGGTCAGTCCACAGTGTAGTGTCAGTGCTTCATCCAGTCAGTCCACAGTGTAGTGTCAGTCCAAAGTGTAGTGTCCGTGCTACTGCCGGTCAGTCCACAGTGTAGTGTCAGTGCTGCCGCCAGTCATTCCACAGTGTAGTGTCAGTGCTGCCGCCGGTCAGTCCACAGTGTAGTGTGAGTGCTGCCTCCGGTCAGTCCACAGTGTAGTGTCAGTGCTTCATCCAGTCAGTCCACAGTGTAGTGTCAGTCCAAAGTGTAGTGTCCGTGCTACTGCCGGTCAGTCCACAGTGTAGTGTCCGTGCTGCCGCCGGTCAGTCCACAGTGTAGTGTCAGTGCTGCCGCCGGTCAGTCCACAGTGTAGTGTCAGTGCTGCCGCCGGTCAGTCCACAGTGTAGTGTCAGTGCTGCCGCCGGTCAGTCCACAGTGTAGTGTCAGTGCTGCCGCCGGTCAGTCCACAGTGTAGTGTCAGTGCTGCCGCCGGTCAGTCCACAGTGTAGTGTCAGTGCTGCCGCCGGTCAGTCCACAGTGTAGTCAGTGCTGCCGCCGGTCAGTCCACAGTGTAGTGTCAGTGCTGCCGCCGGTCAGTCCACAGTGTAGTGTCAGGGCTGCAGCCGTTTAGTCCACGGTGTAATGTCAGGGCTGCCGGCGGTCAGTCCACGGTGTAATGTCAGGGCTGCCGGCAGTCAGTCCACAGTGTAGTGTAAACACTCCCACCACTTAGTTGCCGCTGGTCAGTCAGCAATCTAACATAAACACTGTAGCTGGATGGTACACAGTCTAGTGTAAATGCTGCCACCAATCAGTCCACAATGTAATGTCAATGCTGGTGAGTCCACAGTGTAGTGTCAATGCTGCCGCCGGTTAGTTTACAGTCTAGTGCAAACACTCCCGCTGGTCAGTTTACATTGTAATCTAACCGCTGCTGCCGGTCAGTGAACATCATAGTCTAGTGCAGGGCTGGCCAACCTGAGGCTCTCCAGCTGTTGTAAAACTACAACTCCCACCATGCCCTGCTGTAGGATGATAGCTGTAGGCAGACTGGGCATGCTGGGAGTTGTAGTTCTGCAACAGCTGGAGAGCCGCAGGTTGGCCAGCCCTGGTCTAGTGTAAACACTGCCTCTGGTCAGTCCACGGTCTAGTGTAAACACTGACACTGGTCAGTCCACGGTCTAGTGTAAACACTGACACTGGTCAGTCCACGGTCTAGTGTAAACACTGACACTGGTCAGTCACAGTCTAGTGTAAACACTGCCTCCGGTCAGTCCATGGTCTAGTGTAAACACTGCCTCCGGTCAGTCCACGGTCTAGTGTAAACACTGCCGCTGGTCAGTCCACAGTCTAGTGTAAACACTGCCGCTGGTCAGTCCACAGTCTAGTGTAAACACTGACACTGGTCAGTCCACAGTCTAGTGTAAACACTGCCTCCGGTCAGACCACAGTCTAGTGTAAACACTGCCGCTGGTCAGTCCACAGTCTAGTGTAAACACTGACACTGGTCAGTCCACAGTTCTAGTGTAGACACTGACACTGGTCAGTCCACAGTCTTAGTGTAAACACTGACACTGGTCAGTCCACAGTCTAGTGTAAACACTGCCTCTGGTCAGTCCACGGTCTAGTGTAAACACTGACACTGGTCAGTCACAGTCTAGTGTAAAACACTGCCTCCGGTCAGTCCACGGTCTAGTGTAAACACTGCCTCCGGTCAGTCCACGGTCTAATGTAAACACTGCCTCCGGTCAGTCCATGGTCTAGTGTAAACACTGCCTCCGGTCAGTCCACGGTCTAGTGTAAACACTGCCGCTGGTCAGTCCACAGTCTGTGTAAACACTGCCGCTGGTCAGTCCACAGTCTAGTGTAAACACTGACACTGGTCAGTCCACAGTCTAGTGTAAACACTGACACTGGTCAGTCCACAGTCTAGTGTAAACACTGACACTGGTCAGTCCACAGTCTAGTGTAAACACTGACCACTGGTCAGTCCACAGTCTAGTGTAAACACTGACACTGGTCAGTCCACAGTCTAGTGTAAACACTGCCTCCGGTCAGACCACAGTCTAGTGTAAACACTGACACTGGTCAGTCCACAGTCTAGTGTAAACACTGCCTCCGGTCAGACCACAGTCTAGTGTAAACACTGCCTCCGGTCAGACCACAGTCTAGTGTAAACACTGCCGCTGGTCAGTCCACAGTCTAGTGTAAACACTGACACTGGTCAGTCCACAGTCTAGTGTAGACACTGACACTGGTCAGTCCACAGTCTAGTGTAAACACTGCCTCCGGTCAGACCACAGTCTAGTGTAAACACTGACACTGGTCAGTCCACAGTCTAGTGTAAACACTGCCTCCGGTCAGACCACTGTCTAGTGTAAACACTGCCTCCGGTCAGACCACAGTCTAGTGTAAACGCTGCCGCCAGTCAGCCTACAGTTTTGGGTTAAAGCTGTTGCTGGTCAGTCCACAGTCTCATGCTAACGCTGCTGCCAGTCAGTACATGGCTGGCATAGATTTCAGTCATTGTTTATGGTAATAAATGTGACAGCCCTGAAAACCCTGCCTACTCACTGCCCCAACAAGCCCCTTTTTCAGAAAGTGAAATGAATGGGGCCTGTGTGAAAAACGGAGTGCATCCAGATGTTTCACTTTGTTCACTGATGATGATTGTTCACTGATCTAGAAGATGTTGAGTGTTAGGGCTCATTCACAAGACCGTATGAATGAGTCCGCATCCATTCCGCAATTTTTCAGAACAAGTGCGGACCCATTCATTTCAGTGTGCTGTCCACATTGGTTTGTCCATTCCGTTGTATCCGCAAAAATATAGAACATGTCCTATTCTTGTCTGTATTACGGAAAATATTGACTTACCGGAATACCCTTTTACGGTTAGGGCTACACTGCACCTTTTTTTTAGCACGACTGATTTTAACTATTGAACTATAGTTGTAGTCCAAATGAATGCATTGAGTTGATGGTAATCTTGTGGACTGCAGCTGTCATTCAATAGTTAAAATCAGGCCTAAGACGCTCGAGCCTGCAGGGTGGAGGCCAGTATCTCCAGTATATCTGTGAGGCTGTGCATTAATTAGGGGCGGCTAGAAGCATGTGTACTGACGTATCCAGCTGATCTGCCTGGGGGCGCTGCCCGGGGTTGGTATCTGCTCCCGTCTGGCAGGTGTCATATAAGGGACTCACTGTTTAATTTCCTTTTTCTGTTTACCTTTGAGGTCATGAAAAAATCCCAAAGTATTTTCCAACAGCTGTCATGCTGTGACATGTATGTTCCTATGGAGACGTCCCCGATGAGAAGGTGTAACCCAGCACTAGTATGGTGACAAGCGGTAGTGCCCTAAATATACCACAGGGCTCATGCACATGAACATATTTTTTTTTTTCTGTGTCCGTTCCGTTTTTTTGTAGCCTGTATGCAGAAGCATGCACTTCAGTTGGGCTGCAAAAAAACGGAATTACTCTGACTGTGTCCATTCCGTGTCCGTATTTCCGCATGGCTGTTCAACGAAAAATAGAACATGTCCTGTTATTGTCTAAATTACAGACAAGGATAGGACTGTTCTATTAGGGGCCGCCCCTTCCGTCCTGCAAATGCGGAATGCACACGGCCGATATCTGTGTTTTGCGAATACGCAATTTGCGGACTGCAAAGCACCAACGGTCGTGTGCATGAGCCCAAAGTGCAATAGAGAGGAGGAGTTTTCGCAGAGTAACCCTTCCATTTTTAACATCGCAGCCACAGAAATGGAGAAATAAGGTGTGTTATCCGTGTGTGTGACCCACAATCTGGTGACACACTGACAGACTCCCTTTAAAGGGGAGCAGTTTGCTGGAATTTGTAGATAACTTAAAGGGGTTTGGCCCCTGTCCATCAGGAGATGTGGGTGACATTGAGAGAGCACTTCTGGAGCTGGACCTGCAGTTGATCGCAGCACGAGTTGTCAGAAGAGACAGCTCTTTACAGGTTGCAGACTGCAGATTGTTGACTGACAGGAAGCACACCACCCAGCCATCCATTTCTACACCATTATATGACCACTTAAAGGGATTGTCCTTTTTTTTTTTTTTAAGCAGGGAATTTGGGGGGGGGGGGGGGGGGCAAGAAACAAAAACTAATAACTACTTTGTAAATCCCCCACCGCTCGCTCCATTATTCTGTTGACTTGTCCTGTTGTGATGATGTGCTGAACACGTGCCTGTGACTACTGCAGCCAATCAGTGGTCTTGTGCCGTACTTGGCTGAGGCCAATGATTGTCTGCAGTGGTCATGCATATTGTACAGCACATCATCGCTAGAGGGCAGTAGACAAAGACTTGTGGGGGTTTACCCAGGCGAGTATTTATATATTTTTTATATTTATACTTTTTGTATCCTGGACAATCCCTTTAACCACAAAAGAAAATGAAAGGATGTAAGAAACCACCCACCAGGCTGTCCATCCGCTTTAATTGAAACCTGGATAATGGTGTAATTACAGCAGGGACTGGAGTGAATCCGGTCCCACACAACAGTCAGCGTGGCACGCAGCATCGATACTGACTCTCTTCTGCCAAACAGGCTTGTGCAGCGCGAGGGGGAGGGGGGAGATCAGGAGAGTAAATATCAGGAGTGCTGGAGCAGGATGTGCAGCTCGGGGAATTCTTTCCTGTGTTAATGTACCAAGCTCCAAGAAGGAAGGGGAGGGAAGCAAGAAGCATCTATGGTAGACGTGAAGCCCCCTCCACCGGAGAAGTGTGGGGATCCGAGGAGCCTCGTGCGAAGTGCCAGCCCTGTACTGCAGGTACAACTCCCAGCTGTTCCTTCCCACGCACCTGTTACGTCTCGCTGTGTGCATTGTAACCCTAGCAGGGTTTCCTGATTCCTGATAATTATTTGCTGTAGGGACATTTGATGAGGTCTGGTAGTGTACAGGACGTGCAGTTAATGTGATCCTGCTGCGCACCAGTCCTCCAGAGCCGCACCTGTATACACACCGCAGGTGTAGTGACACGTCAGTGAGTGGCCGCTCTGGTGCCACCGCTGCCTTACTCTCCATTACTGGTTATTGGTATGTCACTGGTTGTCTACAGCTCGTCTCTCCAGCTTTACTGGTCTAGTGAGTCCCTCTCCATACAGGAATTATGTGAAGCAATCCCGATGGCGACTGGTTTATAAGGGTGGAGGTAGGTGTGGGTCCTTTTGCTTGATCTCCAGGGAGACTGTAAGTGATTGTACGCCTGGCGTTTATGTAGGACAGTGCTTTACCATGAGTTTCCACTTTTTTGAGGTTCTGTTGAGCTTTACAAGTTTCTTCATCAGGTCACAACTCGCTCACTAACCCTAAATTCTATATCAGAGTCAGAGTCCCTGCACACATGGATTTGGCACTGGATGTTTTTTGTTTGTTTTTTTTGCCACTAAACAACGCCAAAATAGCTAACTGCCTGCATTTTTTTTATTAACCTCCCTACACTGGAAGACTGGTGTAAAAGTTGCAGTCTGTGGACTTGTAACTTTTTAAACGTCATTTGACACAAAAGAATTTTGAACATTTTTGTACCATCTTTGTGACGTTCAGAAAAGGGGCGTGTTGTGGGTGGGGCCATTGGCCAATTATTTAATTTTTTAAAATAATTTACACCTATTTTGTGGCATGAACTTGGTGTAGATTTCATCTGAGGCACACGGGGTGATTTCTCAAAAATGGTGCAAAGGAAAACTGGCTTAGTCAACCATAGCAACTAATCAGATTCCACCTTTCATTTTCCAAATGAGTTCTGAAAAATGAAAGATGGGATCTGATTGGTTGCTAAGCCAGTTTTGCCAGTTTAAGAAATCTCCCCCCTCGGACTGAAGGACAATGCACTTTAGGCGCACACTTCATCATAAATTAAAGGGCTTGTCCTATCTCGCCATTTCCACAGAAAGATGGGACTGGCTGCCAACACCCAGTGGCCAAGCTTACGGAAAAGCAGGGGCGGACTAGGAACTTAAAGTGGCCCTGGAAAAAATACTAAAAGTGGCCCCATTTTGTAGTTGGGTCCAAACTGATGGAAGGCAGGGCCAGTAGTACCATATTGCAGCACATTATACCACCCCAACAGAGCCAAATACCACAGTCCATCACAAAATACATCCCCAAAAACTTCCACTTGCTGGCAATTAGGAGGGCCCAGATGGCGCCCTGGGCATCGGCCCACCGGGAAATTTCCCTGTAAGGTCTATGGCCAATCCGCCCCTGCGGAAAAGGCAGAGTGAGCCGTTGCCTCACTGTTTCCGTAACTCCCATTGTAGTGAATGGGAGCTACACAATTGTCCTGGCTGCACTGTGTTCCTGTCCCCTTTCACTACAATAGGAATTATTGAAGCAGCGGAGCACCTGCCTGCTCCTCTGTTTCCATAACCCCGGCCACCAGGGTCCGGCAGCTAGTCCCATCTTGCCATGGAAACGGTGAGATGGGAGAACCCGTTTAAGGGCTCTTTTACATGAGCGGATTCCGTCCGAGAAATCCGCAGCGCGTAGGAGAGCCAAATCCCGTTCTGGACAGAAGAGGCACGGAGCAGTAACATGATTGATAATGCTCCGTGCCTCTCTGTGATCTTTTTACTACAAAATTACACTGACAACTTTATCTCACAGTGATTTTGTAGTAAAAAGATCACAGAGAGGCACTGAGCATTATCAACCATGTTAATGCTCCGTGCCTCTTCTGTCCAGAACTTAGCGACCCGGTAGTACTGCCATTTTTTCCCTAAATTTACCTCTGATTATCGGGACCTATTCTGGATGACCGGGGCAGATGGGAGCTGCTTTGATACTGCACAAGTGACTCCGTATACGCTTCACAGTGTTGTGCCTGGCGTGCACAACAATTAGGGGCACTCTCGAAAAACAATTCACACACAGGGAGCGTGGCCCTTCTCTATTCTCTTCTGTCTAGAACGGGGATTGGCTCTCCTACACGCTACGGATTTCTCGGACTGAATCCGCTCGTGCAAGGCTAGGGCTACACGGCAACATGTGCACAACTACATGACGACAGTTATTGCGCGACATTGTGTCGCACGACAATTTTTATAATGTAAGTCTATGATGTTGCACTGTCCATCTTGGATGGACTTTTCTGCGACTGTCGTGTCACAGTCGCAGCATGTCGCAGTGCGACACCATAGGCTTCCATTATAAAAATTGTTGCGCGACATTGGTGCGACACAATGTCGCAAGACAACTGTCGTTGTGTAGCCCTAGCCTAAAAAAAAGCCCTAATTTATGATGAGATGTGCACATTGTCATAAATTAAGTGCAACCTCCTGCAGCAGAAGCAATATAAAAACGGATGTAGAAAATGCTACTCTTTATAAGTCTCCCCCAGCATTTTTTTCATGCCGTTTTTCCCTATAGAGGTGATGTGAAAACACGGCAATAACCTTCAGCTAACATCTGGAGCTGGTGTTTTTACCACTAAAAATGCACCAAACAATGCATGTGTAAAAAAAAGCCACTAAAAACTGTGTGACCCATAGCAACCAATTAGATTCCATCTTTCATTTTTCAGAGCTCCTTTGGAAAATGAAACAACCAATCTTATTGGTTGCCGTGGGCGACTAAGCCAATTTACCTTTGTACCAGATCTGAGGGGCTGCTTGGGTGAAAAAGGCGATATGTCCGGGTTCAGAGCTGAACTTAACCCCTTTAAGCCCTATTGACAAATATACATGTAAGGTTGTCACCTGACAGGGCCAGGTCAGTTTGCATGTAACATGTGGATTTTACCATGGATTTGTTGTTGTCACGTGTGTGCGTGTAGCGTAATTTGGACAGCCATATACCCTTGTCAGTTTACCATCTAAATAAGCAGTGCATGGGGGGTTACCCTGTAAGCAAATGTAGACAAATCCAGGGACACGCTCCCCAACCACTGGGCTGACAACTTATCAGCTGGTCTCCTTAGCAACCAACCAACCAGAGCTTAGCTTTCATTTCTTTGTATATAAGCCTCACTGTGATTGGCTGCTGTGGGCACCAAGGCAGGTTTTCCTGTTAGACAATTGTTATAAATGAGGTGAATTTAATTATTTGAGCAGATTTATGAACATTGTCTATGTTGCCCATAGCAGCCAATCACAGCGCAGCTTTCATGTTTCAGTAGCTATAGAAGAGTTGAAAGCTGTGCTGTGATTGGTTGCTATGGGCAACAAAGGTGGTTCTTCTTTTATACAGTTTCATACATGTCTCCAAACACGTATGTGTATAGGAAATATGCAGTTTGCCCTCGTTTATTCTTTTTATGTCTGTGCTTGGTCTCTCTAACTGCCATTAAAGGGATAATACACCCCCTCTCCCCCTTCATGGATATCTTGCAGATGATAGGTACATTTTAAGGGCTCATGCACACAAACTTGTGCGCCCCATGTCCATGCTGTGGACCGCAAATTGCAGTTCACAATGCACAAGCACCCTCCAAGTGCACGCGTTTGGGGATGCGGACCCATTCAAGTGAATGGCTCCGCATCCCCAAACAGCGCGCACATGGACAGTCCACACCGCAGGAAAATAGGACATTTTTGACCTGCGGAGGCACGGACCGAAATCCCATTGAAGCACTTCGTAGTGCTTCCATGGGCTTCCGATCCGTGCCTTCGCTCTGTATCTTGTGGATTGCAGACCCAATGGGAACAGGATTCACATGACCGGTGCCCGTATATATTGCGGACCCGCTGTTTATGGGCACAGTGTAAATGAGCCCTTAAGGAAATGATTTCACCAGAAAATGACCTATTATTTAAATCAAGTTTTTATGTTAAACATATTTTTAAAGAATTTTTGATGGTTATTTATAATTTTCCACATGGCTATCTGTATAAAAAAAAAATCCTAAAATCCTGCAGTTTTCACAATGACCACTAAGCCTAAAAATATGCGCTATTTCTTGGTCTGTTGAGATCACCTTTCAGAAGTCACCTCATTATCATTACAGATAGGATTCAAATGATAGGTATCACCTCTATATAGAAACACAGGATCGACTATCACAATAGGTGATATCACAGCTTATCTTCTCCCTCCTGACTTCTGCACAGGTCACAGAGCATGCCTAGAAAACTCTCCCATAGAAGGCAGAGGTCCCCTCCTGACCATTGTGTCTATGACCCATGGTGGCTGCTGTAAAGCATCTCTCTAAATGCTGCAAATAGGCAAGATGGCCGCCCTCATAATCATGTTTTTCAGGAAATAGAATAAAAAAAATCTACATTCAGAAAATAAAATCTGATTAGGAAAAATCTGATGTGTTTCTATCTGGTTTTACCTGGCAGAAAAAAAATATAGGTGACACGTTCCCTTTAAGATTAGTATTTCTGATCTGTCTGGTGGTAATACCTCCTAAGTAAATAGGAAAGCCTTGATATAGTTGAGCTCACAATGGAAGGCCCTGGCTGATCTCCAGCCCGACCTGTCCTCTACGGCGTCCTCAGTACACGGCGGCCGCTGACACAGGCTGCTGGATTTTCAGGCATTGGGAGATAAATGAGGAATGATTATCTCCTGCGTTATATCTCCCACACCTCCCTCTCTGTACATTTACTGATAGGTTTCCAAGGAGATGGCAGGCCGGCAAGAAAAACCAGTCTGACCCCTTCCCAGATGCCATTTTGTCTTTTATAGCTGAAGAATTCTTAACTCTTTACCTTTCAGAAAACACAAATGTCCAGCACTGAAGGCAGACGTGTGCCTGTCTGTTCTCTGCTTTCTATTCTCACAGAATCGTGCATATAAGTGCCAGGGACTCGCCATAGATGTACACCCGAAGAGCTGAGGTGGGCTCCTCTCTGCCGTCTCTGCCTTCTGTTCATTAATGTGTAGGTGGCTTTTTGGGTACATAGACACCTAAGGAGGTTGTGATTTTTTTACTCTCCTTTTTGGCAACCCTCCTACCCCCCCCCTTCCCTACTTTACTGGACATGTAAAGGGAAGATTACTTACCTGCTCCAGGTCTGGGAAGCAGGTAAGTAAGTTTCCTTTTACAGGTCCAGTAAAGTGAGGGGCATTGCCCCATTCTTGAACAACCCCTTTAAGCCCTTTAGTCTTTGACCTACAGTAGATGCTTTGGAGATATTTCCCAGCCATCTCCATAGATGCCTTCAAAACCATTTTTTGTGTAAAATCTGAGAAAAATAACTATTCAATATAGTAAGATAATAAAAAGGGGTTGTCTCACCAGCAAATTGCATTTATCATGTAGAGAAAGTTAATATAAAACACTTACTAATGTATTGTGATTGTCCATATTGCTTCCTTTGCTGGCTGGATTAATTTTTCAATCACATTTTACACTGCTCATTTCCAGGGGTTACGACCACTCCGGCAGCAGTGAATGTGCTTGCACACTATAGTAAAAAGTGCCAGCCTCTCTGGTGTGCATGCACAGCAGCTCCTGTCCTGGCCACCTCGTATCTTCGCTCCAGCGGTGGTCATAACGCTGGATATGAGCAGTGAATAATGTAATAGAAACATGAATCAAGCCAGCAAAGGAGGCAATATGGACAATTGCCATTTGCTGAAGCAAGACAACCCCTTTAATTTTTGTTTGTTGTGCGAAATTACTTATACTTTTGGGATTTGACTAGGGGTACAGTGATGATGATTATCTCTTATTTTATTTTTTTTAAGCATCTGACCCTGCTACCAACTATTTTTTATTTAGCGGAACACCCCTTTAAGTATTACTACAGTCTGTAATACACAGAGCGATCGCCTCAACCATAGTCGATTCAGACGTACTAGTGGTAGTTTTCTAGGGATAAGGGACACCTAACTGATCTGTGGAGGTCTGAACACTGGGGTCCCCACTTATTCTGAGAACAGGGGTCCTATTTTCTGTCCTGATGGAGCAGTAGGCCGAGCATGCATCCTGCTTCTCCATTCATTGTTTATGGGACTGGCAGAAATAGCCAAGAGCTGTACTCTGCTGTCCTGGCAGTCCTATAGAGAATAAATGGAGCGACAGGGCACTTGCTCTGCCTGCCTCTTCTTCAGGCCAGAAACCAGGACCCCTGTTCTCAGAATCATGGGGTCCCAGCAGTCAGACCACCACCAATCAGTTTGGCACAACCCCTATAAAGACTGTTTAAGGGTACATCCACCCAGGATGTAAAAAGCAGAGGAACAATCTGCCATGGATTCTGTGGCTCATCTGCATCATATTTCACCCTGTGCATGGCATACAATATACAGCCCTGCTAGTCCACTGGGTTGTGTCTTCTGGTTCTTAGACCTCACAGTTTAACTCTTTGTGAGTAGTGTATCCATTATCTTGTGAGGTCCCATCCCCAGATGTAGTCACTGTAATATTCAGGACAGTTGTATGTATTATGTATAAACATGTTTGTACAGTGACTCAGGCTGAATCATCACATGGCTTGTATGCACTAGGCTAGCCCTTAGGGTGCATGGAAGGAGAACAGAACCACAACCCTCAGGCTTGGCAGGAACACAGACCTGTAAAAACCTTCACTTACCATGCTTTTGTTTTCTACAGAGAACACCTTCTGCCAGAATCCCACTTCCTATGAACTACCGATGCCACATCCGCACCTTGTGATCACCAGCAGTTCTTTTCCTATGCCCAGCACAGTATTCTGAGGACTACATCTTTTGTACATTTCCTGAGGCAACAGTACACACTGTGCCCGCAGAGTTTACTCTGGAACCATGTCAGGTAAGGGAGGCTCAGGAATAAGACCTGTTATAATGAAGAACACAGATTGTTTTTGTGTGCAGTAGATACCAATTGATATCTACACCCTAATCATGAAGATAGAGGTTTGAGATGGCTTAAGGCTACTTTCACACTAGCGTTTTAAAATTCCGGTATTGAGTTCCGTCATAGGGGCTCAATACCGGAATAAAACGCTTCAGTTTTGTCCCCATTTATTGTCAATGGGGACAGCACTGAACTGAAGACAACGGAATGCTCCTGAAAGCATTCCGTTCCGTCTTCAGACCGGAGAACAAACCGCAGCATGCTGCAGTTTGCTCTCCGGTCCAGGCATCCGCACCAAGACAGATCCGTCATGACCCCCAATAAAAGTCAATGGGGACGGATCCGTTTGGTGTGACACAATGGAGAACGGATCCGTAGAGGGCGCTGTGGGGAATCGTCACCTGTGCGTGCCGTCCTGCTCCTCCTGCACTGTGGAGACCTGCCGGGAACATGTATGTGTATTTGTCTGTGTATATGTGTGTGTGTCTGTGTGTATGTATGTACTGTGTGACGTGTGGGGCCGGAGCGCGGTTCCGGCTCCCCACATGTCCCTGCGGCAGTCCGGATCCGGCAGCACCCTTCACCTGCCGGATCCGGACTGCCGCTAGTGTGAAAGTAGCCTAAGCTGGCCATACACAGTAGACCACAGTTGTGGACCACCTGAAGGGTACGGGGGCCTACCAACTCTCCCTTGACTGCTGATGTCAGGAAAGATAAGGATAAGACATATTGGGTTTGCGACTGCCTGTCCTTCTGTCCCCCTTTTCCTTACTGAAAATACATGCATGCTGAGCTCAGTAGAGCGTGCATGTGTATGGGAGATCAGGAGGGATAGCTATCTTAAAGGGTTCTCTGGGATTTTTGTAGTGATGGCCTAACCTCAGAATAGACCATCAGTAGCAGATTGGGATGGGTCCAACACCCTATACCCTGCCGATCAGCTTGTTGGGAGTAGCGCCAGAGCTATAGAGCTCCATGCACCATGTAGTGGATAGAGCTTGTTAGTGCAGCATTGCTTTCATTCACTTCAATGGTAAGCAGCTCCATCCACTACTCACTAGATGGAGTTGTGTAGTTCCGGCATCAGAGCTACTCCTGACCATCTGATTGGCAGGGGCACAGGGTGTCAGATCCTGCCAATTATTAGATATTGATAGCCTATATTGAGGGTAGTCAATCAGCGTAAAAATTCAGGAGAACACCTTTAAGTGTACCGCCAGCCATCTCTCTGGAGAACGTAAGAATTGGGTAAAAATATTCAATTTGCTTGCTCTTTTGAGATTAGACTGACAAAAAGGGCAGGTTCGGCTGACAATACACTAATGTGTATGGGGGCCTTTGGTCTGAACAGAGTAAGATGATGGACATAAGGGAGATCCATGTGATTAGTGTCATGTTCAACCCCATTCAGGAGGCTGCTGCTGTGGGCATAGAACGAAAGTGAGCGAATTGGCAATTGGTGCCTAGCAGGAATTGTAGAAATGTCATGGTTGAAGCTTACTTCATGATAATGGCGCAATGTAATGTCTGACTACAGGACATGAGATGTAGTCTGGAGTTGTTGTAAAACTGGTATTAGCAATAAAATCTCTATTTTCTGCTAATCTTATCTTATATTTAAACCAATTTGTAGGGAGTTACACCCCGTCTCCAGGAGGTCCTTTCTCAGCCCTCACGCCAAGCATGTGGCCACAAGACATACTTGCCAGATATACTCAAGTAAGTACAAAGTATGAAGTAAAACTCCACTTATTAGAAAGTTACAAAATCCGCATAAAAAGTAGAGTTACAGGATACATGATGTTTTATTCCCTGTTCAGACCTAAAGCTAAATTCAATTTTTTTTTTTTACAATTCCTGCTATTAGAGAGCAGAGTTAGGGTCCATTCACACGTACGCAACTGTTTTGCGGTCTGCAAATTGCGGATCCTCAAAACACGGACACCAGCCATGTGCATTCCGCATTTTGCGGACCGTACATGGCCGCCACTATAATAGAAATGCCTTTTCTTGTCCATGGCTGCGGACAAGAATAGGACATGTTCTATTTTTTTTTTTTAAATGAATGGGTCAGCACCTATTCCGAAAATTTGCGGAACAGACGTGGACCCATTTTGAAGATGTGTGAATGGACCCTAATTTTTCTGAACCACCACGGTAATTCTGTTGCAAACATGCCAAAGAGTGAAACCTGCAATAAAATCTGCATGTAATACAAATTCCTCTGCGTCTGGAGGAAAGAAGGTTTGTACACAAACATAGAAGAGGATTCTTTAAGGTAAGAGCAGTGAGACTATGGAACTCTCTGCCTGAGGAGGTGGTGATGGTAAGTTCACTAAAAGAGTTCAAGAGGGGCCTGGATGTATTTCTGGAGGGTAATAATATTATAGGTTATAGTTACTAGAGATAGGTCGTTGATCCAGGGAGTAATTCTGATTGCCTGATTGGAGTCGGGAAGGAATTTTTTTCCCCTAAAGTGGGGAAAATTGGCTTCTACCTCACAGGGGTTTTTTGCCTTCATCTGGATCAACTTATAGGAAAACAGGCCGAACTGGATGGACAGATGTCTTTTTTCGGCCTTATAAACTATGTTACTATGTAAATTTGCTGAAAAATCCACGATGGAAAATCTCTGCTGTATGTGAACTCCCCATTAGAAAAGTCAAAAAGACTTTGAAGATATGAAGCGTTGTCTGGTCCAAAAGCATCATAATTTTAAACTTAATTTCTCGCTCGTATCATTGGGGGACACAGGAGACTATGGGTATAGCTGCTGCCACTAGGAGGCGACACTAAGCAACAAAAGTGTTAGCTCCTCCTCTCAGCTATATCCCTCCTGCAGGCACTGAGCTAGTCAGTTTTTAGCTTAGTGTCTGAGGAGGCAGACCTCCCTGCTTTGCAGGGTGTCTTCTTTTCTTATTTTACCTTTTTTCCTGTTTAGGTACGGGAAACAGAGACGCCTGGCCTCTCTGTTTACCCGGGGAGGAAGGCCGGTGTCGGTCTCCCTCACCGCCCGACCTCCCCCAAGAATGCAAGGGTGGACCAGGGCAGCCCAGCTCCCCTGTATCCCGCCAGCCATGGGGTCACCTGCTTTTCTGCAGTCCTCCCCTCCACTCCAGCCTCACTACCACCTCGGTGCTAGTGGCTGCAGAGGTGACCCTGCTGGTACCCCGAGGGGGGGTGAAGAGAAGAGGATGAAGATGGGGGTGAGTATTGTGACCAAGGTGAGTACCCTCTCCATCCACCACCTCCCCCAAATCTTTCCATACCTCCGGGCGTCCAGTACCTGCCCCCTCCTGGCGCGTCTGCTAGCTCCAGCTGCCGGACATCGAGTATGCCCATCCCAGGTCTCCTCGGTCTGGGGTCCGAGAGTCTCACGGCCATTCGTCCTGGTTTCCTCCGACCGGAGGTCCTTCCGATCGGCCTGCTCTCAGGCGAGTCCCCGGCTTTGCGGCCTACTAGGCCGCAACTTCCACCCTAGAGTATGGTGGGCGGAGACTGTCCCCCAGGCGCGAAATCTTCCCGCCGAACGCCCCTCTTCTCCAGGAGCCTGCTGGGCTCCGCGTCTGGGCTTCTCTGTCTAGAGAAAAAGAGAAAAAAAAAAAAAAAAAAGAGAAAAAGGAAATGCTTTCTTGCTGGCCTCATTGCTGTGGCTGATTTCCCATTACTTGGCTGATTGGTTTAGAACTTAACCCCTTCTTGCCTCCAGTGGAGGCTAGGGGTTTTCAGTGTTCAATTACACAACTATTGCATACCCTGGGCTGTGCTGAGTGTTGTGTCTGTTGCAGTTGGTACATGTGCTCTTCCCCTCATGCGGGTATTGCCGTACTTTCCTGCAACAAGTCCGCGGGATGTTTTAGATGCAGTCTCAACCCTCCTTCCACGTCACACACTGGCAGCGTACTGCATTACCACGGGTTACGGTATGTTTTTTTGTCTAAACCTACAGCTCAGTGTTTAGAATGTTGTCTCCCATGTAGACTACTTGGGTTCAGAACCCCTGTCAGTCTTTTTCCCCCTTCCATAAGTGACGGAGTAATGGAGTGCTCCAGTGGTGTAATCGGTCAGCGCGCGGTAGTTATAAAGCAGTAACTGTTGAGCAATGCCAAGGTTGTGAGTTCAGGCCTCACCTGGAGCATTGTTTAAGGCATCCCGTCATATGCCCTTTCATCCATAGAAGGACTAATTGCACTACCCGCGTATACCGTACATCCTGTCGTGTTGCTCACTCATTGGATGGAGTAATTGCCACTGAATGACGCACTCTCTGTAGCTTGGCCTCCTC
Source organism: Rhinella marina (assembly GCA_900303285.1). NCBI lineage: Eukaryota > Metazoa > Chordata > Amphibia > Anura > Bufonidae > Rhinella > Rhinella marina. The sequence continues at coordinate 328,570 of ONZH01028414.1, read as the reverse complement.
TCTTAAGGTGGCGTATAGGCACTACCACTGCAGACGGTACAACCTGTCGCATTACCCCCTCCATAGGCGGCGTAATTGCATGACCACTGGATACTGTACAGCCTGTCGCATTACCCCCTCCATAGGCGGCATAATTGCATGACCACTGGATACTGTACAGCCTGTCGCATTACCCCCCTCCATAGGCGGCATAATTGCATGACCACTGGATACTGTACAGCCTGTCGCATTACCCCCCTCCATAGGCGGCGTAATTGCATAACCACTGGATACTGTACAACCTGTCGCATTACACCCCTCCATAGGCAGTGTAATTGCATGACCACTGGATACTGTGCAGCCTATCGCATTACCCCCCTCCATAGGCGGCGTAATTGCTCTGTCACTGGATAGCATATCCTGCGTACATACTCCCACTAGTTCAGTAATCACATGAACGGATGAGGTAATTGCACCACCATTGGATACATATTCCTCCACGGTGGATTTATGCAGGAGACGGTACGTACTATAACCCAGTCCTCCCCCACATGAGGAATACGGGCGCAACTGCTGGATACTGCAGCTACTTCTGCATTATTCCCTTTATCGTTGGTTTTTGAGCACCAACATGGCAGTCTCTGTCCTCCCAGCGTGTATCCCCACAACACGACATTAAGTCCCAGTGGGACTCCACACTACATGGTTGGTCATGATGCTTGAGACCTTCCATAGGTGGTGTATCTGCCCTAGAAGAGGATTCGGTGGTTACTACCGAGCGATTTCAGTATTACACTGCTTCTGAATACTGTATCCACTTCTGGCTCTCCTCCTTTTCAGGCGGTGTATTTAGGCTAGCACTCCATTCCAATCGTATGTCCTCTTCCGCAGATGGCATATTTACGCTAGTGCTACAATTCATGGGTATCGTAGCCTGATTGGTTACTATCTGTTGAGCTTCTTCTCAGGTGAAGGAGTTGTGTTAACACTCCATGCCATGGCTCCTACTGGACAGTTTCCCCCTTGGGAGGAGTGTTTGTGTTAGTACTACATTCTATGGCTCCTACTGTAAGGTCTCCTCATCAGGTGGAGTATGGAGCAATCACCATATACTATGACTTCTACGGTATCACCACCTCCTTAGGTGGAGTATTGCACCAGCACTAGTTCCTGTGGCTACTCCTGCCTGACCACATTCTCAGGTCGAGAATTTGTCTTAGCCTTGAAACCACCTGTGTGGTTCCCTTCTCAGGTTCAGGGTTTACGTTCACCCTGCATGCCGTGGTGGCACCCGCGTTGCTTCCTCCTTGCATTTGAACTGGATATGGTTCTGTGGTTTCTACCACATTGTCCTCTGCTCCATTCCCTGTTTCGGCACTGTCTCTGTGGGCTGTAGATGCTACCGCTTCTCTCGTTCTGTAGGTGGAACCCTCACACTGGTCCTAGGTGTGGAAATTGAGTCTTCATTCCCTCTCAGATGGATCTCTGGCTCATTTTACAGGACCAATGGATGCCGTTGCCCCAATTGGTGGGGTCTTTTTTTCTGTCGCTTGCAATTTCAGCTAATTCGTCCACTCATTCCTGATGACAGGGTCATCGGCGGTTCTTCCGTTCTCTGACCAGGTATTTGCATTAGTATGCATGCTGTAGTGGATGAGCCATTCACTTCTGGTGCGCTCTACTGCGGGGTTATCCCTGGTTAGCATAACCTCCTTGTGCATATGACATTGCTCTACCATGTGGTTTCCCCTTCAGGTGGGACATTGGCGCTAACTGTTGACGCTGTGACACCATCAACACTGTCTCTTTTAAGAGATGAGTGATAGCGTTGACATGTCCCTAATGTAGGTGACGCACCTATTCAGGGTGTATACTGTGCATTTAATTGCTTTTCCCCCGCCACCAGACCCAGCTTGGTGCTGTCGCATGTTGTCAATGCGAATAGATGTTTTTGTTGCTGGAACGCAACACCCTTTCAACGGTATGCCCCTCTGCAGACGAGTAATGGCAATCCCCTCAGATGCTGTTTCTGTCTACCTGGCAAGTAGTCATACTCCTACGGTTGGATTCTTACTGTTCTGGATCGCTTGCACTATTTTTTCTCCTATCTCGGACCAATCTGTGCAGTCTGCTGATGACCCTATTGTCCCCTTCTGGCAGAGTCGCTACAGGGCGACATTAGATAGTCTCTGACATGCCTTCGATATCTTGGTGTCTGCTTTGCTTCTACCTATCACTACGGTATTTTTGTTTTTCAACCTACAGTTGGGTCTGCCTAATCCAGTCGGTTTGTGCAGTATCAAGCAGTTTCTTGTAGGAGGTCTAACAACAAGCCTCCACAGTTCCTGCTCCTTAGGGAGCGTTCTCTTTTAAGCAGAGATGTATGCTGCGATCCTTACCTTTTGGATCGGCTTCCACGAGTGTATTTTGGCGAGTATATGTGCGCTCTTTCTCATTTATCGTAGCCTGCTCTCTTTTAACAGTGCAGTTGCTTAGTTTTCTCAGGCTGTCTAATGCCAGTCATGATGTGGTCTTGGATCCACTATCACTCGCAGTCTTCCTTTTTGTTCAATGGCGGAGGTTGCTTTAGCTGCACTCCTCTGCCGCATTGCTCTCTGCTGCGCGGCTGGGATGCTATTGTTCCCCGAGGACACAGTCTTTTCCTTTCAGTCTACTCCCCATTGGCCTTTGTCTCCCTTGACCATTCCTTATCTCTATCTTCAGGAGTGACCTTATTCCATAGGTTTAGTCTTTTCTTGTGCTGGATTCTTTACAAGGAGTGGCTACTCGCTATTTTCCTTTACGGTTTGGCCCACAGGGGTCTCCTCACTTGCCTGGGAGATCCCTACAAGACTAGTCCTCTTCCAGTCGCCCAGTAATTCCTTCTAGTTTTCCCAGTTTTTTCCTGGGTTAAGGTATCCCATCCCGATACTTACACATCTGGTAGGGTCGAGTCTAGGTTTTCCTGTTGCTCGTTCGCCAGGTCTCGTGCATACCCAGACTCTACAGACCCATTTCTGTTGACTAAACACTCCTTGCTTTTTCATGGGGCCTATTATCATGCAAGACCACCTGGGTTCCAGCCCGGGGCAATTCTGTGGTCCACGATATCCACAGGTACCTTCCACACATCTTTCTCAGTCGTCAGACATGCTTATCCTTCTTGTGGATATTATGTGCTGCTATCCACATCTTCTGAAGCCTCTCTGGCCCTTGGGTTTCGTTTAACTAGGTCTTCCTCTTTTTTTGCCCAGTCTCAGAGGCCGTGCGTTCTACGCTCTCTGGCTGGCCTTCCCGTTTCAGGCTCTTCCTCTCCTATTCAGGGTTCCTGGGCGTCCTTTCCCCACATTACTGTGCGGGTCCCATGACCAGCCTTCGGTTGGCTTCAGTTTTTTTGTTCCCTCCCCATGGTACTGCTTTGGGACATCCCATAGTCTCCTGTGTCCCCCAATGATACGAGCGAGAAAATAGGATTTTTGTACTTACCGGTAAAATCCTTTTCTCGCTGAGTTCATTGGGGGACACAGCACCCACCCAGTAAGTAAAGTGCTGTTTCTTTTGATGGGTCCCACCTGTTCTTGGTTCTGACCCATCTCCAGCTCTCTTTCTTACAATTGGTTTCTGTTGGCTTCTCCTGGCTGCTCCTACTGCTTTTGTACAAAACTGACTAGCTCAGTGCCTGCAGGAGGGATATAGCTGAGAGGAGGAGCTAACACTTTTGTTGCTTAGTGTCGCCTCCTAGTGGCAGCAGCTATACCCATAGTCTCCTGTGTCCCCCAATGAACTCAGCGAGAAAAGGATTTTACCGGTAAGTACAAAAATCCTATTTTTAGAGCAGCTAAATACCACATTTTTCAAACTGCAAGACACACTTTTTAGCTATGTAAAAAGTCCCTCTTACAGTTTAAAGTCAGGGGACCCATCTGCTACTAAGGGCTCTATCTCAGGCTGTATAGCAGCTGCAGATCACATTGGGTTCTAAAGGCTCTGTCTCCAGCTATATCACAGGTAGGTATCACATGGAGATTGTGGTCTTGTTTTACAGCCTGAGCTAGAGCACGTTGAATTAGCCCACCTCACCTCAGCCGGCTCTCATGTCACCCATCACAGAACGAGAGGTGCATTTGACAGGCTGCTGGGAGAAGACGAGAGACCCCTCCTTATGTGACTGTCCATGACCCTAGGGGGTGGATTACATGGACTTCTGTATATGTCATCCAGGCCCCTAAAATCAATCCGACTGCATAATTGCAGTCTGATTGTGACATAAAGGGAATTATTTTTTTTCCCACAAAAGATTGGAGAAGGTGAACGCTTGTTCATCTACCCACCCTACTGCGCCCTAGGTAGGTTGCATATCTGAGTCCACCTACCCTATAGACAGTCTTCTTAGGTATCTGAACAGGGCACCCCTAGTTCTGCAGATATCAGACCTTTATCCTATGGACATGCAATAACTTTATCCTATGGACATGCAAAGTGCTCAATCTTTCTTAATCTTGAATTGATAGGACATGGATTATAAACTATTCTGGATTACTAGACAGCTATAGAAAATATTGGTAGTTTACTTTTGTATATAGAAAGCCAGAAAGAAGACATCATCAAAGTAAAATACTAATACAAAACACAGTACAGCATGTCTCTATTGCTTTTAAATAGAAGTTAACAACTGGTCCTTTTGCGTCTGGACTTGAGAAATTCGTGATTGCCATAGAGAGATGTGAATTTGGAGTTATTCATCCATTTTCGGTGATATACTGAAGCTTTCTTTTGTTTGTACAAGCATGTAACCATATGGCAGTGTTTTCAGTGAACGTTTCATGTACTCTTTTTCAGAAGGAGCAGACTGTAGATCAGCCAGAGTTTCGTTACGATGAGTTTGGATTTCGAGTAGATAAAGAAGGTGAGAATGTCCGTGGCTATGAAGTCAGTGTGGGAATATGACTTTCTATGTATCCCCTGTCAGGTCATTTATGGGGTATTAAACCAATAACCGCAAGGGGAATGAACGATGCATGTATTCCGTGGGCCTCACAATGTACTGCATATGTGCCACCGCCACAAATATATTTCATTACTGAACCTGTGCCGCAGCCAGATTTCAGAGCTGAGGTCAGTCATGACGCATAATGTCCAGCCAAAACCAAGGGGACGGCATTTGGCCGAGTATGCTGACCAGAGTCTGAGCACTTGCTCTTTAATACCCATAAAGGACCAGACAGACTCCCTTTTAACGTATGCGTTATATATCCACTTCATGTGTTGCAGATGGTGCAGAACCAAATTCAAGTAAGCTGTTGGGAATTCCACTTACAGAAGATCCTCAGCAGAGGTTAAAGTGGCAGGCCCATCTAGAATTCACCCACAACCATGATGTCGGAGACCTAACATGGGACAAGATTGATGTGACTCTCCCCCATTCTGACAAGTTACGATCCCTTGTGCTAGCTGGAATCCCCCACAGCATGAGACCACAGGTAATCCATATACAAACGGAGAGGCATATATTACACTGAAGGCATCAAAGAGTCACTGAGGTTTTATAGGAGACTTTTCAAAGGTTTTGATTGGTGGGGTCTGAGTGCTGAGTCCCCCACCGATTTCTAGAACGAGGATAGAGAAATGCGCGCATTGTCTCTGACAAATCAAAACGCAATCGAAACTCAGTGACCCTTTAATCTCTCTTAAACAATGAATGTTACAGTGCCTGACAGCATTCCCCCTAAACAGAGCATGGCTCTATATATAGTGCCTGTCAGAGAGTGCCCCCTCCCCTCTCCTAGGTGTCTGCCAAAATGCCACCATCTGCAGAAGACATTGGCTGACCTACCAATATCCCTGCAGTTGCAGTGCATCAGTATAAGGTTACGTTCACGCGGCCGCATGTGCGTTCCGCATTTGCCCTATGATAGAAATGCCTATTTTTGTCCGCAATTTTGGACAAGAATAGGACATGCTCTATCTTTTTTGTGGGGCCACGGAATGGAACTACGGATGCGGACAGCAAATGGGGTACTGTCCACATCTTTTGCAGCCACATTGAAATGAATGGGTCCGCACCCATTCCTCAAAATTGCGGAAGGGATGCGGACACAAAAATACAGTCGTCTGAATGCACCCTTACTGAGAGTTGGCCGCACTTCCATCCATTAAAATGTCTGCACCCCAATAAATGTCCTCACAATTCAGTTGTTTCCAGAGGTTATATAACACACTGCAGGCATTGACGTTGTTCTGTTATTGCCCAGCTCTGGATGCGGCTCTCAGGTGCCTTACAGAAGAAGAGGAATTCAGAAATGACATACCGAGATATTGTACGGAACAGCTCCAATGATGAGACTTTAGCTGCTAAACAGGTATGAGAGACAGTCAGTGCATTGTTCACATAGCTACACTTCTCACTGGAATTACTGACTTTTAGAGCTTGTTGACCTTGTCACGGTTTTACCATGCTTAGAATTTGTTCTTTGTCTGTCCCACAATGGCCTAATGTAACTCTCTGAATGAGATTTTTGAAAACTGCCACCTAGTTGTTGGTCTTGGCATATTGTGCTATGGATTTTGCTGCTGATTCACTACTTGGTTCACCCCTGCTACCTTTAGGCCAGGGTCACACATGACGGAAATCAGTTGTGCTTCATGAGATGGTGACGATTTCAGCTCCGCAGTATGTGGATGTGAATTCTGAAATTCTCATCTACTTTGCTGATATTGTGCAATGCTGCAACTGCAAATCCACAGCTAATAAGTCACATGTGACCCTGACCTTAGAATACCTGCACACAATGCAAATTTCTGTGCAGAAAATCTACAAGAAATCTTCACCAAAAACGTACAGAAATCTGCACTATTTATGACATTTTTGGTGCAGATTTCATATGTTTTTTTTTTCAGATCTCACCCTTTCATTGATAATGGTGAAATCCGTACAAAAGAATAGGAACACTAATTGACATACTGCAGATTTCAAAATCCGCACAGCAGGGCAATTTTTGCACCTAAGAAAAAAAGCAAAGTATACATTTTGTCAAATCTCATACACAGCAATTCCACAACCAACACCTATAGATTTTGGGGTGGAAACACAGAGAAGACCACACAAAAATCCACATAAACTGCACTGCTGTGTGCAAATGACCTTAAAGTGTTGAAATCCACAGTGAAAATCTGCATCAAGTTTGGAAAATAATTGACAAGCTGCATATTCTGCACTGCAGATTATAGGGAGTCTGTCACCACTGTATGACCATATACAGCACTTACATGGCTCTGTAGCACATCTATAGATGAATGTAATGGTACCTTTGTTATTTTCTTTAGACTTGCAGATGCAGGAAAGACGCTGTTTAGTTCATATGCAAACGAGCACTCGCAAGTGCCCAGGGGCGGTGTTCAGTGTGTAGGAGCCCAGGCTGCTCCGCCTTCTTTCATGGTTACTCCTCCGCAGCCTCTGCCTTTGCCCGCCCTCCTGGTATGACACAAGGGAATAGGAGGGTGGGCAAAGGCACTACACACTGAACACCGCCCCTGGGCACTTGCAAGTGCTCATTTGCATATGAACTAAACAGCATTTTTCCTGCATCTGCAAGTCTAAAGAAAATAACAAAGGTACCATTACATTCATGTGTAGATGTGCTACAGAGCCATGTAAGTGCTGTATATGGTCATATAGTGGTGGCAGACCCCCTTTAACTGTATATTCCACATGTACGCAGAACACCGATGTGTGAATGAGGCTATAAACTGCAGATTTTTTTTTTTTTTAGCACAAAAACAGCTCGTAATATGTACCATGTGCACATACCTTAATTGCTGCATTTGAATGTTGATGAGATTTGTAAAATCTCCTCTACTGACCTGGATCTGTAATCTGCTTCCGATTTTTACCTGAGGCAATCTGCAGGTGAAACTCACATCATCTCTGACTCATGTGAACGTAGCCCAGTACTGTTGTAAGCTTTCCACAAGCAGTGTTCATGGATGTCCTTGGGGTGATGCCAGAACATTTCCGTCATATGCACACGGTGCTATTACATGCAGAAAATCTGCAGCATAATACAGTACCAGCTAAGTAGGTGTGAAGTGCCAGTATTATACAAATGTATGGTGGGTAATCCTGACTGCAACTGGTTTGACCCATCTGGTCCATACATACTAATAAATGTTCCTGCCTCTTTCCAGATTGAAAAGGATTTGCTCCGCACTGTGCCCAGCAATGCATGTTTCTCCAATCTGCAAAGTGTGGGTGTGCCTCGTCTCAGAAGAGTGCTGCGCGGCCTGGCATGGTTGTACCCGGATATTGGGTATTGCCAAGGCACTGGCATGGTGAGTTTTACATCACAGCGATAGGGCTTATGCACGCAAACCCATGCTGCGGACTGCAAATTGACCATGTGCCCGCCGTCTGTGGACGTGAACCTATTCATTTGAATGGGGGCTGCGATCTGCATCCGACGGTCCACACATCAAAAAAATTGTGCACACCTCTGTTCCGCACCATATCTCCTGGATTGCGGACCTATTCAAGTGAATGAGTCTGCAATCATGATGCTGTGTGCACACGGCCGGTCCCTGTATATTGTGGACCCTCTTATAGTTTTCCTTGGGATAGTTGAGGTTGGCTTGCTGACTGTCTCCATATTTTCAGGTGGCTGCATGTTTACTCCTTTTTCTGGAGGAAGAAGATGCTTTCTGGATGATGAGTGCCATTGTAGAAGACTTGGTGCCAGCTTCTTATTTCAGCACCACCTTGATTGGTGTTCAAACAGATCAGCGGGTACTAAGACACCTCATAGTTCAATACCTCCCACGACTGGACAAGCTGCTACAGGAACATGATATTGGTGAGAATCATTATGTAAGATTATGTAACGTCTGTGGCAGAGGTTCAGGCAGTCTCCTTTGCCGATTCTGGAATAGAAAAAAAAAGGGCAATTCCGAAATCCATATTGGAAACCTGGCTGACCTCATTATAGTCAACGGTGTCTGACATATGCCAGGTCCAACTATTCAATTTTTCTGTTCCCATGCTGCAGAATTTTTCCGCAGCCATATAGCCTAAGCTATAAGCTATTTTTTGTGAGGGCATGTGAATGAGCTCTTGGCAAGCTCTGCCACCAGATGTAAGGCAGCTATGCTATAAGCTCATGTCAGAACTTTTAAGACATGACTTGGATAATAATTAAGCCAGCATCTCATCTGCAGACAGCTGTTTTGGGTTGATTGCCCCTCATCAGGAAATCATATAGGATAGCTACCTTACATCTGGCAGCATTAGAAATCATGCACACGAACGTATTTTATTTCTGTGTCTGTTCTTTTTTTTTTTTTTTTTGCAGACTGTATGCGGAACCATTCATTTCAATGGGTCCATAAAATAAACGGAAGTTACTCCGTGTGCATTCCATGTCAGTTCCACAAAAAAATAGAACATGTCCTATTATTGTCCGCACTATGGACAAAGATAGTACTGTTATATTAGGAGCCAGCTGTTCCGTTCCGCAAACTAAGAATGCTCACGGACTTCATCCTTATTTTTTGCGGATCCATGCTGACCACAAAATACATACAGTTGTGTGCATGAGCCCTTAGAGGCAGAGCTCATTTACATACCCTCTTCCCAGAATTCCAGAGGAGGATTGCCTATAAGACTCCTCAGACGATTTAAGCTCTCTCCATAAGGATATATAGTATTCCTCGCACACTGCTTCTGTAACTGTATTACACATTCAACTTCTCTACTAACTTTTTTCTGCTGCTTGACTATTTTAGGCACCTTTTATGAATACATACCTCATCTACATTGTCCTGTTGCTTTATTCTGATTATGTGCATGAATAACCTCTTCCATTGTCTCTTTCTCTCTTTTACTGTCTGCAGAGCTGTCTCTCATCACTTTGCACTGGTTCCTCACTGCATTTGCCAGCGTAGTGCACATCAAACTGCTGTTACGGATCTGGGATGTATTTTTCTACCAAGGTTCCCTTGTGCTGTTCCAGACCACCCTCGGCATGCTAAAACTAAAGGTAAAGTCAGATTGTGAATTATATTCTGGTAACCATTCAACATTTGTAACTTCTGTCCAGTTGCAGTGTAGTGGGAAGGTAGGTAACAGTGGCTAAAACTGCGCAGGTAGAGCATGAGCAGGTAGATGCGAATTGAATGCGGTTTCTGTTGTGGTAATGGTTGTGTGAAAGATGTGGAGCCAAATAAAGCAGCATTAAGATATACCGTACATGTAATGGCCTACAGTGTAAGTAAATAGGGCAGAATTGTTGTAATCTGTTTTCCCGGATGTTTTTCCCACCTACAGGAGGAAGAGCTCATCCAGTCTGAAAACTCTGCTGCCATCTTTAACACTCTGTCAGATATTCCTACCCATATTGAGGATGCAGATGTCCTGCTGCGGGAAGCTATGATGATCGCAGGAACCCTGACGGAAGTTATGATTGAAGCGCAGCGACGCAAACATCTGGCCTATCTCATTGCAGACCAGGGACAGCTGCTTAATTCAACGGCTGCCGTCACTAACCTTTCTAAGGTGAAGAGCATGCATAGAGGTGTATCCCAAAAAAGACAACCATCCCACCAGCGCCACCTGTTGAAAGTGGCTCCCTATGACTTTCCAACAAGCTTTGGGATTTGACAAGGGAATATAGTCAAGCCAGATATCCATCCGTAGACAGTTGCTTCCTGGTATTTGCCCCTCATCTGTACAGAGTAGGATTCTGGCTGGCTCCGTGCAGTGCCTTGAATGAGGCTTAGGCAGTTTACTGAATCTCCTTAAAGAGACGAGTCCTGTATGAAGACTTACTGGACGTACTCTACGAAGCATTGTCTCCATACCATAGAGTGCTTCCAGAAAGTCTCCATACCGGACTGGTCCCTTTAGGGAGATTCAGCACCCTGCCTAAGCTAAGATGACGGGCATGTGATGTTGTGAGTATTGTGCGGTCTGCTGAAGTTGCTGTGTAAACTCTAGGCGATGGTTTTGTGAAATGGGAATTTCTAGAAGGAAGTACTTCTACAAATGCTTTGCTTCCTGAGCAAATGCACTGTTTGGTGGAAGGTAAAGAGGTCTGGGGCATTTTTACACTCGGCCCCTTTGTCTTCACAAAGGGAAATCTTAGCCATAATTTGAGGCAAAGTCCATATTAAAGGGTTGTGCCACAAGGGACATTTATCTCCTATCCAGAGCATTGGTGATAAATGGCCGATTGCTCAAGGCTCAACTGGGTACTAGAACAGGGTTCCCAAGTCACACTTTCTTCCTCACTGCATGACCATAGTGAGGAGGAGACTGAATGGAGTGGTGGTCACACTTTGACTCAGTTCAGGGCCTATAGGCTCATAGGCTCATAGACTTTAAGTGGAGTGTCCTTTTAAACTCCTCCTCACTGTGCAATAACGAAGGAAGGTGGACTCAGGATGAATGTCCATTGTGTCACAATCCCCTTGAAAGAGTGGTTTGACTGGACAACACCTGTCTATATACCCTGTGTACTATTTGAAACTACATTTGCCCAGCATCTGGACACATGGCTGGGAAGACTTGCTCTTGTAAAGGGAGTTGTCCTGCTGGATTGCCCCTTTTAAAGGGGTTGGCCACTTTCTAGCTACTGTTGACCAACTTATACATAAGAATACTGTATGGTGCTCACTAATATAGCCATTGTTGATATTATGTGCTGTTTGCTGTATTTCATAAGCTATGTCCCCTTTTTTTGCAGATCTTCTGTGTTTTCCGTTTAGAGGTCCTGTCCATAAGATGGCCGGTGATGGAGGGTCATGTGACCAGACACATCACTCCGCCTCCTTCATTTAAACACACCGCACCTGCACTAAACACCCAACAGTACAAGTGCAGTGTATTTGAATGGAGGAGATTGGTCATATGACCTTCCATCAGCAGCCATGTTATGGACAGGACTTTTGTGTGGACAGCCCAAAAGACTTGGCCAACAAGGAAACATATCTTACCAATACATTGATCATCGGTAGCCAGAAAGTGGCCAACCCCTATAATGCCAGTGATTTTATAATCTGAGGTGCAAACCAAGATGTGGATGTCATGCTTGGGCATTTACTTGTATTATATGTGACTTGCCATCGGCATTCAGTACAGCATTTTGATAAAATCTTGTGATTTCTAACCACAGCTTTTGTTTTTTTACTGACTGGTTACCACTAGTTTGTAGCTTTATTTATATCCTTGTAAGAAAATCCCCAATGAACAGTTCCTTGTAATGTATTATTTGTTGTCCCCTTAAAGATTCCACCCTGCATGTTCCTAGCTGCATAAGGGTTGTCTGAAACCACGTATAACCAGTGATAACCTGATGTCATTTGTGTTGAGGTGTGGCTGAGATTTAGTTGTTCTGCTGATTACATGTAGAGTACCATTGTCTACGTGGGCCATATGTGACAGGTGGCTAAATTTGAAAATAAGTAGGTATGGCCCATTAGAGCGGTCAGACAATAATCACTTTCTTCTGTCTTCAGATTATGAGACGGCAGAGTCAGCGCAGGAAGTCTGGGATTACCACACTTTTATTTGGTGAGTATTAGTTTACATGTGATTGAGAATACAGATGCATCTTTTCTTACCTTTCCTGTTGGCTTAAGATATTCTGAGATGAGCGGCGAGTATCCAGTAATTTGGGAAAACATTATTTTTTTCCAAAGCTGGTCATTTCACACTACTTATCTCTGGATATCTGAAATGGTAAGGAAGGACCAATCTGATTTCACACTGTCTGAGTACTACACATTAAAGAGGACCTTTCACCACTCCTGACATGCCTGTTTTAATAGCTTCATGCATTCCCCATGTAATAACAATTCTGGAACATCTATTCTTATGGCTCTATGTTGTGACATTCCTTTATTATTTGCACTAGAAGTTATGAATGAATTGCTATTTGTCTTCAGTAAAGGAACAGAGGGGAGGTAACCAGTTGGGGGTGTGTACCTGCACAGACTGACTTTAGCCAATCAGTGCTGCCATGTTCAGACTGTGCAGGTACACACCCCAAACTGGTCACCTCCCCTCTGTTCCTTTACTGAAGACAAATAGCAATTCATTCATAACTTCTAGTAGAAATAATAAAGGAATGTCACAACATGGAGCCATAAGAATAGATGTTCCAGAATTGTTATTACATGGGGAATGCATGAAGCGATTAAAACAGGCATGTCAGGAGTGGTGAAAGGTCCTCTTTAAAGGGGTTGTCCGGGTTCAGAGAAGAACCCGGACATACCTGCAATTTCACCCAGGCAGCCCGCCTGAAGAGGGCATCGGAGCATCCTATGCTCCGATGCCCTCCTTTGCCCTGCGCTAATTAGCGCAGGGCAAAGGAATTTAGCCAGGTTCCGGTGACGTACCGGTCCCTGCCGGGCAGAGGCTTCCGCCCGGCAGTGAGCCGGTGACGTCATCGGCGCTGATGGACGGGCTTTAGCGCTGCCCTAGCCAGTAAAACGGCTAGGGCAGCGCTAAAGCCGGCCCACTAAGGCCGGTGACGTCACCGAACTCGCTGCTGGGCGGAAGTACCCGCCCGGCAGCGAGTATTTATAAACAAAAGAGACCTTGCCCTGCGCGATCTAGCGCAGGGCAAGGGGGGGGGCATCGGAGCATGAGATGCTCTGATGTCCTCTTCAGGCAGGCTGCCTTGGTGAAATTGCAGGTATGTCCGGGTTCTTCTCTGAACCCGGACAACCCCTTTAACAATAAACATAGAACATGCACAAAAATGTAAAAAAAAAAGAAAAAAGAAGCATTTCTCTCTTTTAGATCCTATTTTGTCTCATATTTCAGTTAAAACTGAACAGTATATAAATAAACCTTCTCTATATGTCCCAGGAGCTCAGTCATACCCTCCACCCCTCCACTTTGTGCTCGCTGTCCTATGTCTGGCTGTAAGACAAGTGGCTGGAGCATGAGCCTCCCCTCTCTGCCTTGTCTGCATTCAGATGAGAAAGACAAAAGGTACAACCGAATGGAACAAATGGAACAAATCATTGGGAAATTAACCCATGTTCTCAGCAGAATTTCTGAAAGACTGTTTGTGGCAGGATCTTTCAGGATATCCTGCAGACTGACAAACAGCAAGGGCAGGGGTGTTCCTTTAAAATGAAACTGGTACATTGTTCCCTGGCTGTTGGAATTTTACCAGGGACTTGTATGTAATGGGTGACAACCTCAGATCTACTTCCTCTTGTATGCCCTTCAGTTGTCAAAGATGATCTGTCTCTCTCTCCAAAGAGGGACTTTTCACCAAAGCTGAATATATAATATTGTCTAGAGAAATTGTCAGTTTTTGGCATTGATAGTCTCTATAGTTTAATAACATTTTCAGTTAAATAATCTTTTTTTTTTTTTCTGACCAAGCCATTCCTGTTCATGTGCTGTGGCTTCCATTGTAGCTCCACCCCATACAAGCCAGAACTGCAATACCAGCCACAGTATGATCACCCAATGTATAAGTACGTCCTGTTCTTTTTCACAGGTGATGACGACTTTGAGGCCCTAAAAGCCAAGAATATCAAGCAGACGGCGCTGGTGGCAGACCTGAGAGAGGCCATCCTGCAAGTCGCTCGTCATTTTCAGTGCTCTGACCCTAAAAACTGTAACATTGTGAGTTGTGTTATAAGCCTTCCTGCTGATGAAATTCATACAATCGTCCAGAACTCACCTCTCATTACTATCAAGTTAACCTAAACCAGTGTCCAAAGTTTAGGGTTTTAGTAACTTAAAGGAAATGTTCCTATTTCCACCTCATTTAAAGTGTGTGCTCTGAATAACTCTGTGTCAAATGTTGAGTAAGCTGCATAGGCTCTATTGGAAACAGCAAGCCAGTAATTAAACACACCCCTAAGGTCTTAAAGGGGATATCCACGAGTAGAAAAACACAGCTGCTTTCTTTAAAAAACTGTGCCACATCTGTCCAGAACATGTGCCTGGTATTGCAGCGTAGCATCAGTGGATTTGTAGGGCAAGTATAACTCCTATTCTTATCAGCTGTTTGTAAAGATTTTATGGTGTTGGATAATCCCTCTAAGGGATCTTACATACTTATTCTTATTTGCGGTTTGAGATATATATATATAATTTTTTTTTTATTTTTATGGTGCATTATGCAGTGTGTTTGAATAGTGTTTTCCCCCTATAGAGGAGATTTAAAAATCTGACAAGAACCACCAAAAATCTTTAACCTCTTTAACCACTAATTATAAAAAAAAAAACCCACTTAGTGCGTTACTGTCATTTCAGGACCTGACACCTGACTACAGTATGGAGAGCCACCAGAGAGACCATGAGAATTACGTGTCATGTTCACGAAGCAGGCGCCGTAGAGCAAAGGCTCTTCTAGACTTTGAGCGTCATGATGATGATGAGCTTGGCTTCCGCAAGAATGACATCATCACGGTATAACCCTGGAGCAGATGAGGGATCATATGTATAGCGTTATCTCACTTTCAGGGTGAAGTCAGTGATTACATTATTTGTTTCATTTTAGATTATTTCTCAGAAGGATGAACACTGTTGGGTAGGAGAATTAAATGGACTCCGGGGTAAGCATACACCATATAATACCTTTCTGAAAAGTGATTGTTGTCATCTTATTACATTTTTTGCTTAAATCTCTGTTTTTAACTTGATAATATTGCAGCCGTACTGTAAAGAGCTCTTGGAGATTGAATTTTCTGCCATAGATTTCTGTTTGGGCGCATGGACTGCCGGAGGATGCCCCTTATTTATGCACGCATCGTCATCAATTAGGCACATCCTCCGACAGTGCATGGGAGCTCATAGACCGTCTAGTATAAATTCCCCTCTGTGTATATTGTTCTTATATTAACATATAGAAGATGTATGTCTCCGCTCTGGATATGGGGAGGATATATCTGCCGGTCAGACTTGCAAAATGGACTTCTGTAGTTTTTTTGTTTTGTTTTTAATTTTATTTAGATATTGCCTTTTACACATTGTTTTATGATTATCATTATTACTGTATTTTAATTTTTTGATATTATTTTTCATGTTTTTTAAATATTAAATGAAATCTTTTAGGCTGGTTTCCTGCAAAGTTTGTGGAGATTCTTGATGAAAGAAGTAAAGAGGTGAGTGCCCTGCAGCCAATAAACTGTTTGGAAAATATAAGATCTGGTTGGGCTCCAGATGGCAACTAAAGTACAAACAAAGATGAATGTATGTGTAAAAAAAATCATATAGATGGACTTTGGAGGCTACAATGTTTTCATACATAGGGGGTCATTTATTTAGACCTGCGTTTTAGACACTGGTCTTAATAAGACCGGTGTCTAAAACTCTGTCCACCAGAGTTTTGAGGTGCAGGCCTCTACATAAGGCTTCATTCACACAAACGTATTTTTTTTCCGTGTCCGGTCCGTTTTTTGGGGGGGGAACGTATGCAGAACCATTCATTTCAATGGGTCCGCAAAAAAAAAACGGAAGGTACTCCGTGTGCGTTTCCGTATGTCCATATTTCCGTTCCGCAAAAAAGATAGAACATGTCCTATTCTTGTCCGTTTTGCTGACAAGGTTAGGCATGGTTACAATGGATCCGCAAAAAAAAACAAAAAAAAACGCAAAAACGGATGCCATATGGAACGTCATCCTTATTTTGTGGATCCTCAATTTGCGGACTGCAAAACACATATGGTCGTGTGAATCAAACCTAACTTGTAGGATCCACCGCTGCTTCAGTGGTCTACATTTAGACCAATCTCTACGCCTAAAACAGACGTAGAAAATGTGTCAATCTGGTGACAGGCACTCTACCATCCGGAACTATATACAAAATTGTATATATTGTATCAATTGTTTAATACACAATACAATAGAAAACAATAATTAGGAAAATAAATATATTAAAAATTCCTAATTATTTCATCTTGATTATATTAATTTCTTTATTCAATCACAGTTCATATATATATATATTCACTGATAGTTATAACAGTTCATGATGGTTGTCATAAATTCTTATGTATAAATAAATAAATAATACATTGTTCCTATAGATGAATAATTAAATGGTTAATATTGCTCCAATCTTAATGGTTTCGCCTTATACAAAAATAACCCATATATAAATTAGTTGATAGTTCACTGGATGACTAGTCAGACTGAATATATACATCAGTAGTTGATTAATAGTTCTTGTATAAATCATGTATCATTAATAATTTAATCCTTAATAGTAATAACTTTGTATTACGTTACAATCTTCAATGGTCACTTGGCTGTGTCTCACTCTGCTCACAGTGTCTTCTATGTGTGCCATTATCTTAGCTGAGACAGGAGTTCCCCTTATTGTCTAGCTTGGCTCCGTTCGGCGTCCCATGCGGTTCACCTTTCACTTGTCGGCGATACTGGTGTATTGCTGGATAGGTGGTTTATTGCGCTATGGAACACACGCTTGCTTGCTTTTGATAAAGTGTTCTACCTCGATATCTTAGCATATATTTACAGCAGAGATTCTTGCCATGTTGAAGTATTTCAGATTGAAAAAAACCAAACGCGTTTTGGAGCTAGCTTGCGCCTTCTTCAGTGGTAAATGAGAGGGGTCTGCCGACCCGTCCCCTTCCCTGCCCCCTTTTTTAGACCTGGCATAAGCGGGGAGAAGTCTCAGATTGCGGCACAAAGGACCTTTGCTCAGCAATCTGCACCAGAAATACGCCTACTTTAGGCGTATTTCTGTTTAATAAATGACCCCCATAATACTAGGCACTACACCTGTGAGATACACGTGTAAACTTCCTATATGCATATCCATCCCAACATCTTTTCTCTGTGGAAGAGCTTTGCAGGGCTGGACTGTAGCATGAGCAAGCAAGTCACTTATATTTAGGAACTATACAGGGTTAATACTTTAAAGGGGTCTTTTCAGGAAGACAACCACTGTCCATATTCCCTGTTAGGGAATATGGACATCATAGAAGGCGCTCCTCCGTTCGGGATCCCCCTATGTGAACTGGAAGGGAGAGTCGTTCTTTTGGTGCTGCTCCCATTCTTGCAGACGAGCCATCCATAGACTGCCATTCAGTGCTTGGTTGCCTTTACCTTCGCCAAGCAAAATCAGCTGTCTGCCAGGGTCCCTGTGAACTGAGCTGAGGCAGTCAGCAATTTTGTGATGCTTTTATTGAAGTGACAGATGCTGAAATATCTGTAATGATAAATAATAGTTACTGTAGTTAAAGGGGTTGTGTCAGTTTAGCAAATGGCATTTATCATGTAGAGAAAGGCACTGACTAATGTATTGTGATTGTCCATATTGCCCCCTTCACTGGCTGGATTCATTTTTCCGTCACATTATACACTGCTCGTTTCCATGGTTACAACCACCCTGCAGTCCATCAGTGGTGTCCGTGCTTGCACACTATAGTAAAAGCATTGGCCTCTCTGGTGCCCAGGACTGTAGGAGCGTGCAGTAGTTCTCGACCCAGCCATCTCGTATCTGCACTGCAGCGGTGGTCATATCCCCTGGAAACCAGCAGTGTATAATGAATGAAAAATTAATCTAACCAACAAAGGAGACAATATGGACAATCACAATACATTAGTGAGTGCCTTGTATTATCTTTCTCTACATGATAAATGCCATGTGCTGAAGTGAGACAACCCCTTTAAGGAAGGCCATATATTGCTCATTAGTATATCCATCTACAGTAAGACTATACTCTAGTAGAAGAATGGCACTTATTTTTGATGTATGTGAAGAAATGCTTTGAAGTCCTAGGACACAACTGAGGCTTTCATTGATTTTTGTTCCACAGTATTCAGTTGCTGGGGATGACTCTGTCACAGAGGGGGTCACAGACTTGGTTCGAGGAACCTTATGTCCAAGTATTAAGGCAATATTTGAGCATGGACTGAAGAAGCCATCTCTGTTAGGAGGTCCCTGTCATCCTTGGCTCTTCATTGAGGAGGTAAGAGGTCCACACACAAACAGCAGAGCACATCGGTCAGGTATTGGTAACAAGAAGTCCTTGCAGCCCAGGATTATGAGGGGACACTGCCAGGGCACCTGTGAAATCTTCAGTATCTGGATAACTCCCATTATTTGCATGCAAAACTTGGCTGGTGCAATCCTTCATTTTTTGCATTCTGGTCTTTGTATAGATATGTGGTACAGTGCCCTTAAAAAGTATTCATACCCTGTGAACTTTTCCACATATTTTCACATTACAGCCAGTAGCTGTTTGCTGTACAAGTATACAATTTTAGGATGACAGCCAAATATAGCATGGCCGCTGTTCCAGTGTTTTTGAGAGCACGCGCTCTTGCTTATGTATACTCCTGTGGTATATATGAGCTTTGCACACCCTGATTTTTACATGGACGTGAGTTTTAGGTGCAGTGTTTACTCTGATGCATTATTTTCTTGTTTGTCACAATGTTACATGAAGGTGGACAGGGTTGTCAGTAGCCCATCAGGTTGTCGGCTGCCAGGAAATGTATAGGTTTTAGGGCTGCACTTACTCTTTCCGGTGTGTAATCCCTGTATTTTAAAGGTTGTTTTGGCCTACCTGCCCTATATGAACTTGGTTTTATTTTTACGAGGTATGGTGCATATAACTTTCTGCTTGGGTCACACTTAACTACTATTATCAACTTTTATGCAATTTAGTTGATTTTTAAAGTGGAAACAATGACCTCAGAACCGAAGCAGAGATCGGTTTCAAGTTTTAAAGTGATTTTCCACTTGAAAAATCAACTACCGAAGTTATTCAAGCAAACTAACTGCGGCTCATCAGAGCCCATACATTATAGAGACGAATCTCTGTGCAGTGTTATTCTGAAATTTTGAACAAAGCAACTTCGGATTAAGCATCCGAAGCTCGCTTTGGAGGAGGAGGGAAATTGTTTTGATGCTCAGAGAAGCAAAATGTCCAAAAGCACCTGACATCAAAATTTAAAGTTTATTCCTTAAAATTTAAAGCCACTAGGTTCACTAAGGAAATTGTGTTTTGAATGTATTTTCTCCATCTGGCATCTATTTTGCTGAAAGTGCTGCCATATCTCTGTGATGGCTAACCTCCGGTACTCCAGCTGTGGTAAAACTACAACTCCCAAAATGTACACTTACTTGGCTCTTCTCATAACTCCATCAAAATGAATGGAGCATGCTGGGAGTCGTAGTTTCATCACTGCTGGAGGTTAGCCAGCACTGCCATATCTCTTTGGACTCTGAATTTGAGATGTGCTTTAATGGGTGGTCAGTGCCAGACGTTCTTAATAATATTTTATATACGTGGTCTGCATGTTTTCTGTCACATACACTAAAACCTCTTTTTTTTAAAAAAAAAAAACATTGAATATGAAAATTAGGATTATAATTCATTTATTAATTCTTTCCTGAAGGCTGCCAGTCGGGAAGTGGAGAGAGACTTTGATTCAGTATATTCACGCCTTGTTCTCTGCAAGACCTACAGGTAATTTGCTGAGAGCAGCTGCTATTCAGACTACAGTCAAATTCCCTTTATTCAACATTTAGGGTATGAGGTTACCCCATTGTTACTTAAAGGGAACCTGTCATCAACTTTATGTTGACCGTACTGAGGGCAGTATAAATTAGTGACAGAAATGCTGATTTCGGTGGTGTGTCACTCATGAACTAAAAGTAAGTGGTTGCTGAGAACCAACATCCTAATCATTGCAGCACAGGCCTTGAAAAGAGTCAAATCTACCTGAGAAGAGTCATGGTTATTCCTAATCTCCTGCTCTCCTCACCCATCTGCTGATGATTAGCAGTTCTCTCCTAGAGAGAAAGGCAGAAAACTAGGTAGAAGACTGTCAGTCATCAGCAGGAGGCAGGGAGAGCAGGAATATATGAATAACCAGGACTCTTCTCAGGTGGCCGAGACTCTTTTCCAGGCCTAGTCTGCAATGATTGTGAAGTTGGCTCTTGGCAACTGCTTACTTTTAATTTATAAATGACAGACCTCTGAAATCAACTCACCTGTCTCTACTTTATTCTGCTGTTAGTATGGGCTGCATAAAGGTGATGACAGATTCCCTTTAATAGTGCATTTCCGTCCAAAATGAGTGACATGCCATTTGCTTTTGTGGCATTTTTTTTTCTGTCGTGAAGACGGAAAATCTCTGGAAATTTTTAGATACATGTAAGTGGGTTTGTAGAAACCCCATTCACGTGCATAATGGATTTCATGCAGATTTAGGCACAGAATCTGCACTGAAATCAGTGTGTAATCTGAAATACCCTTTGATCATCCAAAAAGTGATTATCTAGCCCAGAACCATTATTAAAAGTTTATGGACACCATTGCGACATTTTTTTAAATGATTGCATTTTACACTTTTCAGGCTAAAAAATGTAAATTCAAATGTTTTGCTGTTTTTGACATACAATGGTTAAAAAAAATCAGTCTGCAGATGCTCCTGAGTTCCATCAGCTGACAGCACATGTGAAGCGGTCTCTCTGACCTCCTGAACCTCGTAAACACTCCTTATAGTGAGCTGATAAGAATATGGCTCACATAAGTCTTTATAAGGTCAGAAGATCACAGATAAGGCTCCACATGAGACATCAGCTGACAGGACTAAAAATCATCCTTATACTGTATGTCAAAAACAGCTGAATGTTTTTAATAAAGACAAACTGAAAAAAAATGATTTTTAGCCTGAAATGAATAAAATGCAATCAGAACAAAAATGCCCCAAAGGTGTCCATAACCTTTTAAATCAAATATCTCAAGACTAAAAGTGGAAGGCTAAGCAAAGATTTTAAATAAAAGAGAAACCAAGTGATAAAAGCAGATTTTCTCTTCATGTTTTCCTTTGATACAGAAAGTTCTGTAACGTTACAAGCGAGGCGTATCAGCTGACCATTTTATAACGCTTCTATAGGATCCTATTGATGCCATATTAAAGGAAAAATACTTACCGTATATAGATGCGGCAGGATGTGGCATACTGTACGTACTGGGCTGCTGACTGCTCCCATACAGACATGTGTATATTGTTTGTATTACAGGTTAGATGAGGACGGCAAGGTGTTAACTCCAGAGGAACTATTGTACAGGGTAAGCCTGTTCTATTCCACTTCATCTCACTAGTTCTTTACGTAATATAAAAAGTTTTAGAGATATAAAGGCAAGTATGCAGGTGGGCACACAGTGGCTCAGTGGCTAGGACTGGTGCAGGGGTCCTGGGTTAAAATCCGACAAAAGACAACATCTGCATGGAGTTTGTATGTTCTCCCCGTGTTTGCGTGGGTTTCCTCCAGGTATGCCGGTTTCCTCCCACACTCCAAAGACATATTGATATGATAGGAAACTTAGATTGTGAGCCCCACTAGAGACAGCCTGATGTCTGTAAAGTGCTGCAGAATAAAGTAGTGTTATATAAGTGCATAAAATAAAAACTAGAATTAGTAAAATTCACTAATAAACTTGCTATACAGCCACCACAACCCTTTATTTATTTTTTTAACATGACAGCCAACTGTATGACATGTGTTTCAATAAACTCTCGGGTTGTTTTCAGTAGTTTTTACTCGTTTTATATAAATGCCAATATATTGTACCACCATTGGAGTAGCTTTTCTAGACAAAAGTGTTAGGTTTAGGCAAAAGCGACTTCATATATTCCTCTCATTATATAATCCCCCCCCCCCATTTTTTTGGAAATATATTTTACCTTTCTTTTAACCTTTTTAGTAGCATGTGAAATGTGTTCTTTTTTTATTCTTCCAAAGGGTGTACAGTCTGTGAACGTAAGCCATGATGCTGCTCATGCACAGATGGATGTCAAGCTCCGTTCACTTATATGTATTGGTCTAAAGTAAGTCATAAAAGCAAAAAAACATTTTTTTTAAGTCTTAACCCCTTAAGGTTTTATTATTACTTTTATTATTAAATTTATTATTAAAAAAACTATTTTGGGCCTTCAGGTCTGGACTGAAATAAGGAATAAAAGATAAAAAATAAAGATCTGTAATTGTTTTCTTCATCCATCAATACAGCCATGTGAGGGCTTGTTTTTTTGTGAGAGGTTGTTTTGATGTACATATTTATTGGATAACATTTTATGATTTTTATTGGGTTGTTAATGGAATAAAACTAATATGGCATTGTTTTTTTTCCCTTTTTATTTTTTAAACCCATATACATTGTGGTGCAATGTGGTTACCTTTAGGCTGTGGGTCAGCAAAATTACATGCAATATCCAAGTCAAAAGTCAAAGTAGCCATATGAAGGCTTGTATTTTGTCAGACAGGCTGCAGTTTTTTGGCACTGTTTTGAGATGTATATATATATATGCAGTTTTTTCATGCCATGTACTCTTACATACATGTGATTTAAATGATATTACATTTTTATCTTCAGGTTGTAACAATTTCACTACTGATGGGGGTATTTTATTATTTTAAGAATATTGATTGAAAATTCACATTTTTAAAATAGAAACATAGAAGATTGACGGCAGAAAAAGACCACCTGGTCCATCTCGTCTGCCCTTTTATTATCCTTTTATTGTTATCTTAGGATAGATACATGTTTATCCCAGGCATGTTTAAATTCAGTTACTGTGGATTTATCAACCACCTCTGCTGGAAGTTTGTTCCAAGCTTCTACTACTCTTTCAGTGAAATAATATTTTCTAATGTTGTTCTTAACTTAATAACTTAATTTGTTTTATTTTCTTCCACTCGGGGACACAAAGCTGCAATTTTTTGACCACTTCTATAATTCTTTGGAATGATTAGTATTCTAAAGCATTATTGACTGTCAGTGTAAGGGCTCATGCACACGAACGTGTGCTGTCAGTGCCCGTGCTGTGGACCACGATTTGCGGTCCACAATGCACGGGCACTGATCGTGGGACCGCCGCATTCGGATCGCGGACCCATTCACTTGAATTGACGGTCCGCGCCGCAAAAAAAATAGTGCTTCCGTGGTGTTCCGATCCGTGCCTCCGTTCCGCATCTCCATGATTGCAAACCCATTGAAGTGAATAGGTCCGCAATCCGCAATGCGGGCTGCACACGGCTGGTGCCGTATATTGCGGACCCGGCATATGCGGGCCACAAAACGGCCATGTGCATGAGCCCTAAAGCCTCTGGCATGGCCTAATAGGCGTTCACCCATCGCAGACCTGTGGTCCTGTGTTGTTCTCTGACTGCCATGGTAGCCCATCTCATGGTGCTGATGGGCTGACAGAGGGAGCCTCCTCCCTCAAACACCTTAGATGTTGCTGTTGACTGTGGCACCATTGGAGATTAGAGTTCTCTGCATCCTAGCAGAAGCCTGTCTGTGTATAACAGCCACACGCCTGCTGCTGTTCTCGTGGGTACAGTGCATGAGCTCATTATGACGTATATATAAGAGCTGTAACTAGCACTTACCTGTGACAGATATGCATAGAAGTGCTGAGGGGGTTGATATTTGCATTTCCATTTGAGTGTTGGGTTAATATGACTATTTTTATAGTATTCATAATGTTATAATGATTATCTTTGTTTAATTCCAGTGAACAGGTCATCCACTTGTGGCTTGAAGTACTTTGCTCCAGTTTACAGACAGTGGAGAAATGGTACCAGCCATGGTCTTTCCTGAGGAGCCCAGGTTGGGTACAGATAAAGTGTGAATTAAGGTGAGCACGTAGCTTTTTATACTAAACATATATAGTTTAAAGGGGCAATTGACAATCTATTTCTGTGAAAAGGCTCCCCGACTACAGACTGATTTATTGGACCTGTGATCTATTGGGAAACCCATAATAAACTTCTACATATACTTACCTTGAGAATTCTTCACTGGTTCCCTGCCATATCTCCAGTTAATATCTGCATGATGATGTATTGTCCATTGGGTCATAATAACAAGCCAGCCAGTCATGGCCTAGTCAAGTAACGCTCATCATGCAGACATGTAAAGTGATGTGGACAGAGACCCCTATAACAGCAGCAAGGAAACAGAAGGGAAATTTCCTTGCACGCACGGACAAGTATAGGCATTTTCAATGCTGCGGAACACACGCCGGGCGGTCCCCATATATTTGCGGGTCCGCAAATATACGGTCGTCTGAATGAGGCCTAAGTGTGTATGCATAGATAGCTGCCAGTCACTGATAAGACTGTCCAGTGTACAACTGAGCTCAGAAAGCGCAAATTCCTAAATGTAGAAATTACAAGTTTGGCTGATTCTTTTTTTTTCCCCAATAAAACTATATATCAGTCTGCTCAGCTTCTCCTGCTCTATAACACTCTGCCTGCAGGCTGCACTGCACTTCGTGGTGACAGGTTCTCTTTAAGGGAAGGGATTTTTACAATAGTTACGGTGAGGTTTCCTACAGCCATTAGTCATTTTCTAGTATGGGCAGGAGGTTTGTCCTCCATTTGCTGTCTTTCCTTGGAAAAGCCCTAAAACGTTTTTGACAGCCAGATGGCAGTAGTTACCATGAGGCATCTGTCAATGCCATAGTCCCAGTGTTTGCTTTTGACAGATATGACATATTTATTCAGCAGAACATTATGATGATATTTCTGAAATGGTTTTATGTTTTTTACTATCCAGGGTTCTTTCGAAGTTTGCCTTCAGTTTGTCACCAGATTGGGAATTACCTGTGAAAAAAGAGGTAAGTCAGTATGACTTAAAGAGGAGCTTTTACAGGAGCATGCTCAAGTACGTCTCAATTCATTTGGGAACCAGGGACCCCCATTCTCGTGATCGGTGGGGATCCCAGTGGTCAGAACACAGCCCAATAGATAATTATCCCATTTCCTTTTTCTTTGGACAGCCCATTGAAGTGAAGCACTATTTTTTGAAGGATGGTACAAGTTCTTTTGTCTCCCAGGACAGCCCTGATATAATCCACTCCTACTGTACTCACCATAGTTTGCACAGTGAAAGGCCCTTCCAGGAGCGTTGGTCACACTTTCCCCATTCGTATTCTTCTCATAGTTCCCTCATAGCTATGCTATGCTACAGTGCACCTTAAATCTACCATGCCAAAGTGTCAATGAACTCTCAAAAGAACATGGCTTTTTTCTTCCAAAAACATTGCCACACCCGCCCACAGGTCGAATGTAGTATTGCAGCTGAACTATTTAAAGGTGTGACAGGTGTGCTGAGCCATGTTTCTCTAATTCTGTGCAACCACTTTTAATCTATAGTGCCCCCATCAGTACCAGCCACTGCAATCACTCACCATGGCCATGCAGGTCATTACATGTGAACAGCCAGAGGGCTTTTCTAATCATACACGAATCTCTAAGATCAGTACTGGAAAGCTAGAATGTGGTTTCCATCGCTTATGCTGCAGTAGTGTGATGTGTCCTTAGGCAGGAGATACAGCTTCCTATTGTCTTGGCCCTACTGAAAAGCAGTTTTTAGGGGAAAAGTATGGTTTGCATGCTATGTCGGGCATGTATGTATCTATAAAATGTCATTTCAGTAAAACTTATCATTCAATTTCTCCTCCATATTTACAATCGTACAGGACAAGGAGAAGAGGCCATTGAAGGAAGGGGTACAAGACATGTTGGTTAAACATCACCTCTTCAGCTGGGATATTGATGGCTGATGGTGTTCTTCTCGCTCTCAATAAATGTCTGACCCTATGGAGTCTTACAGAACTTCACTCCAGCAATGCACTTTTTTCTGTTACTGCTCTACTGCCAAGAACTCTCTCCAAAAATCTCTTGTTCATATAATAAATCTGTGGATGTGACCTCCAGCTGAAATCTACCGTCAAGGCAATGGAGGAACTTGTCCACAGCCAGAAAACAGGGACGAGATTGTGCCACATTTCAGAACTACCCTGCACTGGACCAGTCCCATCATCTCATCCCTTGACAAGTCAGATTGTAACCAGGTTGATGAAGCGGGTGGTCCAAGCTCCTGAAAATCTATAGCTGTGTGTATATAAAATATAGAGAAATATATGAGTGTATATTTTGAAGCAGATATGTCGATTTTTCTTTTTGTCAACACATTTCCTACCTCCTTTCATTTTCCTTCCACTACTGAACCACGAGACTTTTCAGAAAAGTTACGTCTAAAGGGGTTATTCAACCCCTATAATGTCCCCCCTAATGCACGGGCCCCTCATATTGATTATACTTACCCTGCTGCCCGCTTCTCATCACCCACCGCTACATCTCGCGGGACAAAACATACGTGTGGAGCTAGGGAGGCTTGTCCACGTCGCAGCCTGCTATTGGCTGACACCCCTCATGTTTTGATCCTGGTGACGAGGAGATGCATCGGCGGCCATGCTTGGATCAGAAGTGAGGCGGGTGCAGGGTAAGTATAACCTATATGAGAGCCCAGGCATTGGGGGATAACCCCTTTAAAGGGTTTCTGTCACCAGTTTTTTCGGTATGAATCAGGCTGACATTAGAGATGTGCCACCTGATTCCAAATATATATCTGTTTTATTTACTGGTGCCCCCATTTTTATATAAAATGAACTTTTATTTAATGCTAATAAGGCTCCTAGGTGCAAGGGGCGTTACCTCTGCTCCTAGAGGCTCTGTTGATTGACAGGACCAGGCAGAGAAGAAACACTCAATTCACCATAGCTTTTAAGGACCTTCAATGATGTCATGACCATGTGATCAGTCACATGGTTAGGATCACACAAACAGCCTGTCTCCTCCTAAACCATGTGACTGATCACATGGTCATGACATCATTGAAGGTCCTTAAAAGCTATGGTGAATGGAGTGTTTCTTCTCTGCCTGGTCCTGTCAATCAACAGAGCCTCTAGGAGCAGAGGTAATGCCCCTTGCACCTAGGAGTCTTATTAGCATAAAATAAAAGTTCATTTTATATAAAAATGGGGGCACCAGTAAATAAAACATATATATTTGGAATCAGGTGAGATTAGCACATCTCTAATGTCAGCCTGATTCATACCGAAAAAAACGGTGACAGAAACCCTTTAAGAGTAACATGAGACAATAGCGCTCAATGAAATGTATTGCTGTATACCAAGATGTTGAAGGCAACTTTTTACCTTCCATGACTTTGGATAGTGTATTAAAGGACCGGTTGGCTGTGACTAGACTTCCCTTTGTAGAATAATAGGACAAAGCTTTGAATGTTGCAGTATTTGTCGTTCTATTTTTTTACATGTTTAAAATAAGTTTGAAATACAAGCCGATCCAAATTCTGAAATATAAAATTTCCAATTTTGTGCAAGGAGAGCTCTCTACAATGTCTGTTACCTGAAAGCCAGGCTGTGTTTCAATAGTATGACATCACCTATGCCTCTAGTGCTGCGATATTCTTGAAACATGTGAATGTATATGTTGGAATGTTAATTTGCAAGCACAATACCATATAGAGATTGGCTTTATGTGCCTTCATGTTGAGTACATGTCGAAATCCTACTCTTATAAAGTAGAACTAAATAACTTGAATGCACTGGGTCTCATTTATGAAAATGAATACAGGGAAGAAAGTGTTGACCTTATCATTGCGTCCCAGAATGAAGAGGAAAGAAAATCAAGGGATAATTGTGTATATGAAAATGAAGCATGTGTGTCACGTTTCTCATTCTTATGTTTGACTTTACCTACACTTCCAAAATCACACCTGGTTTATAACATACAGTGCCTAAATAAAAATGCCATACAGTGTCTATATACTTTAATTTTTTTTTTCAATCAAGCATCGTTCCCATTTGAATACCAAGCCTATCTCCCTATAGTGCCATATTGTACCAAAAATGTGCCCAGATAAACACTCCAGATTAGAGATGAGCAAACCAGGCAAGATTCAGTTTGTTTCAAGCTTGATGAATGTCTTTATCACTAGGCAGACAAATAATTGCTCTCTCTCAAATTTTTAAAGAGTAACCCACATGGTCAGTCAACAAAGTTAGTCAGGTTTCTCTTGAGACATTCTGGTTCTCATCATTCTGGAAAGAGAGCTAGCTTGCATGTTTCAGTGAGATAGGTGTAAGCCTGTGGGATATTGTAATTCCCATGTCTCAATTTCCAGTTGAATCTTACTATGGAGGTCTCTCTGGTTCATCTGAAGTTGATCCAAAATGATGAAATAAAATTGCTAAAGGTGTTGTCTATTTCTACTATACTGATGATGTATGCTCAGGTGTATATAAAGCAGCTGCCCCATTGCAGTGAGACAGGAGGCGCTATAATAATACACAACACCCATATGAGCACTGCCTTATTATCACACAGCTGACTGGCAGACATCTTCCTGCCTTTTAACCCCCTAAAGGTTTTGTCAGACTCCAGCTCCAGCAGTGGGAAAAGTAGTTAACTGGAGGGGAGGGCTATTCAGATGCTGCTACCTCCTGAATGGTAGCAGCTAGAAACGTGCAACTGGTCTTTCAGACAATACCAAAATGACAGTAATATGTTCAGGACAGAGGAAGATATCACTGATAGAAATCGAGATGCTGTGAATGCGGCTGTGGTTTCTCCTCTGTTGCTTGGACTTTAGATGTCATTTTGGTCATGTATGAAAGGACTGTGAGCTTTCAAACAAGACCAGTTGCATGTTTCTAGCTGCTACCATTGAGGAGATATCACCATCTAAAGCAGCCCTGCCCCTCCAGTTAGGTACTTTTCACACTGCAGGAGCTGGACTCGGGCAAAACAGTTAATGGGTTAACCCCTTCCTGACAGGCGCCATACATGTACAGCGCTGTGGGAAGTGACTTTCCGACCAGCGCCGTAGTGCTACGGTGCGCTGATCGGGTGGGCGCAGCTCCTGCGGCGGGGATCCGGCTGTGCCCAGTAGCCGGACCCCTGCTGTATGCACAGACCTCGGTGAAAACACCGATGCCCATGCATTAACCCTTCATGTGCCGCGGTCAGCGCTGACCGTGGTACATGCGATGCGGGGAGTGGGAAGGGGTGTCCGGCTGCTATCTATGGAAGCCTGTAAGTGTATTACATTGAGTAAAACACAGCCAATGCATTACAATACAGAAGTATTGTAATGCATTGTAAAGGGGATCTAACCCCCAAAAGTTAAAAAAAAAAAAGTGTAAAAAAAAGTAAAAAAAAAAAAGTGCCAAAACAGCCATTCCCTTACAAAAAGTGTAATAGCACGCGATCAAAAAAGCGTATGTACCCCAAAATGGTACCAATCAAACCGTCATCTTGTCCCGCAAAAAATGAGACCCTACAATAGCCAGAAAAATAATTTTGTTCAAAAATGCATCTAATGTGTAAAACTTTCCAAAAATAAAAATGGTAGACGTATTGGGTATCGCCGCGTCCGTAACAGCCTGCTCACATGATTTGCCCTCTCAGGTGAATGCTGTAAAAAAAATTCAAAAACACTATGCCAAAACAGCTATTTTTTTCACCTTGACTCACAAAAAGTGTAATACCAAGCGATCAAAAAGTCTTATGTACCCCAAAATGGTACCAATGAAAACGTCACCTCATCCCGCAAAAAATGAGCCCCTACATAAGATAATAACTCAAAAAAATAAAAATCAATGGCACCCGCAAACCAATCCATCAAAATCTGTGCTGCAAAATCCATATGGCGCTCCTTCTGTTCTGAGTTCTGCCATGTGTCCCCATAGCAGTTTTCCACCACCACATATGGGGTGTTGCCGTATTCAGGAGAAAATGGGGAACAAATTATGGGGTGCTTTTCTCCTATTACCCCTTGTGAAAATGAAAAATTTGGGACTAAAGCAACATTTTATTGGAAGAAATGAAACTTTTCATTTTCACAGCCAAGTGTTTCCAAATTCCGTAAAAAAAGCTTAGGGGGTCAAAGTGGCCAGTACCCCCCTTAATATATTCTTTGAAGGGTGTAGTTTCCAAAATGGGGGCACTTTTTGAGGGTTTCCACTTTCGGGGTACATCAGGGTCTCTCAATTACAAAATGGTGCCTAAAAACCATTATAGCTAAATCTGCCTCCAAAATCCGTATGGCGCTCCTTTCCTTCTGACCACTGCCACAAACCCATAGAGACGTTTACCACCACATATGGGGTATTTCTGTAAACTGCAGAATGAGAGCAATGTATATTGAGGTTTAGTTTGCTGTTAATTTTTTTCTTGCAACACAGCAAGGGTTAACATGAATAATCTACCAAAAAAGTGAAATTTTGAAATTTCACATCCATTTTCCATTAATTCTTGTGGAACACCTCAAGGGTTAACAAAGTTTGTAACATCAGTTTTTTATAATTTGAGAGGTGTAGTTTCTAAAATGGGGTCATTTATGGGTGGTTTCCATTACGTAAGCCCCTCAAAATCACTTTATATCTGAATTGGTGCTTAGAAAAATGGTTTTGGGAATTTTGTTGAAAATTTGAAAAATGGCTTCTAAACTTCTATGCCTTCTAACGTCCTAAAAAAGTAAAATGACATTTATAAAATGATGCCAACATAAAGTAGACATATGGGGAATGTAAAAATAATAACTATTTTTGGATGTATTACTATGTATTTTGAAAGTAGAGATTGAAATTTGGAAATTTGCTAATTTTTCCAAATTTTTGGTAAATTTGGTATTTTTTTATAAATAAAAATGAAATACCTTGCCGCAAATTTACTACTGTCGTGAAGCACAATATGTGACGAGAAAACAGTCTCAGAATGGCTTGGATAAGTAAAAGCGTTCCAAAGTTATTACCACAAAGTGACACATGTCAGATTAGCAAAAAATGGCCTGGGTGAAAACAGGCCCGGGGTTGAAGGGGTTAAACAATGGTTATATACATAGGCTAGACAATGCTTCTCTTTCTCTCGTTATGTGTGAATTCGAACTTTTTGAGGAATTCGGACTGAATACCGGTAGACCCAGTTTGCTTTACTCCAGATAAAGTGCATCATACAGTGTCCAAATTAACATTATAGATGGCATGGCAACGCCATTTCCTTATAGCGCTCACCTTGTTCAACAAGATAATGTGCCCTCCCACACTAAAAAATTGCATAATAGTTTTAGGAACATGACAAAGTGTGAAAAAAGGTTGACTTGGCTTCAAAATTCTCCAGATCTTATGTCCAGATCTTAGCCATTTCCATCTGAGATCCGTTATTTTAGATGGAAAAAAATACGATAGCAGAGGACTTTTTTCCATCTAAAATAATGGATCTTAAGTGGAAATTGCTAAATTGGATGCAAAATGAGTATAACTGAGTATAATGGATGCTCAAAATAAAGGATCAGATTTCTTTTGTGTTTTCTGACTGATCAGAAGAATGGAAAACAAAACAGTGATGTCACGGGGAGCCGGCGGCGCACTTCCTCCATGCTGCGCCGCCTGTTTCGGAGCAAGGACCCGGCTGGCGTCCTCGTCTCCATGGTGATCAGGGGGAGGGGAGTACCCGGCAGCGTATGCTTCCCAGCATACGCCTGCCCCTTAGTGACGGGCAGGTGAGTGCATACATGGATAAGCCGGCGCTCACCTGTAGTGATTCAGTATTAGGGTCATATAACCCTGGCCACTATAGGCCTATTTAACTGGCAGCCTGCTGGCCACAGGTTGCCTGTGATTGGTCATTCTACCTTCACCAGCATTTGAATTGTATTATGACTTCTGTTATCTGACCTCGGCGTTGTACTTGACCTCATCCTTGTGTTATCCCCTGGTACTACGTTACTTCTCGGTTTCTGACCTCGGCTCGCGTTTTGACTTTGCTCCTGCTTCATTCCTCGGTATTGACGTAACTGCCTGGTTTTGATTTGACAATCTCATATTGTGTATTCTTTGTCTGTTGTTTTCTCTCATTGTTCCCCTCCCTGTACGCCCCAGCATGTACTTAGGCTAGGGACTGCCATCCAGTTGTACACCGTTGCCCAGGACGGACCGTGCAAGTAAGCAGGGTCAGTGGTGGGGTTGAACTCTGGGCTGCACTTATCCCTGAATTGTGACAAGTGATGTAAACCCAGCCTAACTTGTTACAGCACAGTTAGAAGCACAGTACGGTTTAGGTAAATGGTCTATGGGAATATGAAACAGTTATTATAAGAAAATAATATTAATGTTCCATATACATTATGCATTCCATATATATGATAGAAACTATTGCACTAAACATAATATTTTATTCAATTAAGATCAGTCCATATTTGCCACCCTTCCCCATGTACTGTGTGCTGTACTTTAAAGGTGTTGGCCACTTTCTGGTTATTATTGACCAATGTGTTCGTAAGATGATTATATGGCACTTACTAAAACAGCCTTTTTGAAATTCTGTGGTGTTTTCTATATTTCATAAGGTATGCTCCCTTGTTTACAATGTCTTTGTGATGTCCATACAGAGGTCTTGTCCATAAGACACCTGCACTAAACTCCCAACATAACAAGTGCAGATGGAAATAGGTGCTTGAATCAAGTCAATGTGTTTGAATCGAGGAGACATCACATGGAGGTGATCACAAGACCCTTCATCAGCGGCCATCTTATGGTCAGGACCTCTGTGTGGACAGCACAAAGGACACAGTAAACAAAGGAGCATACCTTATGAAATCTAGAAAATGGTTGACAAAGGCTGCATTAGCAAGTGCCATATTATCATCTCACAAACACCTTTGTCAACCATAACCAGAAGGTGCCCAACCCCTTTAACCTCTAGAAAGTGTGAATAGGAAATAGGATCTGGATCCTGTACACTATACTAATAGACATGTAGAGAACTAGGCATGCATATTTTTCTCGCACTCTGCAGATGACTTGGACAGGTCACACACATGCTGACGGAGAAATCTTATCTTCCTTCCTTCCCAGGAAATACAATAGAATTTGTCAGGGAGTTGATGAGAGACTTTCATGCTCCAATACTACAAAAGATAACCAGCAATTGGTGTGATAAAATGGCAGCGTGATGGAGATGTTATACATCAATCCTGTCATTCAACCCCTGGTGGTTATACATCTGGATCATACGGCGACATCCATCTCTGCACAACTAACCTGAGAAGAGCCAACACATGGCAGGAACCTAGTACTCTAATATAGCCATACAAAACAGTACATGTAATCTGTTGGTACTCCAGTTTTCTGGTGTACAAAACTAACACATTTTAGCAGAAGTGCTGTTTTGCGCCAAAATGGGTGACTTTTTGACAACTGCTATCCTCATCACAAAAACAGTGCGCTGGCGGGCCACAGGGTGGACCTTCACAGCCTGATGCATTTAATAAAATGTCTGTTAAAATCTGATAACAGGAATCTATGCCAACTTCTTTGATGGTATAGATTTCGTTTTCTGGTGCACGGACCTCCCAGAATTACTACATCTTTAGAATTCTGATGCATTGTGCACCAGCAGGATTAAAACTGGACCTTGGCACTAAAGGGCACATAGACATATATCAGTTATTGATATATCAAACAAATGGCCTGAGATAACTGATGTATGTGCACCCACTCTTAATACGTCACCCCCAAATGTTCAGACTGCCATATACACAGGGTCAGACTGCCCCACCAGAGTACCAGACGCTCTGATGCTATAAAGGGCCCAGGAAAGAGCTGCCTTTGGATATAGTCACTTGCCAGTAGCATC
The DNA here is from genome assembly GCA_900303285.1 of Rhinella marina. Taxonomy (NCBI): domain Eukaryota; kingdom Metazoa; phylum Chordata; class Amphibia; order Anura; family Bufonidae; genus Rhinella; species Rhinella marina. The sequence continues at coordinate 294,077 of ONZH01028414.1, read as the reverse complement.
TATTTCTTTGATTCAAAACTTGCTCTTTGAGAACTGGGGGTGATCTACTGGTAAACCAGAGCTCGTGTTTAAAGCACCGCTGCCGGGAAGGTGATACAATAAAAGGACAACAAAAAAAAGATTCCCTTGAAATCAATGGTTGCCCATCACACCTCCAACCTCTGTATAGGTTCTCAAAAGTGTGAGTCCCAGCACCGGCCACATGTTCGTGATGACAACTGTGAAGAGGATCTGTGTTTGGTCCGTTTGCCCGTATTTTGCTCTCCGTGTATCATCCCTCTTCCACAGACACTGCTCAGCTGAAAATTAGTTTCCCGAGCATCTCCTACCATTCGTCCATGAAATCCACAGGCCAAACACAGATAGCATCTGTTTTGTGTCCATGGTTTTCATAATGTGTGTGAGGAATCCATAATCACTAACAAAACAGAGCAAGTGGTGTAGACCCACAGTCCATGGGAAATTACTGATATGTGAATATACACATTAAAGTCAATGGGTAGGTGTTCTGTTCATAGACAGCACGTTTGTGCTTCGTTGATATGTGAGAGAGACCTACACAAAACAGTTATAAGCATGCACACAGTAATGCTGCTCGCTCAAGTTTAGCACCTATTTCAATTCCCTGCTGATACTTCTTGACTACAGGTGCTGCCACACATTCAGGATTCTTGATGCACATTTTAAAGCCAAAATCAGGTGTGGATCATAACAGGAGAGAAAATAACTTGCTTTTTTTAATCTGAATCCAGTATTGGTTTTGGTTTCAAAAACAGCGTAAAAAAACCTGAACGTGTGACTGAACCCTTAGGCTAGTTTCAGACTAGCGCTAAACTGTTCTGGTAGAGGAGCAGTCTGTCGGAGTTCACTATATCCAGCACATAGTGCCGCAGCACCGCCAAGCCCCATTGACTATAATAGTACGCAGCGGAAAACGGCCTGTTTCCGGCGTTAATGCGAAGGTACACGGACAAATACCGATGTATACAGTGTTTTTTGTTTTCCCGATTCCTGACATTAATGCTGAAAAAAATAAGAAAATCCCCAGCAGTCGTGACTTCAATTTTCAATCTGCGTCTATTTATTGGATCATATCATGCTGGATATACCAGGACGCGTTTCGGTGAGTAGCCTTTATCAACCTGTTGATAAAGGCTACTCGCCGAAACGCGTCCTGCTTTATCCTGTATGATATGATCCAATAAATAGACGCAGATTGAAAATTGAAGTCACGACTGCTGGGGATTTTCTTGCTATTATATGTGTGGAGACTGCTCCTTTCCCACGTGCCGCGTGCATCGGAGCGAAGTGCCGACTGGTGTATTTACCGATTAATGCTGAAAAAGACAGTATCCCATTATAGCCAATGGGCTCCAGTGGGGAAAGGTAGTATCTGGCTATGCTGGATACGATGAATTGGCAGGCTCTTCCTCTACCGGAACAGCCTGCTGGAACAAGTTAGTGCTAGCCGTAGCATCTGCTGGGGAAGTGGTGTTGTAGTTCATCTCACCCTCTTGCTTACTGCTGAGGAAACAGCTGGTGCCCAGCAATTTTTGTTTTTTTGTGTTCAATATGCTCTGGACGTGTTTGGTGCTACAATGCAGTACTTTTATTCTTATAGACTTCTTAAGCTGTATTTAGGCCTTTTTTCACTTGAGGTATAGAAAGGTTCAGTATGCTGTGCTGTCCTAAACCTGTACCTTAATACCTTGGCCAAAGAAAAGTGGCTTCTTGGCGCCCCTCTGGTACCCAGCACACATGCCCCAGTGCTCCCACAGCTCCCACTACATCTATGTTCCTGGCATTATAAGCAGATCATTAAAAAAATGACTGAACACATTCCAGCGATGTGCAGAAGGGCAACAGAACAGGAAAACAGGCTTCCTAAAAGTTTCCTGTCACTTTCCCTCCATGAAAAAAGTCCTGACAATGGCAGGAAAGAATGTGAGCCCGCCATATCCCGTTTTCTTCCCCTGTAGATGTTTAGTAGTCCTGTTCCTGTATGACAGCGCAGAGAATAGAATCTACCTCTGACAATCTGCAGACAAGACATTACTGGTAAGTACTGGGAATGAGCTTGAAAATACCATAATATAATAATGGGAATGGAAAGAGCATATAAACTGGGGATCTATATTATTAGACTGCACATACTAATACAAGGCAAGGAACTGGTAGTGACAATGTGAAACAGGGACTGCGTCCTGGGAGCTGATGTGGCCAGTGACATTAAGAATGCAACATCTCAGATTACAATTGTATCAGAGTACTGGCTTAGAAATGTCTAGAATACTGTACATTCCCAGAAAAACTGAACTTGGAGCCTCTCCAATTATTATAGTAGAGAACTGCACTATGAGTAAGTCCTTAATATAGTATTATTATTATTATTGTTATTATTATTAGCATTATTAGTCCTCAAAGCAAGTGTAATAATAATAAACCCATGGTAAATGAAATGCCTAGCAGCTGCCATTCAGCACGACCACAGGAATACAGGCACAGTTCATGGAAGCCTCTTTCTTCTGAATAGACACCACAATTGGTGTTGAAGTGCTTACAGGCAGGCTCGGACTGGTCCACAGGGGTATCCCCCGGTGGGCCCCTGAGCAAGGTGGGCCCCTAGTCTCCCACACCCTGAACAAGTGGCACATAACACAGTAGACTTACTGCACTACAGACATATATTCAATGTACAGCATCTCAACCAGCCTCTGTTCATATAAAAACTTGCTAGATTATTTATTATATTTGAATGTATCTGTACGGTGGGCCCCCAAAATAAATTTTACTGGTGGGCCCTAGGTACCCCAGTCCGACACTGCTTACATGTTCTGCTACAGCTTCTAATAGAGAAGAATGCAAGCTGTCTGCAAGACCCCATTCACAGAACCCAGGCTGCCAAAAACAGTGCACCTATAGGTGCAGGATTAGTATTAAAGCATGACTATTTCAATGATAATATAATTTACTGAAATGATAGATAGATAGATAGATAGATAGATAGATAGATAGATAGATAGATAGATAGATAGATAGATAGAACTATCTACAAGTATCTATCTTTTTTTTTTAGAAAGTTGAGAGGAACAGCTGGGACTGCTTACATAAAGGGGTTATGTCACTTCAGAAAATAGCATTTATCATGTAGAGAAAGTTAATACAAGGCACTTACTAATGTATTGTTATTATCCATATTGCCTCCTTTGCTGGCTAGATTCATTTTTCCATCATCTTATACACTGCTCATTTACATGATTATGACCACCCTGCCGTTCATCAGTGGTGGTCGTGCTTGCATACTATGAAAAAAAGCACCAGCCTATGTGAGCTCCCATGGTCCTAGTCACCATAGAGGCCAACATTCTTTCCTATAGTGTGCAAGCATGACCACCACTGATGGATTGCAGGGTGGTCATAACCATGGAAACGAGCAGTGTATAATGTGATGGAAAAATGAATCCAGCCAGCAAAGGAAGCAATATGGACAATCACAATACATTAGTAAGTGCCTTGTATTAACTTTCTCTACATGATAAATGCCACTTGCTGAAGTGACAAAATCCCTAGTCCATAGTGTATGGTGTATAATATTGGTGTATAATATTCTCTAAATTAAAAAGGTTGAAAAACATAAAACGTGGGTAAATGATGTCTTCTCCACACAGGTAATTCACTATGGGTTGCACAGTTCTGATGCTTCTGGGAGTATTAGTGGGCTCTTCGGTGTCAGCAGAACCACCTGCCCCCTGTCCTGAAGGATGTACCTGCCTTCCTGTTGAGCGCCACGTCACATGCAATTATTCCAACCTCACATCTATACCACCTGAAATAGCCAACGGCACTATAGAGCTTCATATGGATTACAACAACTTAACATTTCTTCAACAGAGCTTTCACCAGGATTTGCCAGAATTGAGGTCCCTCTACTTAAGAAATTGTAACATCAAAACTGTCAAGTCGGATGCATTCCAAAAAGTAACCGGCATACAGCATCTGTTTTTGGACAGCAATGAGATACAGGAATTTGAGAACAGCACATTTGACAATCTCAGCAATTTACTATATCTTTATCTACAGGACAATAAAATCAACTATCTTCAGCCAGGTACTGTAGAAATAGAATTTAATCAAATACACAATATACTTAAAATATATATATTTCTTTAGAATAAGCTTTATAAGGAGACAGGTGTCAGCAGGATTTAGATGGGGCAGTGGTTCCAGGGCTTTATATATGTGGTGCACACATACTTGATAGTTGTAGTAACTACCCTCAAAGGGAATAATGTCCCTATACAGTATAAACATTGTACAAATATATAGAGCACACAACACACCATGAGGGAGGCCCATTAATGGGGCTTTCCAAGGGTTTTTTTATGATGATGAATAGAGATGAGCGAGCAGTGCTCGTTAAGAGCACTGTAGCGCTCGGGTCCCGTGTGAAATGCCCGCAGGCATTGCGGGTCCGTCCTCATCTGCATGTAAGTCAATGAGGTCGGATCGTTTGGTATGACACTCATACCAAACGGTTCCGTCCCCACTGACTTTAAGACGGCTGAGGACGGATCCGCAATGCCTGCGGGCATTTCACACGGGACCCGAGCGCTACAGTGCTCTTAACGAGCACTGCTCGCTCATCTCTAATGATGAACTATCCTATGGCTAGGTCATCAGTATCTGATTGGTGGAGGTCCAACACCTGCGACTGCGTCGCGGCTGTCTCCAACTTTTCCTAGGCTGTGTGACAACATGTTTGCCCTATTGAAGTGAATGGGGCTGAGCTGCAATACCAAGTACAGCAGCTAAACAATGTACAGCGCTGTGCTTGGTGAGCAAAGAGTTGATGGGCAGAGGTCCGAGGTGTCAGACCACGACTGATAAGATACTGGTGGCCTTATCCAGAGGATGGGTCATCAGTAAAAACAGTTGGAAAACCTCTTTAATGGTGCAATGGGGAGCACTGAACTGGCAGTTCTGGTAAGTATGGCCTTTTTACTTTAAATTATCAAACGTTTTACTATGAATTTTTTTTTATTTAAAAAATCTAAACTAGAAAATGTCAAAATCTAATGCATATTCATTTGATAATGAGGTGTCAGAGTGGCATTGTTCTGATATAGACCACAATATCCTGTTCTTCCCTGGTCAGAGTTACATGATGCCTGAATGATGCCTGAATTTTGGCTACCTACAACCTCCATATATTATAGTACTGAGCCCTATGATAAAATATAATTGAAATACAACAAAAAGAAAACCCTGGATATAAAAATAAGATATTTTCACCAAATATCCATGCTCAGTTGCATAGATGCCAATGCCACAGAGAAGTAATCACCCACACAATGATTTCAGATATACATATACGGGGTTATGCAGCTGGGACTCTGGTGCTGTCATCTGCACCCAGTCCATCTTACTTACAGTATGCTAAGACAGTTGGGTCCAGCAGATTAATGGCTAGCGGGATCACCCTTTTCTCTCCCTTAGGTGTCCCTATAATACCCCTGCCCTGTACAAATCCTGTAGTGACCCTGTACTTACAGTTTACAAGTGTCCGATGCATTTCCTCAACAACAAAAAAAAGATAGTGCTTTGTTGCGTAAGTGCTGCTTACCTGATAGATATCGTGTGCTTCCGTTCTCATCAGACCCAGTCGTAGTCACAACCTCTGCGATTATTTTTACTAGAAATTATGAGTGAATAGCTAGCAGTCTGCAGTAAAAGGTTACAGAGGAGGGGTTAACCAACACAGTCTGAACATGCACTGATTGGATAGAGTGAGTCTGTGCAGGTACACCCCCCCCAACTGGTTACCACCCCTCTGTACCCTTACTGCAGACTGCTAGCAATTCATTCATAACTTCTAGTAGAAATAATAAAGGAATGGCACAACATAGAGCCATAAGAATAGATGCTCCAGAATTGTTATTACATGGGGAATGCATGAAGCTATTAAAACAGGCATGTCAGGAGGGTGACACTCCTCTTTATGCCACTAGGGATGATCTAGAAGCTCACATAGGTGTAGTGGTCCACATATTTTGACTATATAGCGTCTCTAAATGTTTAAAAAGGTATTCCGGTTTTACTAATTCTCTTTATTTAGTTAGATTGTAGGATGTTGACTTATTTTCTAATATACATCTATTTGAAAATTTGATTGTAGACCTTTATATCCATACAGTAGATTCTCCCTTTAAAAAAAAAAAAATCGTACGGCCCATTTTAGTCCTGTAAAATCCATCCAGAGAGCTGGATAGCACTAAACATGGCGTCAGTCATGTGACCCTCACAAGAATCATGTGACCTGGCTTTCAGTTAATTGCCCTGGTATCTAACAGGAAAATAGTAGTGTACTGAGGAGCAGAATATGTACAGTATATACAGTATTACTTCCTGCAGCAGTAGAAACAGATCTGTGTGTTTTTTTACAATAAACTTTATTAACAACATGACAACATAACCTAGTCACAGACAGCCATGTAAATACACATAGTGATGCTGCTACTGTAATGACCACAATAAAAATCACAATTTCCCTGCTAGTCCTATTTACTTATAACATGAATGTGTCCTGTGTGCTGACCCAGGACATGTACATCATGTACAACAGCTGCTTACTGAATGTCAAGGATTACATAATGTGGAGTGTCATGTGACTTGAATACATGTGAATACATGGGCTGTACCATTCTACGGCATATAGGGGTCAACCACCTAATATAAGAAAGGTATGTATGTGGAATTTTGAATACATGTATATTAGAAAATGATATGATTTCCTATTATATAAACAAACAAATAAAAATAAAAACTGGAATACCCCTTTAATCTTTTTCAGTCTATGACGATTATAATATGCAGTTCTTTTTTCCAGGTATATTATCACCACTGAAAAATCTTATTGCACTCTACTTGAGGAACAACCTTCTGACTGAAATATCTGATGGGTCCTTGAAAGGTCTAACACAGCTACGGTGGCTTGACTTAGGGTTTAATAAGATCGCTAAGCTATCAAAGGAAGCCTTTGTTGACTCGAAACTGCGAAAACTGGATTTGCAAAACAACCTCCTTACCAGTGTCCCTTCCCTTAAAAATAGAATCAACCTTCAGACACTGCGCCTGAGTGGAAACAGAATCAGAAAACTTTCCTCTGTATCATTTAGTAGAAACTTTAGGACTGTCCGCGAATTATATCTTGATAATATGGAGCTTAAGGATGTGTCAAGTTCAGTCTTTCGTAGGCTGCGCAGGCTTGATGTACTTGACTTACGGAACAATAGCTTGACTTCACTCTCTGTGTCTCAAGTGAAGAGCTCCACCATAATCTACCTTAGTGGCAACCCTTGGGAATGTGACTGCTCCATGACTGAACTCTACGTTCGATTACTGATGAGCAAGAAAAATAACCCTGAGCAGGAGGTGCTGTGCAAGAGCCCCAAAGGCCTGGAGGGGAGAAGCCTGACTACAATTAATGTAAGTATATTAGTGCATGTAGGGTCAGCATTTAAAGTAGTTAGGTCAGGGTCTTCAATGGACTGAAAGATCATTTATCAGGTAGAATCAACAAGGTCCATTGGCAAAAGCTTTAATTCTTTCAGAACCGGGTCAAATTTCATTTTTTTATTTTATTTTTTCATTCCCATTTTCTAAGAACCATAACTTTTTTACTTTTCCATTCACATGATTATGTGAGGGCTTATTTTTGCAAGACAAGTTGTATTGTAATGGCATCATTTAGTTTAGATTCACTGAATAATTAGGACGCTAAAAAGAAACTAATAAATGTTTAATAATGAAAATTTGAGGTTAAAAGGCGGAGGAACCCCGTATCAACTCTGATCAATCATTAACCCCTTCTATGAGATACCAGGAGCAATGGACTGTGATATGGATATTTACAGCACAGTTCGAGAGGGGGTAAAATTATGATCAGTAAGTCTGAACAACCTGATTAATAATGAAGCCAGACAAACTGCAGATTTTCCTAGGGTAATATGGATATGGAGGCTAAAGTGAGCAGATCACCATAGGACCCAATAAATCTGCCAAAAAGATTTCCCCCAGATCCCTAAAGCAGAGTACCATACACTGACTCTGCTAACAGCTAATTGCTGCGCTACTGCTATAACAGCTATAGAATACCAGCGCCGGACGTCCCACCACATTTGCGGTTGCTACTGTTTGTTATTTTGTTACTGCACAGACCGCACAGTATTCTCACTCCTGATGAAACTTACACAAGCAGAAACGCGTCGAGTGATTAACCTAGTGGAAATCATATAGCAGATTTTAAATAGATCCTACATTTTGTGGTAATGCCTTTTATGAAATATCTTTATTGGGATCAGAGCTTTATCTAATAAATTGCTCCCAATCCCATTCAAAAGCCATAGTTATGTGATAAATGATATTGCTGGCTACGCACACAAATTTGGTCTGGAGTTTTTGGTTCTATATTGCATGCATTTTTTTTGTCTAATTTTCAGTGACATTTTTTGCAAAACCAGTGCTTGTATAGCGTTTTTTATTTTTTTTAATTAGTTATTTCCCTATAGAGGAGAAGAAAAAAAATGGAAGAAAAAAGTCAAAAACTTCAACTTGCCCTGTTTATTAATTATTAATAATAATTAAAAGCCAAAGAGTAACAAAAAAACACAAAAAGGCAAAAAATATCTGCAACCTGCATTTCATACTGCCCATACTGTACCGTTTCAGCCAACATCTGGCACTGACATTTTAACCACAAAAAAAGGTGCAAAAAACACCACTAAAAATATGCTGAACTCCCCCACAACATACCTATGTTTTTTTTTCAGTCCAAAGCATCCATTAGGTGGAGCTCAATGCACACAGATATATATACCTTCTAATAGGCTCCAGCTGGAATTACAGTATGCAGTACAAAATGAGGAGGTGGCAAATCTCTTTTTTTGATAAGTGTTTTCATGGTAAAATATGTTAAAAAATTGATCAACATTAAAACTTACTTTATTTATATATTTCTCTTCTCTTACAGATACTAGACCTCAATTGCAAATCATTTGTTGATGAGACTACAACCATTTTGCCAGCAAGCCAAACAAATTCAGTGTCATCAGTGGTAACTACCACTAAAGAAGTTACTACATACAAAACAACCACACCAACATCTACTACATGGATTAACATACTACAGGAGGATCCATGCCTTGCTGATGACATATCTAACATCTGGGTGAAAGCTACAGGGGAGGATTCCCTTGAGGTTTCATGGTCTTGCTCAAGAGCTTACACATACTTCCAAATAACCTATGGTACTGGTGAGGACAAGGATACACTGTACATCTCAGGAGCACAAACAAACATCCAACTTTTTCACCTGTTTCCTGGTACAACATACTCTGTTTGCATTGTCCCACAAAACAGGGATGGTATGACATGTGAGAACCCAAAACCAAAGCAGTGTGCAAATGGTGAAACCAGTGGACTACCAGAGACAGCATATCATGCCCATTCTCCACCCAAGGTCACCACCTCTCCATTTGTGATTATTGGATCAACTGTGGCTGGTGTGGTGATTTTAGCAGCGGTTCTCATAACTGCCTATGCCATGCGTCCAACTAACTTTAATTTCCAGCGTTATCACAATGAAGATGAGATGGATGGCTACAAGCAAGAGGAAACAGATCCCTATAAGTGGGATAGTGCCTATGAAAATGTAGATGAAGATAGGCATGTATACGTTACTACTTCCAGCTTATGGGGAATGGATAATGAGAAGCTTGACTGTAGCTTGGCTGAACCTATACCTTCTGTTCCAAACTATGCTTCTCCTTGATTTCTGGGGGTGCTGCTATGTTAATGGGCATCGATCCAGATATGAATATACTTTCACTAAAAGGACATTATAAGAGTCACCCTGCATGAGAGCTTGAGATGGCAACCAACCGGAAACTAAAATTGTGACAACCACCCACAGAGCAGAATTTGCTTTTTGCCATGTCAAGTACTGTATTGTCTTTGGACACCTAATGCTTTGTCTCTTATTCATTAAAAAAAAAAAATCAGTTTACTGAGTATTTCCAAAATGCTGTGAACCTGGTCTTTATACCACTTACATTATATACCACCATGAGACACACTACAGCCACATTCTCCCTAACGTTGGTGCCCCTCCCTTAGGCCCACAACAGTATTTTTGTTCCACATCTGATCTTCAATTTTTGCAGCTCAGATGCGGAACCATTAAAGGGGTTGTCCCGGACATACCCCTAATTTCACCCAGGCAGCCCGCCTGACTAGGGCATCGGAGCATCTCATGCTCCGATGCCCTCCGCTAATTATCGCAGGGCAAAGGCATTTAGCCTGGTTCTGGTGACGAACCGGGCTCTGTCGGGCGGAGGCTTCTGCCCAGCAGTGAGCCCGGTGAGGTCACCGGCGCTGATGGGCGGGCTTTAGCGCGGCCCTAGCCAGTAAAACGGCCCATTACAGCCGGTGACGTCACTGAACACACTGCCGGGAGGAAGCCTCCGCCTGGCAGTGTGTATAATGTAAGCAAAAAAACCCTTGCCCTGCGCGATCCAGCACAGGGCAAGGGAGGGCATCAGAGCATGAGATGCTCCGATGCCCTAGTCAGGCGGGCTGCCTGGGTGAAATTAGGGGTATATCCGGGTTCAGCTGTGAACCCTGACAACCCCTTTAATTTCAATGGGGCTGCAAAATATCCGGACAGCTCACCGTGTGCTGTCTATATCTGCATGCCCATTGTGCCAGCCCGCAAATAAAGATAGAACATGTCCTGTTCTTGTCCATTTTGTGGACAAAGATAGGACATTTTTATAGATGTGAAAAAAATGGTGGCATGCACACAGATGGAATCCTACTTTTGCAGATTCGCCGGTTTGAAACGGCAAAACACATACAGTCGTGTGACATGGGCCTAAAACAGTACTCATAGCAGTCTTCCCTCTCTCACTTCCAGTTACATGGTGCAGTTGAAACACAACATATGTCCATCACGTTTAATCAAGAGGTGGAAGGGGATGTGAATGAAGGGAAACCAGAATTCTGTACATTTGCATAAGCACTGAGGTTATTTAGTTCTAGGAATTCATCTAAGCCTTTTTTAAACCATCAACTATTCCTGATGTGACCACCTCCTGAGGTACTCCCTAGGAGGCCTCCAAAGATAAGGTGATATTGTGTTCTCCATGTTCCTAGAACAATCATAGCAGTTGCAGCATGTAAGAAAGTAAAACGATCAGCTCACCACTCCAAGGTTCCCAGGTGTCTTCCATGTAACAGCGTGGACAAGGCAAGGTTCCAGCACTACATTGGTTAAAATAAAAAAAGTTTTATTTCAGTCCTTTCATAAAAAGTTCTATAATTGAAGCCATGGGGGAAACATGGTATTTAACATGAATATCCAGTGTGTTTTCCTGTTCAGCAAGACTCGTCTTCAGTCTCTTCCTCTGGCTGGACGACTGACACTTGGACATGGACAAAAATATTTGGATACATTAGATGCATTTTCATGGCTAAGTTTATGCTAATATTTTATGCCAAAAAATATCAGACCTCACAACTTTCTAGTCGCATCCATTTTTCTAGACCTTACACAAAAAGCACATAATAAAGTTCTATTTTTGATGCAATTTGAAATAGAATTTAGATGAATTATCCTTAGTAAATCTTCTAACCAGGGACCTTGCACACCTGAAGAGCAGAGGCTCTGACACAGGGCCCACTGCTCTGGATGAGTGGGCTGTAACACGAAAGGCAGGTTCCCTGTTTTGATAATGGCAGACCAAATCCATTTATCTCTGGTAGCCTATGATGCTGCCAGACACAATCTAGGACCCTCCAGGATGATAACAGGAAATGCAGGAGGTCTGTGCTCAGATGCGACTGTCTGTTGGCTGACCTTTAAGTAGGGGCTTGATCAGGATGTTGTCCACATATGGAATAACTGCCATGCCGCAGGGGTAAGAGCCATGATTGAAGAGAGTACCTTCATGATGAACCACGGGGTTGCTGTCAGACAGAATGGTAGAGCCATGAATCACAAAACCAGTTCATACAACTGATAAATGACTGGCACAATGAACAAATGAACGTGAAGGCAAACAGCTTTGTTATCCACTGACGATAGGAACTCTCCCTGCTCCATGGATTGTCTTGTCCCAGCAGCTACCAAAGAGACAAGGCAACTAACAAGCTGTCGAGTATTTTTAGAGGTGGAAACAAACACTTAAGACAGAGGCTTCTGAGATGGTTGTGATAATCCTGGAGTGAGGTAATGACTGCCATAAGCAGAGTGGAGTTCTTGGCCAAGTAAGAAACTGGGGAATCTACCGCTAAGTACAACAACCACTTGAACAGAAGGTATTTAGGAAACGGGGACATCATGTACAAGTGCATTGTATTAGAAAACTTCAATTTCTTGCAATTGAAAGCAGCGTGAGCTGGAAAACATTTTGCTTGGTGTCATTAGGTGGTGGAAGGAAAACCCCTTTTCGGTGGGAGGTTCAGAATCATTCACATGCAGTTAAAGCCCGATTCACACATCAGTGTTTGGGTCAGTGACTTCAATTCAAGGTGATTGTGAGCCAAAACCAGGATTGGAGCCGCCACAGACATATCTGCATTGGTTCTGTGTTTAGAGCTGTATCTGGCTTTGGCTCACAATCACTTATGTAAATCACTGACTTGTAAATAAGGCATAAAGGTGATATTGTGCAGATAATAGGTTCACTTTAAAGGGAACGTCTCACATTGAACATTGTGTCTGAACACAGATCTAGCAGCATCTGATATCACCAGTTCCTGAAGATCTGGCCCTGACAGTTTTTGGGGAAGTTCTGGCCATACGTTGCCTCTGCTCTTTACTGCTGCCACTCCCCTTGATGTCACCTTCTCCTCAGCAACCTGATCCAGCTCCAATGTCTTGTCCAACACACAGTCATAGTCCTTACCCTCCCCTTTTACCAGATTGTGATTTCATTATGGGCTCCTTTGCCCTCTCCTGATTCCCTGCTCTGTATTTGCCCCTATTGACACCACCACTACTACTACTACTACTACTACTATCACCAACACAGCTATGTATGGTATCCCCCGTCTCCCCTTATGGCATTCCTAATGCTGTCTGCTCTCACACAAATCCAACAGGGAGACTCCTGAGTATCTTCCACAGCATGTGGTAGAGTTTTCTTGCCTCTTCTTAGAAAAAAAAAAAAAAGGCACCCACTAAGAGGAGGCAGAGAGAGGATGCAACTGAAAGACCTCTCTGAGGTCACAAGGACGAGGAGCAGGAGGGATGCTGTGACCCTGGCTCCCAGGCACAGTGTCATACTCAGCGGAGAGGAGGGTCATCCAGTCCACAATCTTAGCCTCTTTGTACCCAATAATAATGATTGTGGCTTTCGGAAGCCAGGGAGAACTGACTACTACTACTGATACTACTACTGCTACTACTCCTGCTACCCATGTTCCGACAAGGCCTGGGTCTTTTGTTTTGTTTAAATGGTAATAGCAAAATTGCAAGTGTAATTTAAAGACAGCAGAGATATTAAATATCCTTCCCCTTCTACAAACACACTGTACACTGTTATTGACAATTTACGTTTAGAATAGGCAATCTTTCAACTATGCGTGTAATATAGCTAGGTTAACAATTAAATTTTGCTAGTAAAATTTCTTTGAAACAGTCCGACTTCTGATGTTTCAGTTAAAATGGATAAAACTGAAATAACACTTGTTCCACTATGAAATACTTGAACAAAAATTACAAAAACACTGATGCACTAACATGTCCATTGACACAGATAATCCAGTGCAGCGTTTGCAGCAATTTGTTTTTACCACTACGCCCGAAATAAAACTTGTTCAGCTAATTAAGTTATTGGACTAAAAATGTATGAAAATTCTGATGCAGTAATGCAGCCGCGGGAGGGCCGCAGGTTGAGCATCCTTGCCCTCGACTGTCCCTGTTACACTAGAACAGTTGCTTGTGCCTCTGTATACTCTAAAACAGTGATGCCCAACCTGCGGCCCTCCAGCTGTTGCAAAACTACAATTCCCAGCATGCTTGGACGGTCTATAGCTATCAGCCTACAACAGGGCATGGTGGGAGTTGTATTTTTACAACTGTTGGGCATCACTGCTCTAAAATATATATTTTTTTAATTTGGCAGACACCACTGATTAACTCTCATCAGCAGCTCAACAAAGTATGGCATTTGAACAGGGGGCAGCAGAGAAAAAAAAATTAAAAAAAAAAAAAAAGTGATCTGGACTCCTTATAAAACACAATAAAACTATATAAATATGGCATCATAATTATCATACTGACCCTGAGAATTAAAGGGGTTGTCTCACTTCAGTAAGTGTCATTTATCATGTAGAGAAAGTTCCTATAGTGTGCAAGCACGACCATCACTGAGGGATTGCAGGGTGGTCTGCAACCATGGAAACGAGCAGTGTATAATGTGATGCAAAAATGAATCCAGCCAGCAAAGGAGGCAATATGGACAATCACAATACATTAGTAAGTGCCTTGTATTAACTTTCTCTACATGATAAATGCCACTTACTGAAGTGAGACAACTAGAGATAAGCGAACGTGCTCGTAACGAGCACTGTACCGCTCGGCTCCCCTGCGCTCGCATGGGCGCAGGCAGCTGCTTCCATCCTCCTCACCCGACGGAAGCGGCTGCCTGCGCCCATGCGAGCGCAGGGGAGCCGAGCGGTACAGTGCTCGTTACGAGCACGTTCGCTCATCTCTAGAGACAACCCCTTTAAGGTAACAAGTCAGGTTTACCAGAGGGAACACATAAAAACAAAATCCATAAAACGGTGGAGGAATGGCTTTTTCCGCATTTTTCCCGGCTTCCTACTACATTGTATGCAATAATAAAATGGTGCCATTAGAAAGACCTCATACAGCTATGATAACAGAAAAACAAAAAAATATGGCTTTGGAAATGCAGGAAGAAAAAAAATAAAAATGGAAAAATCCCCCAATCCTCTGAGGCTTATGGCTCAGATCTCTTAAGTGCAAAAAGCCTACATTGCTTTTGCATATCCAAGCTGAAATGTTGTGGTGGCCGTGCTTGCACACTATAGGAAAAGTACTGGCCTCTCCAGTGTCTGGTACTGTGGGATTGCACATAGGATGGAACTCTTTCCTACAGTGTGGATGCACGACCACCGCTGCTGGATTGCAGGGTGGTCGTAACCATGGAAACAAAAAGTGCATAATACAATGGAAAAATAAATCCAGCCAACAAAGGTGGTAATATGGACAATCACAATACATTAGTAAATGCCTTGTGTAACTTTGTTTACATGATAAATGCAATTAACCCTTACGCTACCAGCAATGTGGGAACATGACGCCCGCATGCACGTGCGGAGGGCGTCATGGCCGGCAAGTCTCTGCTGTTTCAAACAGCAGAGAATTTCCGCTACTTACCGATATAGATGATCGGTAACTAAAGGCATTAGATGCCGTGATCAGGTGAGATCACGGCATCTAATAGCGCTTAAATCCGGAAGCGCGCGCTTCTGGGTGTTGTGCAGTGTGGTCAATCGGGGTGTCTGCACTCGATCTGAAAGCTGTAAACCTCGCTTTTGAGGTTTACAGCTTTCAATCTGCAATACTTATTTTGGCCACCAGATGGCAGGCCAGGATAAGAAATGAGCAAAAGGGACTTAAAATGGAGTTTTAAAAATCCCTGATTGTGCAAAATGAAAAATGTTAAAAAATATATAAAAAATATAAAAAGTTTAAGTCACCCCCCTTTCCGTATAATTAAAAAATAGATACCTAAATAACAATAAATATAAACATCATGGGTATCACCGCGACCGAAAATGCCCATACTTTTAAAATATAAAAAAAAAATTTCCAATATGGCAAATTGCGTAACGGAAAAAGGATCAAAATGGCCGATTTGCCATTTTTTCACTACTTCTCTTACCCAAAAAAATGTAATAAAATGTGATCAAAAAGTCATGCACATTCCAAAATAGTATTAAAAAAAATATGGATTGTCCCGCAAAAAATGAGCTCCTAAACAGCTATAAAAAAGTTATGATGGTCCGAATATGACAACGTAAGAAAAAGAAAAAGTTTAAATTAATATTTACACTATTTAAACATAACAAACCTACACATATGGGGTATCGTTGTAATCGTACTGACCCAGAGAACGAAGGGCATGGGTCAGTTTTGCCCCAAACAGAACGCCATGGGAACAAAACCCATAAAACCGTGGAAGAATTGCATTTTTTTTCCAATTCCCCCCAATTTGGAATTTTATTACAGCTTCCCACTACATTTCATGCCATAATTAATGGCGGCACTTGAAACTACAACTTTTCCTGCAAAAAATAAGCCCTCATACAGCTATGTGAACGAAAATATAAAAAAGTTATGGCTCATGGAAAATAGGGTAGACAATTGAAACCGCAAAACCAAAAAAACCTCTGGTATCCAAAGGGTTAAAATCTTTAAAGTGTAACTCGCGTTTCACTACCAAAAATTAAATTCCTAACTGTATAGTAAGGGTATTTAAGTGACTGGTTGGTTCTCGCCTTTAATTCTGTTTAACACTTCGTATAATAGTTTCTACGCTTCCTTTGTAATGAAGTGGGTTAGAGAGAAACCCATCCCCCATTGTGCGGATACATTCCTGAGTGATGCACACTGGCCGCGGAGCTATGACCGTTAATCGGAGATAGGAAAATCCCATTCATTTTGGATTTCGGGTTTTCCTATCTCGGTTAGAGGGGAATATCTCTGCAGCCATCCGGGCTAGGGTCACCAAATTCGGGGTGCATGTAGCCTGGACTCTCCCCTACGTGCTGGTACCGGTGACTTGTGCCTGGGCCCCAGGGGTCCGAAGAGGGTGCCCCCCCGCCTCAGGAGAAGCGAGCGGCTCGTGCCACTCAGCGTAGCGGGACTTGGGCGCATCTAAGCCCGCAGGGGGTGGCCCGACTTTGGGGCCCCATATCTCCAGAACCATAGGGGCCACAGACTTGCTTGAGGCGGCATTGGAAAGGTCTCCATCTAGATAGGGTGTGAGTATGACTTGCCCTATTTCTTTTGTACACCCTGGGGTGTTGGTCATGTGTTATAACGGGGTAGACAGCCATGGGTTAAGGCATGATCGACGGAGTCTCCACCCCATTTAGGCTAGTGATGTTTATTTACTCTATTATTCTGCATGTGATTTATTTGTTTTATTGGATATTTAATCACTTAGTAAATATAATTATTCATGTAGCCTGCATAAACTTATTCATTCTCAGATCTTTCAAATTCACTTTACGTTACACTAACATATGTGATGCTGAAGGGCAGATATTCATGAAGCTGTATTTTTCAGTTAATTTTACCTTTCCAATGTCTGTATTCAGCCCTTAGCAACCATATTTCTCTGTGCCTCTATTTCAGCATCTTCCTAAAATGGCCTCTGCTGCTCTTCCTGTGGTGATGTTTGCCCTGTTCTTGAGGCCATCCTGTATTTCCCTCACTTCCCATGAGCCTTTGCTCTCCTCACATGAACTAACAGGACCAATCAGAATACAGATAAGGCTACTTTCACACCAGCATTTTTGCTGGATCCGTCGTGGATCAGCAAAAACGCTTCCGTCATGATAATACAACCGTCTGCATCCGCTCTGAACTGATCCAGTTGTATTATCTTTTAAATAGCCATTGACTTACATTGTGAGTCATGACGGATCAGTTTCTTCAGGCGGACACCAAAACGCAGCAAGCAGCGTTTTAGTGTCCGCCTCCAAAACGGAATGGAGACTGAACTGAAGCAAAAGTAATGTATTCTGAACGGATCCTTTTCCATTCAGAATGCATTAGGACAAAAGTGATCAGTTTTGGACCGTTTATGAGAGCCTGTGACTGATCTCACAAACTGATCCTTACAACGCAAGTGTGAAAGTAGCCTTACTTTCCCACTACCCCAGAGCAGTGTGTATGCTCACATACAGATAACCTGAGACAAGCCCTGCAGTTGCATGAAATCAGTAAGCATTTGTATAAACCTTAATAGTCGCTTGTCCCTCATTATCTTCCACACTGACAGGGAGGGAGGGGGCTGCTTTAGCTGCTCAGATCTCTGGTTTGGTACCAGCTAGAAATATGGGCTTTGTATTGTCTGAAGGCTGACATTTCAAGACAATACCAAAATGACATAAATCTGTTAACTACAAGGGGAGATATCACTCATAGAAATCAGGATGCTCTAATTGAAGCTGAAAATGAAAGTATAAGCAGATTTTACTCAGAATTATTCCCGACTCAATTTCTAACAGTGATTTCTCCTCTGTTGCTTGGACTAGAGCTCTCATTTGGTCTTGAATGAAAGCCTGGACTGTCGTCTTCAAACAAGCCAAGCTGCATGTTACTAGCTGGTACCATTCAAGAGTTATCAGCCTGTAAAGCAGCCCTCCCCCCTCCACTTTCTGCCTCAGCTCAGCTCCAGGCTCTCAGGGCTGAGCTCCTCCCCCCAGTACTGATTCGTCTCTTGTTATAAGAAATATAGAAGAGAGCAGCTGAATAGGAAAGTAGCCTGCATCTGTGGGGGTTATTAGCAGGTAAAAATTAAAATGATCACATTTTAAAGCACTTATACAGCAGGGTGTACTATACCATTAGGGGATAAAAATATGAAACGCCAGTTACACTTTAATGGAGAGGGACTACTCTGTATCAATAGTTCTCATTCATCTCTTTCTGGAAGGTCTAGTATACGGACATTGGGTCAGACTTACTAAGTCTAATTTTTAGACATTGCGCACTTAGACTAGACAGTCTAAAACTGTGACAGGTTTGTCATGGTGGCTAACAGTGCATGGTAAGTCTGGTGTACCTTTAGAAAGTCTAGACCACTTATTTAGTTTGTTCTGAATTAAAGGAACCAAAGTCTAGTGCAATTTTACCACACACATCGCAAGCATCGTCCCCATTTCAGCAACACCACTCCTCACTCTTTGAGCATGGCCCAGACTGTCTGACACCTTAAATGGGGTTTTTCTGGGATTTGTTTTATATTGATGGCAATCGTCAGGATAGGTCATCAATATGAGATTGATTTGGGGTGCGGGGGGTTACTCCTGGCAATCCCACCAATTAGCTGTTTGAGGAAGGTGCGGTTCTCACAGGAGCTCTGGTGAGCACCACGGTCTCCTCACTGCTTACCAAGCTCAGCGCTGTCCATTTAGAGGCTATGCTTGGTCTTGCAGCTCAACCCCATTCACTTGAATGGGAATGAGCTGCGCCTAGGCCATGTGACTGATGTGACATCACATGGCTTAGGTAGAGACATAAGCGCTCACAGAGTGCCACAGCCTCCACAAAAAGCTGGTCAAGGGGGTATGACTTCAGATCAGATATTGATGACCTATCCTGATGGAAGGACATCAATATAAAAAAAATCATGAAGAACCCTAGCCCAGGGCATGTTGCCACAATTCTGCTTCACTATTTATTCGCTTTAGATTATCCTCATCCTCTACTCTTGCTTGTAAGACCTGGTCGTAGTGTACAGGTAATATCAGCAGTGTACACCATGTCCTTCACTACTCACCACCTCCTGTTGTATGGTCTTATTTTATCAAAGTCATTTTTGTATTACAGCTGAAAATCTCAGTCCGACCCGGGTCTAATGACCCAAGTAATAACATTCCTGTTTTATCCTGTAGCCCCTGTCAGAGGTTCAGGTCTCACGTTAATTGCTGAAAAGCAAAGGCAACTCCAAGGAATCAGAAGATCCTTTTTTAATGTTGGAGTGCTCATCATGCGGCAGCTAGGCCTCTGATGCATTTCAAGTTGTGGGATCTCTGGCAGGAGCCACAAGCCTTCACCCAAATAAGAGCTGAGTGTGCAGGTTGATCCTTCTTTTGCTTTTTCACGGAAAAGTACACTTTTAGTGCTTGTTGGCCAGGATAATCACAGGACTGGGCAGGAGCTAACCAAAAGAATGCCTTTATTTGCATTTTCTCTTGAGTTGTAGAGCTTTTTGCCAATGTAATTTTATTTGAATGTTTTCAGTTTTGCAGAACATGCAGTCTACATTACATTTTGTGTTAGTATGAAACTTCATGATGTGGCTTAAATAAAAAAAAAAAAAAAAACTCCCATCAATCCACGTCTCACTCAGTAACAGACTCCCAAAAATATATTATAATGCTGTTGCAAAACCTCTTAATTTCAAAAGCAGGTATACGTTAAAAAAATTCTCTCTCTACAAGAATAAGGAGACATTGTGACACGAATAAAAACACAAAGTATATACAAATAAATCTGCACACATCCGTCGAGATCAAGGGCATTGCCTTTGTCTAAATTTAAAGGTATTCATTTTAGATACACTTCAATTATGAACTCACTATCCAATACCTTTTCAATTTTTCCCATTGCTCGGATTCACCTGTGCTGAAGTAGCTTATCTACATTCTTAAGATATACCAGCCATTGAACAGACTCACTATTTGCATCTTTAAAGGGAATCAATCCTCTCCAAAACACCACAGACAGACAGTAAGTGATGTACGGTGGAAATGATGCGTCAAATTAATCATTTTTATATTCTGCGCTCCTGCAAACTGGCAGTAAAATTCATAATAATCTGACTCCGTCCCATTTACACTAAATATTGCGTATTCTAGTTTGGTGTTTAGATGCTGACAGATTGCCTTTAAGACCTTTAGCTATGCATCAAATTCCAAATGAAGACCATTTATAACCTAACAGCATTAAACATTTTGATAGGAGCAAAGACACCATACAATGTTCTTTTGTTGTATGCTGCAATAGAGACATTTAATAAGTGTCCAGTTTTAGACTTTTTGTTTCCTGAGATTCAGACCAAGTTAACTGAGTCATTAGGTATTAAGAGGTAGGGCAAAAACCCAATCACGTGTAAACAGAGAGACTGGAAAGGAGCTGTGGGTAAGGGCTAAAGGCATTTGACCCTCTGCATGGTCTGAAGTCTCTTGGCAAAGTTTGCGTGATTATTTCCCTCCTTTTTTATGGTCCTACTTTTGGGACCTGAGCCATCATAGTCCAATGTTGCTGGAAGGGTTACAAGTTATGAAGAGTCTGCATGAGAATGTGCCGGGCTTGAGGCTGTGATTCGAGTGCACGATTCGGCCTACAAAAAAGAAAAAGATATATTAAAAAAAAAAAAAAAAAAGTTAAATACAAAATGAACACATTTTCAGACATTAATTCAAGAGATGTAAACAATATTAGATAATTCAGTATTTAGTCTTTTACACTTACTTAGAAATAAAAGCCAAAAGTATAGGAATGAGAGACTTCTGAAAATAATCCTGCTGCACGATATGATTTAAAGACAGTAATGGCCCATACAGGTGGGGGATGGCTTTAATCTTCTCTTCACTCTAAAAAAGACACCACAAATGAAAAACACTCATTGCACAAAACGAAGGTCTCCATTACACTGCTCCCGGCAATGGATGATAACCACGTCCATCAGAGCTCAGATACAAAGCACATATGGGAGGAACGATTGCTGTCTACTGATGATTGGGCAGCACATCTCACTGTGTAACATCTGAGCTGCTTAGAATCGTGCCCATTTCAGTCTGAGGCCAATCAGTCTGTCTAATGGTCAGCACAGTGGTCAAACTGTTCCCTTGCAAGTGAATTATTTCTATAACATTCTCCTGATTGTGCTACAAGGAAATTGAATTGTGCACCCCAGAGACTTATACTAATAGTGCCGAGCACTGAAGACACTGTGCTTCCAGCCTGCCTCGTCAGTGCCCCATCACCCTGCCTACCGGACGAGTGACACACAGGCGTCTCCAGAGCTCGGTAGAATGCTGAAGGTGGGTTCTCCTTAGCAACTCTCAGTTATAGAGTTTTGCTAATACAAGTAACATCTCTAATGAAGTGGATTACAAAAATGTTTACCACTACTGTCCCATACACTATATTAAAGGAAAAGCGTCACCAAAATTTTATCTGCCAGTTAAAACCAGATAGTAACACGTGTTTTTTTTTTTCTCTGTTTTTTATTTTCTGAGTGCATATTTTTCTTAATTCTGTTTTCGGAACACGATTATGGGGGCGGCCACCTTGCCTAAGCTCTTCTTAACAGCAATTACACAGCATTAAGAAACTTGTTTATGGCAAGCCACAAGGGCCATAGACACAATGGTCAGGAGGAGACCTCATTGACTTCTATGAGAGAGTTTTCTAGGCATGCTCTGTGACCTGTGCAGAAGTCACTGTAGATTAGATTTGACAATCACCTATTGTGAATGGAGGATCCGGTCTTCTCTATACACAGAGGTGATATCATAACAGGTAGGATTAGAATGAGATAACTGCAGTAAAGTGATCTGTACAGACCACGGAGTGGTGCCTATTATTAGGCTTAGCGGCCAGTGTGAAAACTGCAAGACTGTGTTTTTTTTGTTTAAATATAGATATGGAAAATTAAAAACATTAACAAAAATTATTTGGAAATATGTTCTACATAAGAACGTTATTTAAACAATAGGTCATTTTCTGATGACACATTCCCTTTAAAAATAAACTGAAACAGGTACTGAAAGTTAATCCCAGTTAGTTGTCATTTGTCAACACAAGGGGTCATACCTTAAGAAGTCCCATCCTAACAAGCAAACTGGTAATGAAGACATTTGGCTCAAAAGCAGAGGTGTTAAAAGCTTTTTTCATCAACTCATCTGAAAAGAAAGAGAAAAAGGTGTAAAGAAATACAACAGAGACCGTGTTTCAAAATGGAACCTATCACTAGAAAATGCAGGCAGCATGTTCTAGAGCAGGAGGAGCGGAGCAGTGATACATAGTTATGTGGGGAATGATTCAGTAAAACTTGTCTTAGTGATTTATGTATTTCCTGCCTAAGTGTGTATTCATA
The DNA here is from genome assembly GCA_900303285.1 of Rhinella marina. Classification (NCBI taxonomy): domain Eukaryota; kingdom Metazoa; phylum Chordata; class Amphibia; order Anura; family Bufonidae; genus Rhinella; species Rhinella marina. Next base: position 271,146 of record ONZH01028414.1, on the reverse strand, counting down.
GATAGCTGTCAGTCACTGATATTTGTGCACGGGGTGGTCTTTAGTTCTGAAAGAGCAGAGATAAAACGTTAAACATTTTTATCTTTTTTCACAAAACCGTATATCAATCTGTGAAGAAGAAATCAAAGTGCTGCTCGTATCGGTGACAAGACTTCAGACAAAGATCAGTAAGTTTTCATTAGGTATACAAATAACGAATAAAGTATTTGAAGGCCGGACTGGCCCCTTCGTCAGATTGGAATGAATCTGGTGAAGGGGCCTGTTCGGCCCCGAAACGTATTATTCGTATACCAAATTTTAAAAAAACCTATACTTACTGATCTCCACCTGAAGTATTGTTCACCGATATGAGCAGCACTTTGGTTTGTTCTTCTTCACTGATCTTCTACAGTCGGCCCACTCCTGGTGGCTGATCCTCCAGCACATCAGGCCATAAACTCAATGTGTTCAGCTTCTCCTGCCCTGGAACATACTGATTGCAGACTGCACTGCATTTTGTGCTGACAGAATCCAGCTGTATGAAACTAGTTCCTTACCAATTGTTTCTTCCACCGCTGTCTTTATCTCTTGGTCATCTCTATAGACGGAGGATATTTGGATGAAAGCCTGTACTACCTTATCAGTGTCTGCAACATCAGTCTAAAAATTAATACACAAATTAGAAAATAAAACAAAACGCACAGTAAGAACTTTGATTGCTGAGGCAATCTTTGTATTGTAGATTTTGTAAAATACACTACAGAATACCTGAGCTATGATTGCTGAACGCCTAGGACCCATCCTTAAGAGTTTCTCAGGAGACGGAAAGCTGAGGAAAGCGGATGCATCAACAGGAGGACGAGGAGTGGTGGCAGGGGAGGATTCCTTTTAGAAAAAAGGAACAGGTTTACGTTGCACTTCCAGACAGCCAGTTTTCACCTTCCTGATGGAGCCTAATTTTGCAAATCTCATGTCACTTTATGTGGTAATAACGCTTTTAGGTATCCAAGCGATTCTATAAATCTTTTTTGTCACACTATATTTCACATTTGTGGTAAATTTAAATCAATAGGATTACATTTTATTTATTAAAAAAAATCCAAAATTTACAGAAATTTTAGAAAAATTAGCAATTTTCTAAATTTGAATTTCTCTGCTTTTAAAGGGGTATTCTCATCTTAGACAATGGGGTCATATCGCTAGGATATGCCCCCTTTGTCTTATAGGTGCGGGTCCCACCGCCGGGACCTGCACCTATATTGAGAACAGAGTTGGGAGCACTGGTTTCCCAGTGTCCGGCCACCACCAGGCGCAGCTCCCCACTGCTCCCATAGAAATGAATGGGAGTGCACCACGCATGCGCGGCCACCGCTCCCATTCATTTCTATGTAGTCGACGGCAATAGCCGAGCCAGCGCACGGCTATCTATGGCGGCCCCATAGAAATGCGCCCTCCTTCACTTTAGGGGCTCCATTCTCAATATAGGTGCAGGTCCCAGCAGTGGGACCCGCACCTATAAGACAATGGGGCATATCCTAGAGATATGCCCCCATTGTCCAAGATGGGAATAACCCTTTAATACCGTGATGCCTCACAAAATAGTAAACATTCACCACGTCTTCTTTATGTTGACATCATAATGTAAATGTAAAAAGGCTCAGATCTTATTACGCGACTTTAAGGGGAGTCTTTCACCAATTCAACTAAGAGCACTGCCCCACAGAAGATTGCAGACACATCCCAGCCATACCTGTGTGCACTGTGTGTCTGTATTACATGTCCAGAAAAAGCACTTCTCTTATGCGCAAGAGGGTTACAGCACTCTCCAATAAGCTTGGCTTGTTGGGTGCACGTCTATTTCTGGTCCTGACTCCATCCCTGGACTAATATCAGAAAAAGCACTTTTATTCTGCTGGAAAACGGCTCCCAAGTGCCCGGCTCTGCTGCTGCAAGTGCTCAAAGCAAACCAGACTGAGTAGGGGAGGGCTGCTTTAGCTGTTCATATCTTGGGATTGGTAGCAGATAGAAAACTGGTTCTGACCTTCTTTGAAAGCCAACATCCCAAGCTTTCAAATGATTCAAAATCACAGCATTATATCCAAAGATATCAGAAGATATAGATGCTAGAAATTGAGTCGGGAGAGAAAGCTGTTTTTAGTTTCACTTTCAGCTGAGCAAGTGGGAGCTGTTTTCCGGCAGAATAAAAGTGCTTTTCCTGGACATGTAATACAGACACACAGTGCACACAGGTATGTCTGGGATGTGACATGTAATACAGACACACACAGTGCACACAGGTATGTCTGGGATGTGACATGTAATACAGACAGTGCACACAGGTATGTCTGGGATGTGACATGTAATACAGACACACACAGTGCACACAGGTATGTCTGGGATGTGACATGTAATACAGACACACACAGTGCACACAGGTATGTCTGGGATGTGTCTGCAATATTCTGTGGGGCACTGCTGCTAGTTATATAGGTGAAAGACTTCCTTTAAGGGGCTTACATAATAGAAACCACCCATAAACAATCCCATTTTAGAACCTACACCTCTCAATAGTGCAGGGGGTCACTTCCCCACTTCACCATACATGTACTGCACTCATTGGGAAGGGGTTAAAGCCAAAAGAAAAACAAACATTTTAGCAAATCTCCGTTCACACAGGCCTCATGACAGAACATTTTTTTTCCTTCTTCATTTTACCCCTCACAGGCCACCAGAAATTCCTCTCAAGGTTTCTCTTTCTTGGACAGAACTGTGCTGTATGCTACATTATTCTGTCAAATGCTTGATGAAAAGGATCATATAGCCCAATGAGTAAAAACATACTGAGCCTTTTTGCAACAGTCTCAAAATCAAGTCTGGATGAATATTTATAAAACTTTGCAAGCAAGTTTCCCATGTCAGTTGTTTTCTGTGTGGGTTACAAATCTTATTGTTCAGCTAAAAACACCTCATAACGGGGGCGTGACCGGATGCGGAGCTAGGAGGACGTGCAGCGCTTCAGCTCCGTCAGGTACTGCAGATATAAGCGGCTCACAGCGATCCAGGAACCTGTCAGCAGGCCACAAATCACCCTAACAGTTGCCCCACACGCTTACCCACACATTATGGGTCGAGGTAGAAAGAAGGAAGCGGCACCCAGTAAGCTGGAGGTGTTCGTACCGGCCGCTAGTAAAATCCAAGATGGCGCCCGCAACTCACTGGATAGAAGCGCGGCACGAACAGAACACTCAGACTCCTCCCTACCACCTTCAGTACACAGCTCCCCAGCCAGCAGGTTGAGATTTCCCAGTGAAAATCAGGAGGAATTCCTCAATAAAGAGCAATCTGCTCCCACAATGAGAGGAGCCTTTGAAAGTATAACTGAGGCAGAGACACAGTCTTCTCCCAGCAGAAGCACACCTGTCACAGAATCTACATTAAGGAGCCTTCTATCTGAATTGAAACAGTCAATACATAAAGACATCACCACTGCTTTCTCAGCCTTGCAAAAAGATATAGCTCAAATTGGGGACAGAACCTCCCATATTGAAAATAAAATGGAGGAATTTACAACTGCACACAATCATTTAGTAGATGCGCACAATGAGGTAGAAGATGATATTTCGGCACTTAAACTCAAGTTAGCGGATTTGGAAGACCGCTCAAGGCGTAACAATCTGCGATTTAGGGGGATACCCGAAAGTATAAATGCAGATGCTTTGCAAGATTTCTTAACTGATTTCTTTGTAGCGCTCATTCCTTCAGCAGAACAAAGGGATCTACTTATAGACAGAGCACATCGCATACCGAAGCCTAAAAGTGCGCCCAATACAGCTCCTAGGGACGTCATCGCCAGACTTAATTTCTTCCACTTTAAGGAGAAAATTACAAGAGCTGCTACCACAGCACAAGATCTTCCAGAGCGCTTCCAGAACATCTTGGTGTTCACGGATCTCTCAGCTGCCACTTTGAACAGAAGGAGGGAATTCTCCACTGCTACTAAAGTCTTAAGGGACAATAACATAGCCTACAAGTGGGGATACCCGGTCAAATTGATCGTCTCCAGGAATGGCACAACACATGTTTTGACATCACCGAGAGAAGCTATGACACTACTGCAAAAATGGTCGCTGATAATTCTGGACGAAGATACAAGCTCGCCACTTAAGAAAAGACCGCCGACACTCTAAAGAATGGACATAATTGATGGGGGCTCACTCACTCTAATTGTCGTTATCTGGGTTCATGTGAGTTAACATTTTCTAGTTGCAGGTACCCGGAGCAGTAATGGAGTGATCAACTTTTCCTTTTTTGATCCCCCCCTGTTATATACTGGATAATTAAAGGATCCAGTAGGTTCACTTAGAACCGGACACTTTTATAACCACAGTTAGTTCTGCTACAGTTAGCAGTTTACAAGTTATTACCTTTACAGTAGATTTACTGTTGTCTTTTTAAAGGGGTTGTCTCATCTTGGCTAATGGGGGCATATCGCTAGGATATGCCCCCATTGTCTTATAGGTGCGGGTCCCACCGCTGGGACCCGCACCTATATCGAGAACGGGGCCCCGAAAGCGAACGGGGGCGCACTGCGCATGCGCAGCCGCCTCCATTCATTTTCAATGTGGCCGGCGAAGATAGCCGAGCGCTGGCTCGGCTATTTCCGTCGGCTCCATAGAAATGAATAGGAGCGGTGGCCGCGCAAGCGCGGTGCGCTCCCATTCATTTCTATGGGGAGCCGGCTTGGTGGTGGCCGGACCGGAGTCCTCCAGCCACCACCTTGCGGGGCCCCGTTCTCGATATAGGTGCGGGTCCCAACAGTGGGACCCGCACCTATAAGACAATGGGGGCATATCCTAGCGATATGCCCCCATTAGTCAAGATGAGACAACCCCTTTAATATATATATTATTTATTTATTTTTATTATTATTATTTTTATTATTATTTAATTATATAGCAATTAACGGTGACATCTATATACTTAACTCTGCATTAGAAATACTATCATGGTATTCTCAATATCTAGTATTAACACCAAAGGCCTTAATAGCCCTTTCAAAAGATCAATGTTTTGGAAAGAAGCTAATTTATTAAAATCTGATATAATCTGTGCCCAGGAGACACATCTAAATAAAGAGGACACTTTTAGATTGCAGCATAGGAATTTCACAAAAATTTTCTTCGCCCCAGCCACAGAAGAAAAAAGGAGTAGCAATAGCAATCAAAAACAACTTAGCTTTCCAACTAATTAAAGAAATAATAGATGGAGAAGGAAGATTTATTATCATCATCTGTAATATTAACAACAAAATATATACCCTAGTCACCATTTACGCCCCTAATCACCAACAACTTCCTTTCATTAAAGATTTCCTGTTAAAGATATCCAGTGTAAAACAAGGATCACTACTTATATGCGGAGATTTCAATTTACCTCCATCACCTGCCATAGATAAATCCACCCATCCCAATGCCAGACACTCATCTCCCTTCTCACAACTTCTCCTATCAGAAGAATTGTATGATACGTGGAGAGTCCTTCATGCCTCCGAGCGGGATTATACATTCTATTCACATCCACATAAAACATATTCAAGAATTGACCTCATTATAGTAGACAAATGGTTATTACAAAAAATCAAAACAGCCAGTATTGGATCAATAATATGGTCGGACCATGCACCAGTGTCATGTCAAATTTCGGAAGACTCTAATAATCACTCCTACTCTCCCTGGAGATTAAATAATTACTTATTAACACATCCTGAATATAAAAAACAAATACAAAATAATCTGCAGGAATATTTCTCCCTTAACTGTACTGCAGATGTCTCCCCGACAACGGTGTGGTGTGCGCACAAAGCGTTTATAAGAGGGCACATGATAAAAATCGCTGCCCACGATAAGAAATATAGGCTTACTCAAACTGAAAAGCTAAGTAAAGCCATAGCAGACTTGGAACATTCACATAAACTTAATCCTTTGCCAACAACATACAAACAACTCCAAGATTTAACCTCTTCACGCCCAGCGCCGTACATGTACGGCGCTGGGGCGATGCGGGCACATGGCGCCCGCTCGCGGGTGCGGCGGGCGTCATGGCCGGCAAGTCTCTGCTGTTTCTAACAGCAGAGACTTGCCGCTACCTACTGTGTCGGCGGCGTCTTCCGGGGTGACTAGATGCCATGATCACACGTGATCACGGCATCTAGTTGCGTCTAAACCCGGAAGCGTTCGCTTCCGGGTGGTGTACAGACACCCCGTGTGGCCAATCGGGGTGTCTGTACACCATATGAAAACTGTAATCCTCGCTGGTGAGGATTACAGTTTTCAAAGTGCAATTCTTATTCTGGCCACTAGATGGCAGGCCAGGATAAGAAATGAGCAACTCATGGATTTCTGAGTCTATAAAATCCATAATTGCTCATAAAGAAAAAAAAAAAAGCCACAATATATAAGCCCATATTTGAGCTTTCTAATAGTAAAAAAAAAAATAAAAAAAAAATGTTAAAAAATATATAAAAAATAAAAAAGATGTAAAAGTTCAAATCACCCCCCTTTCCGTATAAGTAAAAAATAAATACCTAAATAACAATAAATATAGGCATCATGGGTATCACCGTGACCGAAAACGCCCGTACTTTTAAAATATAAAAAAAAAATTCCAATACGGCGAATTGTGTGGCGGAAAAAAGCGTCCAAATGGCGATTTGCCGTTTTTTGTTGCTTTTTTTTCTAAAAAAATTTTTATAAAAGTGATCAAAAAGTCATACACACCCCAGAATGGTATCAATAAAAACTTCAGATCGTCCCGCAAAAAATGAGCCCCCATACAGCTCTGTACACATAAATACCAAAAAGTTATAGGGGTCAAGATATGACAAGGAAAAAAAAAAAAAAAAAAAAAAAAAGGGCAACTTTCTAATTATTTTATCACTATGAAAACGCAGGAAAAACTATACATATTAGGTATTGCCGGATTCGTACTGACCAGTAGAATGAAAGTAACGGATCAGTTTTAATGCACATCGAACGCTGTAAATAAGAAACCCGTAGAACTGTAGCGGAATAGCGTTTTCTTTGCAATTTCACCCGGTTTGGAATTTTTTTCCCGCTTCCCACTACACCGTATGCAATATTAAATGGTGGCGTTGGAAAGTACAACTTGTCCCGTAAAAAACAAGCCCTCATACAGCTATGTGAACAGAAAAATAAAAGAGTTATGGCTGTTTGAAGGCAGGGAGCGCAAAACGAAAATGCAGAACCGAAAAAAGCTCCGGGGGTGAAGGGATATGAGTTGTATCAATTATATCAACACAAACACGAATACTACATGAGGAAAGCCAAAACACGTTTTTATTGGCAGGGGAACCGAGCAGGATCTATGCTCGCTAACAAGATTAAAACCAGAGCAGCTAAGCAGAGACTACACCATGTATACGACAAACAGCATAACAAACAGCAAAATCCTCGGGATATAGCCAAGGTATTTGCTTCTTACTATTCCTCACTTTATAACTTAAAAGACGACCCCTCTACGTTCCAACCAACTAACGAAATAATCACATCCTTTTTGAAAGAGATTTCACTTACAAAAATAACAAGAGACCAATTATCAAATCTAAATAACCCCATAGATGCACAGGAAATATCTAATGTAATAAAAGCGGCAAAAAATAATAAATCCCCTGGACCAGATGGGTTGACCAATGAATATCTTAAAATCTGCTATGACACTCTAGCCCCTCATATGTTAGCAACCTTTCAGCAAATTTTCAACACAGGGGAAGATCCTAGTGAAATGTTAAAAGCAATTATAATCCCTCTCCCCAAACCAGGAAAATCCCCGGATCTGCCTGGAAACTTTAGGCCCATATCACTATTGAACTCAGATATTAAAATATACTCAAAGATTCTAGCAAACAGACTCTCTGATATTGTTCCAAACCTTATTAATAAAGATCAAGTCGGTTTCATAAAATCCAGGCAAACTGTGGATGGGACTAGGAGAATAATTGATCTTATTCATATAGCCAAGACTGGTCGGATGCCTACTCTGCTCCTATCACTGGATGCGGAGAAGGCATTCGACCGGGTACATTGGGGATACTTATTTGAGATTCTTTCTAAATTTGGGTTTAATGGCAATATTTTAAACGCAATAAAACTTCTGTATTCCCAACCCTCAGCATCAGTATATATTTCTGGGATGATTTCTGATGGATTTTTAATAAGCAATGGCACAAGGCAAGGGTGTCCTTTATCCCCCATAATATTTGCCCTAGCGATAGAACCACTAGCGGAAAAAATCAGAACGCACCCATTAATATCTGGAATTAGTGTTGGTGATCATAACCATAAAATAGGGTTGTTTGCTGACGACATAATATTAGCCTTAACAGATCCACTTAACTCTTTGCCAGCTGCCATGCAAGTGTTAGAGAGATTTACATCGATTTCATATTATAAACTCAATGTAGTCAAATGTCAAGTATTAAATTTGGGATTAAACCAATCAGTAATTAACCGATTAAGAGCCATGTACCCTCTTCAGTGGGATAATCAATATATCACATATTTGGGTATAAAACTCACATCATCCACAGCAAACTTACTTACAACTAATTATACACCTCTAAAGGAAAAAATAAAAATGGAATTGACCAGAATGAAAAAACATGAGATTTCATGGACTGGTAGAATCAACTCAATTAAAATGTTCATACTACCCCAGATTTTATACCTATTCCGTAACTTACCAATATCATTTCCTATGAGACTACTAAAAGAACTGCAATCTATTATATCTAAATATATATGGTTAGACAAACCTCCGAGAGTACAAGCTGAAGTGTTATATTTACCTATGTCTAAAGGGGGCTTCGGGTGTCCATCTATTGTAAGATATTACAGAGCCTGCATTTTCGAACAGCTTAGGTTTCTATGGAAAGGTGAGGAGGACAGATTGTGGATAGCTATTGAGAAACATCTCATGAGGACTTCTAACCCATCCTCATTCTTTTACCTCCATTCAGTAACAGGAATAAAACATATAGTACAACTTCCCCCTACAATTGATGCGGCCTTAGAATTATGGAGTCTATTAACCACCAAACTGAAAGTCATCAATGTAGATTTTCGTAAGGCCCATCTAGAAGTATTGGAAAGGTGTATCCCAGACTTGAATCTTAAATTATGGACTCGTGCTGGCATTAATTACATAGGGGACTTATTTGAAAATGCCGACTTATCACCTTTTAATACACTTAGAAACAAATATAAAATACCCAATCAGGAGTTTTACAAGTATTTACAGATAAGACATTTATTATCTAAGAAAATGTCTCCACCGACTAACTCCTATAAACTTTCTCATTTATTATATAGTTCTTCTCACCATTTTAGGGCATTGTCCCTTTCATATAATTATATGTTAGAAGCAATGGATGACCCTTTAATGTCATACTGTCAAAAATGGGAAAGAGACTTGAACTGCTCCATCTCCCCAGAACAATGGCAAGCATCTTTCTCAATTATACAAACCTTATCTAAGTGTATGAACCATATAGAAAACTCAAGAAAGATCTTATACAGATGGTATCTTACCCCGTCCAGGCTGAATAAATTGTATCCTAGGACATCTAATAAATGTTGGAGATGCCTTGAACCCAAGGCCGATATGATTCATATATGGTGAAATTGTAGAATAATTAAAGATCTTTGGTTAACCACTAACAACTTACTGACCCAGATATGTGGGTTTACAATATCCCTATCGGCACAACAAGCCCTACTATCCATAGATTTAGACTCTTTTCCATATGAGATCAGAACAGTGATTACCCATGTGATTATTGCTGTCAGACTGAAAATAGCTAGCTACTGGAAAAAACCAAACTCTCCTCCATTGGCAGAAATCATAAGTATGATTAATGAGAATGGCTTGTCAGAAAAACTAATAGCTTCTTCAGTTAACAAAATTCCTCAATACATTAAGAAATGGAATGTATGGCTTAAGTTCTCGTTGAATAAAATATCCTTGCAATACTGAGATAGGTATAAGAAAGTATCACCAAATGGTTAAATATACATATGACAAGTATTTTATTTACTTACCTTCTTACCTTATATTTTAATTATTTTCTGTTTGCTTTTATTTCCTTTTCTATTATTTTACAAACCTACAGTTTATTTTTTCTACACTTATAAGAACTGTCTATCGACAATGTTACATTGCCAAATGTTCTGTGTAAATTTAGAGACAGACAATGTCTTTTTGTTCAATTATATGACAATTTTATCGGTTGTTAAATGGTTTGGAAAAAACAATAAAAATAATGTTCAAAAAAAAAAAAAAAAACACCTCATAACAATGACTGGTAACTACATGCAACCCTCAGGCTGTCCACACTGCCGCTACCACCTTTATACTGAACATTACACGTCACACGTAACAGTTCATGACGCTGCACAAGTGTAAAGGCAGAGAAATAGAGCACATGGGGAGCCGTGTCCAGGAAAATGTCACACCAAAGAAATGATCACCGATCTGTCCTGCTTCATCTAAGGGGCATCATCAGCACTGGATTGTTGGTGTCCAATGCTTACAACATTTCATGCAATTCCCAATCTTTTATTAAAATGGACTCCAGTCGTGTATTTGTTTTGGCATCATGCTTGTTAACACGCAATCTCTAGCCGGCCCATTTTAATTAAAGGTTAATATTACCTGAGGAGCAAGCTTCTTAGGCTTTTCTTCATTTTCCTCCTCTTCATCTCCTTCCTCTTCTTCGTCCTCATCATCTTCATCCTCATCCTCATCTTCTCCATCTTCCTCCTCATCCTCTTCGTCGTCATCCTCATCTTCATCATCCTCATTATCTTCATCCCCTTCATCGTCACTGAAAAGTAAAGAGTTATTCCCGTTTTAATTATTACATTTATTACTTTAGAGAATAGGATGCTGAAACATTTTCTAATATTTAAAATTTTGCTCACAGACCTTTATTATATCAGCTCCGATATCGCTCTCTAAAGAAAAAAAAACCTGGTAGAGCCCATTTAAAGAAGAACTCCCGAAAAAATTTTTATTCTCTGACCTGTTAGAAAGGTGCATGATATAATCTGTAGTGATTGTCATTTTCTTATCAGTGACTGTTTCTGTGAGTAAAAACCTCTCTTCTTATTGTAGCTGGGTCATGTGACCAACTCCCTGACCTCCAACTGACCCAGGACAGAAAGCCAGTAACTGCTCTATTCATTCCTATGGGAGCCTCATTTTCAGTCTCATAGGAATACATAGAGATTTAGACTTCCTGTCCACACATAAGTCCATGTGTGAGTTGGTGGGTCTAATTGCTGGTCACATGACACAGATAAGAAACTTCAGGATGATACAAGTCAAAAAACGCAGACACTGGTAAGAAAACGACATTCACCACAGATTATATCATGTACATTTCTAGCAGGACATGGAATAAAATTTTTGTCGGGAGTTCTTCTTTAAGTCCTGTAAAATGTATCCATACGAGAGCAGGATAGGACTTAAAGAGGACCTGTCACCGCTCCTGACATGCCTGTTTTAATAGTTGCATGTATTCCCCATGTAATAACAGTTCTGGAGCATCTATTTTTAGGTCTCTATGTTGTGCCATTCCTTTATTATTTCTACTAGAAGTTATGAATGAATTGCTAGCAGTCTGCAGTAAGGGTACAGAGGGGTGGTAACCAGTTGGGGTGTGTACCTGCACAGTCTGACAATGGCAGCACTGATGTTCCAGAATTGTTATTACATGGGGAATGCGTGAAGCTAATAAAACAGCCATGTCAGGAGTGGTGACAGGTACTCTTTAAAGGGGTTCTCCAGGAATTAAGAAAATACTTAAATATTACTTCATTATAAATATATTCCCAAATACATTTCATTAGTTATAATGGCTCACTTTGCCTGAGGAGCAGTCATTAGGAGAAACAAAATGGCCGCTGTCCTATTAGTACACACAAAACCTGTCCTAATCACACAGGAGGACAAGTTACCTCACAACACCGAGCTAAAGAGCTGCCTCCTCCTCCTCTCTGCTCTTCTGGTCAGGGATTATGATCCTGAATACAGATAAGATCTTCAGCTGAATCTCTGTAGGAATGGCGTTCATGAGGAGACATGAAGTACAGAGAGGACAGACTGTGGTAATGGAGACTACATACAAGTGCCTGCTGCACATTAGCCTCATCTCCACCTCCTCTCTGTACTTAATGTCTCTTCATCTTCTCCATTCCTACAGAGATTCACCCGTATTCAGGATCATAACCCTTGATAAGCAGAGCAGAGAGGAGGATGAGGCAGCTCTTTACCTCAGTGTTGTGAAGTAACTTGTCCTCCTGTGTGATTGCTCCCCTATTTCCCCTAGTGATTGCGCTGCCATTATAATTAAAAAAAAAAAAATTTGGGGAATATATTTATAATATAGTAATATTCTCGTATTTTCATTTTCTTAATTCCCGGAGAACCCCTTTAACATGGTGTCAGTCATGTGACCCTCATATGTCATGTGATCTGGCTTTCAGTTAAACTGCCCACACATCCAACAAATGAATAGTAGTGTACTGAGGAGCAAAAAAAAAGTATACTGTAATACTACCTGCAGAATCTCATGTCTGTCAGTGTTTGTATAGAAGCAGATCTCTGTGTTGTGTTTTTTATTTTAAAACTTTATTAAGAACATCACCTACAGACAGGCAGCCATTGTACAAATCCTCAGGATAGGCCATCAGTATCTGATCAGTAAGGGGGGGGGTCAAACTCTTGTGAGCACCGCTACCTTCCCGCAGCTCACCAAGCACAGCGCCATACATTGTACAGCGTCTGTGCTTGGTATCGTGCTCAGCTCCGTTAACTTGAATAGGGCTGAGATGCTCCTAGGCCACGTGACCTATGAATGCAATGTCACTGGCCTAGGAAAAGCTCACAGGAGCGCCGATGCCTTCTCAAACAGCTAATCAACGGGGGTCTCGGGAGTTGGACCTCCCACCGATCACATACTGATGACTTATCCTGAGGATAGGTCATCAGTAGTAAAATCCCGGAAAACCCCTTTAAGCAGAGTGAATGAGACAAGTAAGTTTTGCACACAAGTTAAACATGAAGACCAAAACCTTTGAAATGGTGGCCACATTTAGTGAAGACTCGATTGTAACAGTCCACCAATAAGCAAAATGTTTGAAGATCGAACCTGGGCTAACAGCTGATAAGTCCTACAAAAAGGAGACCACCTTGTCTGACTAGCTGGCATGCTGGAGGCAGTTTTCTAACAATATGCAGAGCACTAAAAGTCCAAAGACAAATGACACTGGAAGATGTATTCCCAGGTGAACTCGACTCTCCTCATTTTAACAGTGTAAATGATAAGTTTTTGTATTTAAGCATAGAAGAGGGGATTTAAAGGGGTATTCTCATCTTAGACAATGGGGGCATATCGCTAGGATATGCCCCCATTGTCTTATAGGTGCGGGTCCCACCGCTGGGACCCGCACCTATATCCAGAACGGAGCAGGGAGCGCTGCGCCTGGAGGACCCCAGGTTTCCGGGGGTCCGGCCACCACCAGGCGCAGCTCCCCGCGCCGTTCATAGAAATGAATGGGAGCCGGGCCGTGCATGCGCGGTGCGCTGCCATTCATTTCTATGGAGCCGACGGAAGTAGCCGAGCCAGCGCTCGGCTATTTTCGGCAGCCCCATAGAAATGAATGGAGGGCGGCTGCACATGCGCAGTGCGCCCTCATTCACTTCGGGGGCTCCGTTCTGGAAATAGGTGCGGGTCCCAGCGGTGGGACCCGCACCTATAAGACAATGGGGGCATATCCTAGCGATATGCCCCCATTGTCTAAAATGAGAATAACCCTTTAAATCAAACAATATATCATGACTAGAAATACTTGGCATGGCTAGATTATTATTATGGCTTTTAACCCCTCGGCGACATACAACGTATATTTAGTGTGTAATGGTGTAAAGGCAGTATGGGGCAGGCTCACTGGCTAGAGCCTGCTTCATGTGCGGTGAGTGCTGGCTGTGTAATACAAGCCGAAACCTGTCCGCAATGACCAGGATTGGAGATTTACAGCCCCAGATGTAAGTGGAAAGGGGCTCTCACTTACTTCTGATCGGCACCCCCACAACAAAATCACATTCAGTTCATATGGTAGCTTGGCATCTTGTTGAAGGCTCCCAGGCCTGCCATTGTAGGTTGAGGTTGATAACATTACAGAAACGTACAAACAAATAATAATGCATACCTCAGAGACCCCAGCACTGAGCTCATGTTATAGCTATCCAAGATTTCCTGAACATGTTCACAACCTTCTTCACCCAGGTTATTTCCTACAAAGCAAGCATACCAAGATGAAATCACTCCTATGAACAAAAGTAATAAAGTTTCAATTCTGCTTGAAATTTTAATATTTAGTTTAGTGCAACTTTTCACACACAGTTCTTAGCTTTACATTTAAATTCTATTAGTTGCCTTTAGAAACAGCAAAAAAGTTGTTGGGTTTTTTTTTTTTTTTTTATCTCAAATCCCCAACGACACTGATATAGGGTGTGAGTAAACTCCACTCGCTAAAAAGAGGCTTAACTTTTATTATTATAGCCTAAAAATCAACGCGTCAGAATAAACAGAACCTGGTCAATAAACACAAACCAAGGTTTTGGCACAAACTTCTGACCACAGGCACAATGGGTCTGCCACAAAGAGGTGTAGTCCTCTTATGAACCTTGGTACTGGAGACATAGAAAACCAAATTCCTCTTTGCTGATCAATTTCTGTGATGCAGCATTGACATATGATGCCCCTTGTTCTAAAAAATAACTTTGGATATAACCCTGGATTGGGGCGACTCTCCTCCCCTTGGTTGACCTGTCCCTTTGAAATGTCTTGCTGACACATCATCACTCTGCATCACTCTGTAACCTCTAATCTCTGTCAGATGAAATACAGAGCATTTTTATGGAGACCTACACTCGGGGAGCCATTACATCTTGTCGTCATTTCAGCCATTAAAATGGGGCTTCAAGCTAGCTCAGCGCTATTTGGCCGCACTCGCTGTGGTTGTTGCAGAGAACGCTGTTGGCATGGCTCAGAAAGCACCAATCACATTAGCTTTCGCCTTCATTGGCCCACGCCCCTAGGATTACATCACATACCGATCCAGGAGGCAGGAAACGTGTTTAGGCTGAATGGAGGGCGCCATCTTTATAATACACAGTGCAGCAAATAACAGCATTCTCTGCATACTGGAGACATATCAGGTCAGGGAGGTAACTGACTAGAGGCCTCAGTATCCATTCAATATGTGGGCTGTATATTGCCCGCTTTACACAACCCTGTACATCTAGTTTTGGCTTTATTCTGTAGTTATTTAGTCCCATGAGGAGTCTAATTATTGTGACAGAAATACGGCATGTTGGGCAATGCTAAGAGTAATTTAGGGTATAGTACCATAACTACAGGGGTGGGGGTCCCGGGTGGGATTGCCCTTGTCAGGGCGCGTGCTGTGTGGTTAGGCATTTAGGATTTGCTAGCCCCTACCCCCTTTATTATACAAGGTCAGTTAGGGCTAGTAACCTGGTTTACCACACAGGAGATCCGGTTCCTGGATGGTAAGGGGATAACCATTAGATCGGTGCGTGACTTACCGAATGAATGCAGCTGCAGCTTGGACATTTGCAGTGCCGTCCCATTCATTTCTATAGGAGTTCCGGAAAAAGCCAAGTGTTGTAATCATTCTCTGGAACTCCCATAGAGATAAATTAAAGGGGTTGTCTCACTTCAGTAAATGGCAATCATCATGTAGAGAAAGTTAATACCAGGCACTTACTAATGTATTGTGATTGTCCATATTGCTTCCTTTGCTGGTTGGCTTCATTTTTCCATCACATTGTACACTGCTCGTTTCCATGGTTACAGACCACCCTACAATCCATCAGTAGTGGTCGTGTTTGCACACTATAGGAAAAGGAGTCAGCCTCTCTGGTGGCTGGGACCATAGGAGCGCACATAGGCTAGTTCTTTTTTCCTATATTGTGCAAGCACGACCACCACTGATGGATTGCAGGGTGGTCTGTAACCATGGAAACGAGCAGTGTATAATGAATCCAGCCAGCAAAGGAAGCAATATGGATAATAACAATATATTAGTAAGTGACTTGTATTAACTTTCTCTACATGATAAATGCAACTTACTGAAGTGAGACAACCCTTTTAAGAGGCAGTGAGCATGCCCAACCTGCTGCTCTGTTCATTTCGGGGGCCTCGGAAAGCCACAGGTCCCCATTCTCATGATTAATGGGGGTCCCATTGCTAGGATCCCCCCAATCTAAGTTTTTAAATGGATCTATATGCCTGATTTAAGAATCTCACTGCAGGTGCTAATCTGGTCCATTTTTGTGGATCAGACTCTAGAGAGAGAAGGAAAAAAAAAAAAAAAAAAAAAAGACTTTCACAAATGTGTGTTTTTTTTAATCATGGACATAAAAATGGACACGTGATGTGAATACGCTCATAGTTCTAGCTACTTGTTATGCCTGTGATGAAAAAAAGCTAAGTATTCACAGTATTTATACATTTTGATAATTTCATTTCAATTTTAAACACTTACCATTTATATCCAATTTCTCAAGCTCAGATTTATCTTCAATGGATTCAGCCAAACTAACAGCTGCTTCGCACTTAATTTCACAGAAGGAAAGGTTAATTTCCTGTCATGAAGATCAAAAAATAAAAAATTAAAATTAAAAAGTGTAATTTAATACAGAAGCAAATTTGGTTAACCAGAACAAAGATTTTTTTTGGATATAGTTTACCAGTTGCTATAAAATAAACATTTTTTTTACCCACAGAAAGTTACAAGACGAATACAAATTAAGCTGAACGTCATTGGTCACTGTTAAGAGTATGGAGCGGAATCTGAAGCCGAGCCTGCTCCGTACACAGAGTGTGGCTGTTCAATAATTCTCTCAATCCTGGAGAATCTGGGATCGGAGATAACTCCCAATGGTTTAACACCTAGGTAGTTTTTTTTTTTTTAAATCTAATCGCTCACAGTCACAAAAAACACAGCACATACCTTTATTTTATGTAAACCCTCTCTTAGGGCAGCAGCAATGGCCATTGCTCCTTTAGATCGCACCAAACAATCTCCAAAATTTATATGCTCCACTTGCCTTAAAGACTTTAGTGCCTAAAAGGAGAAGTTACATTGTAGAAGAGTTAACTGGAAACTTACTCAAGAGACTCAAATCGATTAACAATTGATTATCAAACATATAAAAAGGTAATTCTAGAGGATTGCCATAAAATATTACCTCTGCCATAGCAATGCCTCCTTTATCTGTAAATGTATTATCATTGAGATTAATGACTTTCAGCAGTGGATTTGCTTTAAAGGCTTCAGCCAACGCCGTGATGCCAGCATGGTTGATCCCGTTCTGGGGCATGTGCACTTCCTCCAAGGTGCCGATTAACTAGGGACAAAATAATGGATTTAAAATGGAGAGGTAGGGTGACATAATATTATTTATAATTCAGACAGCACCTACCCGAAATGCCTCTGCCAAAGCTGTGGCACCATCATTTTCCAAGCGATTCCTTCCAGCCACAAATACCTTGAGGGCCAGGGGTTTGCCAAGAGAACTGGATGTTTTGTGGCATGCAGTAAGCGCAGCAGCCAGAATCTGGAGGAATATTGGTTAGTAAGTACAGATCTTTCACGTATACGTTTCATCTGATAAAAGCATCTGTTCCTTGTACTACTCTGGAAATGTCTGTTTTCATTATCCAAAAGAGAAGCAGGACCAAAACACAGAACTTGTGCAGATATATCTATTATGCTTCATCTTGGAGAATGATCCACTCCTGATTTTGGATAACGAACACTAATAAAAAACAATGACATGTGAATAAGGCTACATGTACACACAAATTGCTGGATAGGGCCAGCTCTATATAGAAATGCCTATTCTTGTATGCATTTTTTCTGTATTTTTTTGCAGGGCCGTGGAACGGAACTACAGATGTGGACAGCTCATGGTGTGCTGTCTGCATCTTTTGTGGCCACATTGAAATAAATGGGTCCGCACCCATTCTGCAAAATTGTGGAATAGTTGAGGACCCAAAAATACAGCCACCTGAATGCACCCTAAGACCTTAGCTTAACGGTACAGAACCCTTCTTAAAAAGGTCTTGTACCGTTTTATAACTGATCTATCCTTTGGATAGGTCATCAGTATCTGATCAGTGGTAGACAAATGGGACCCCCACCGATCAGCTGTTTGAGAACACAGCGGTGCTCGGGGTAGCTGATCAGATGCTGATGGATCATCAGTAATTTAAAATAAATAAATAAAAAGAGCCCCTTTAAGGACCATATGACTCATACTAGTGTCCGACCAGTATGGTGGCTGGCCAGAAATAGAGTGCTGCGGAGAGGGGAAGATGGGGGGGGATTGTGCTGCATGGGTCAGACCCTAATTGATTGGTAGGATTTCCCAGTATTGTACAATTTTGGAACAAGATAATAGCTCCCAAAACAGTGTTCACCCCATAAAGGTGGCATCAAAGTACCTTTCCTCCACCAATTCCCATTCCACAGTTGTTTAGTTTCAGTTCTTGAAGTGTGTAGCACACAGGACTTTTCAGCAGTGCCTCAAATCCTCGAACCCCATCTGGTCCAAAAGCATTGTCACTCAGATCAAGCTCTGTCAGCTGCGCACCAGCAGTCATCAATGCATCACCTAAGGATATCTGTAAGGAAATGGACCGTTACAAAATATATATATATATATATATATATATATATATATATATATATACATACACACACACACTCTCACATTTACTCCGCTATAAGAATGCCAAAAGCCACGGAGTAGCATGCTTACCAGTGCTGGAGGAATTTCAGACCTCAATCTTCCAGTAAACATATCGCTCCAATGACATCTCTGGAAAGAGAAGACACAGCTACTGCATTAATAACATGCGTGTGCATCTGTTACTGTCACAGCTTCTAACAAAAGTAATTACATTAAAATGGAGGAATCACATCAACAAGTGTGGTCATCCTGAGGAACAGTAACAGTATCTGTCGCATGGAATCCAAGTATAATAAATAAAATAAATAATAAAATTACTAAATGGCTAAATCCTCTGAGCCCCCAAAGAAAGGTATCGCCGAAATGTGTGTTGGGGAGTGCGGTTCTCCTGAGGTGTATATTTCTTTTTTGCAGGACATAGGTTTTTTATGTCCTCCTTGGCTCATTCTTGTCCCTATTTTCTGCATTGCAGAATTCATTACTTTGTTATTTTATACTCTAGTCACTGGGATTTAGCCATTTTGTATTTTTTTGTATACTTAGTATCCATGTGACATATACTGTTGTTATTATTCCTCAGGACGATCGCACTTTTCTTGTTGACGTGATCCATGTTAATGCTGTCTGTGTCTCATACATGTTAATACAGAACTATGTATTATCTTTATAGTTGAGCTATAGCGTCTCTATTCTGTCCTTGTATATGTTTATCTATAAATCACGAGTCAGCTGGTTACTGGGGCATTTACTTTGATAATTCCTCTCACCCACCCCTTTTTTTTTTTTTTTGGGGGGGGGGGGGGTATTGTATATTTCTGACATTTTTTCTGTTAACTTTATTTAATAACAAAAGTGATGGCTGGTTGGCTGCAACTGAGAATGTACAGAGATGAAGAAAAGAACAAATAGCAGGTGGCGATATGCAAATACATTTTAAAGAAGAACTCCCGACAAAGATTTTATTCCATGTCCTGCAAGAAATGTACATGATATAATCTGTAGTGAATGTCATTTTCTTACCAGTGTCTGCATTTTTGACTTATATCATCCTGAAGTTTCTTATCTGTGTCATGTGACCAGCAATTAGACCCACCAACTCAGACATAGACTTATGTGTGGACAGGAAGTCTAAATCTCTGTGTATTCCTATGAGACTGAAAGTGAGGCTCCCATAGGAATGAATAGAGCAGTTACTGGCTTTCTGTCCTGGGTCAGTTGGAGGTCAGGGAGTTGGTCACATGACTCAGCTACAATAAGAAGAGAGGTTTTTACTCACAGAAACAGTCACTGATAAGAAAATGACAATCACTACAGATTATATCATGCACCTTTCTAACAGGTCAGAGAATAAACATTTTTGCGGGAGTTCTTCTTTAATGAATAGCTCAGAGGCTATACACATTTTTTTTTAATGACATGCAATTACAAAAGTATTCAGCTACACGCACACGACAGTGAAAAAAAACGTCCGTTAAAAACGGACACACTGTCAGTTTTTCATGGCCATTTTGCATCAGTGTGTGCATCCATTTTCTGGCCGTGTGTCCATTTTTAATGTCCATTTTGCATCAGTTTTTCATGTCCGTTAAAAACGGACATAAAAAAAATTGATGAATTGGATTGGCAGTTATTTCTTGCCCCCAACTATAATCATGACCCCCATGATGCCCATAATGTCCTCCATAGTGCCCCAGCTAAAATAATGTCCCCCATAGTGTAGTTTTTATTTTAATGTCCCCAGGTTTAATAATGTCCTATGTAGGCCCCCATCTTAAATAAATGCCCCCACAGCTGCTTTTTGAGGATTTAAAAAAAAAAAAAAAAACCAAAAAAAAAAAAAACCTCACCTTCTCCACTTGCTCGCGCTGCAGCAGTCTTCTCTCACACACAGGACCTGCCGAAGGACCTGTGAGCGATGACGTCACTGAACGCGCCTGCGTGATGACGTCACCGCTCATAACGCGGGTCCATCGACAGGGCCTGCTCCATGAAGAAGCAAGAGACTGACCTGCGCGAGCAACAAGTGGCTAGGGTGAGTAGCCACATGGTACCCGTTTTTAACGGCCGTTAGACGGGAGCAATCCGGTCACTCGGCCGTTAAAAACGGCCCCATTGATCTCAATGGGGCAGTCGGTCCGTGGAAACGGCCCAGAAATAGGACATGTCCTATTTCTGGACGCACACTATTAAATAAACGGCCATGTGAATAGCCGCATAGGCTAACATTGGCACCAAAAATGGCCATGTGACGGCCGCTACTTAGATGGCCGTCACACGGCCATTTTTCACTGTCGTGTGCATGAGGCCTTCAGATCCTTATTACAATCTTTAAAAAAAAAAATCTATAAAAATGTATTGGTAAAAAAAAAAAACAAAAAAAAAACAACAAAAAAAAACAACAAAAAAACACGTATTCAGATCCAGGGGCTGGTTTGAAAAATACTAAATATTTTAGCAGGACAACACCTATAACATCATAGAGGGTGATGAGGATTATTATTATATAAAGCTTGGCTAATAATCAGTTGCCAGTATTATATGCAGTACCTGTGAGATACGACAGAAAGTGGGGAATTTATCATGAGGGGAATATTTGAAGTCCGTTTTGCTCACTTTAGGTCACATTTATCAAATGTCACAGGTTTGATAAATTTGTCTTATTCTTAAACCTAACACTTTTGAAGAAACGTTCCTCCAGCTTTCCCACCTATTGGAGTGAGATTACAACTTTGTGATTTTTTTTCAGCGATAAATCTGAAGTGAAACTCATTACCACAGCTAACCATGCCCACATTCCCACCCATATTTCTAAACTGGAGTGAGCAAAATGTTTGTGTAAGTGAGCCCAGAAGGTTGGAAAAGCCTTATTCCAGAATTCTGGAGTGAAAGCATGATAAATCAGGGCCAATGTTTTCACATATCTAATTGTGCTAGAAAGGATTTTGTGATGCTTCACTCACTGCTTCATGCATTCCCCATGTAATAACAATTCTGTAACATCTATTCTTATGGCTCTATATTGTGCTGTTCCTGTTAATTCTACTAGAAGTTATGTATGAATTACTAGCAGTCTGCAGTAAGGGTACAGATGGGAGGTAACCAGTTAGGGGGTGTCCCTGCACAGTCTTAGGGCACATTCACACAACCGTAATATTGCAGGTCTTGACGCTATAGAGTCCTGCAGTGATTTGGTGGCCCTATGCACAAGACTATACATCAGGAAATTCAGCTCCGATGCATCTCAACGGACTAATGAGTAGAACTGTGTAAAATCTGACAAGTGAAGATATGTGCGGCTGTTTCACCCTTAGGGCCCATTCACACGACCGTAATATTGCAGGTCCACAATACTACAGGTGCCGGCGGCCGTGTGTTCCAAACATTGCCCCATTGAAAATGCCTATACTTGCCCGCTTTTGCGGACATGTACATGACACGTTCTATTTTTTTTTATGCCCGCTCTCATAGAAGTGAATGGGGCCGCATCTATTCTGCAATTTTGCGGAATAGATGCGGACCCATTCACACGGTCATGTGAATGGGCCCTTACTCTCTTCAGTCAGTGCTGCCATTTTCTTACTGTGCAGGTACAACCCCCACCTTCCCCCCCCCCCCAAACTGGCTACCACCCCATATATGTGCCTCTGCTTGACCTTACTTCTACAGGATCATACTGACAGCTTTATGTCACTATCATTCTGTAGAAGTAAGGACAGCATTATAAATCATGATCCTGCAAGTCCAGAACAGAGGACCACGCTCGCACACGGAGTGTGATTTCTAGACTGCACATGCTCGTGTGAAACAGCCTTTACTGCGAGTGTGCAAGCTGTAAGGAGAATGACCAAATGGGAGATGGCCAGAAAAACCGCCTAAAAGCATCTCGTTTTAGGCCAGCAGACAGACCAATTCACCATCTCTCAGTTCGGGAGGCCTCCGTGCCCACATTACCTGCCGCAATCTCTTTACTGTCTCTGTAAATATATCATTTTAATAAACTTCTAAAACTTTGCTCTGTGACACAAGAGACCCTTATTTTCAGAAGTACTAAATTTCTTTATCACAAGGGACTGCTCTATGTTGTCTATATACCCCAAACGGATAGAGGCTGTCCTGATGGGAACCGTGAAACAAAACCTTCTGTAATAATTAAGCCTTCAGAAATATGCCCCGAAATTGTGTGTAAAATGAAGGCTTTGTCCGGCTGGTAGTTATTAAAGTGAACCTGGTGCCATGAAATGCAGCGCAACCTGCAGGCTATAAAGCAGGAAGAGCCGAGGAGAGTGGTCTATAGCTATTACCAGTCATTAATAGTATTCTCTGTGTAAGTCTGTATACACAGATCGTTGTCAGTCACTGATAGCTGTACACAGGGCAGGGAGGTGTTATCAGTGATGGCATTCTCTGTGTCAGTCTGTATACATAGATAGCGGTCAGTCACTGATAGCTGTACACGGGGAGGTGTTATCAGTGATGGCATTCTCTGTGTCAGTCTGTATACATAGATAGCGGTCAGTCACTGATAGCTGTACACGGGGAGGTGTTATCAGTGATGGCATTCTCTGTGTCAGTCTGTATACATAGATAGCGGTCAGTCACTGATAGCTGTACACGGGGAGGTGTTATCAGTGATGGCATTCTCTGTGTCAGTCTGTATACATAGATAGCGGTCAGTCACTGATAGCTGTACACGGGGAGGTGTTATCAGTGATGGCATTCTCTGTGTCAGTCTGTATACATAGATAGCGGTCAGTCACTGATAGCTGTACACGGGGAGGTGTTATCAGTGATGGCATTCTCTGTGTCGTTCTGTATACATAGATAGTTGTCAGTCACTGATAGCTGTACACGGGGAGGTGTTATCAGTGATGGCATTCTCTGTATAAGGGTGTATACATATATAGCTGTCAGTCACTGATACCTGTACACAGGGCAGGGAGGTGTTATCAGTGATGGCATTCTCTGTATAAGAATGTGTACACATATATAGCTGTCAGTCACTGATAGCTGTACACAGGGGAGGTGTTATCAGTGATGGCATTCTCTGTATAAGGGTGTATACATAGATAGCGGTCAGTCACTGATAGCTGTACACGGGGAGGTGTTATCAGTGATGGCATTCTCTGTATAAGGGTGTATACATATATAGCTGTCAGTCACTGATACCTGTACACAGGGCAGGGAGGTGTTATCAGTGATGGCATTCTCTGTGTCAGTCTGTATACATAGATAGCGGTCAGTCACTGATAGCTGTACACGGGGAGGTGTTATCAGTGATGGCATTCTCTGTATAAGGGTGTATACATAGATAGCGGTCAGTCACTGATAGCTGTACACAGGGGAGGTGTTATCAGTGATGGCATTCTCTGTATAAGTGTGTATACATAGATAGCGGTCAGTCACTGTTAAGACAGCCTCTGTTTTAATGAGTCTTTTCCCACAAAGCTACATATCAATGTGCTGAGCTCCTCCTGCTCTAATATGCTGCCTGCAGACAGCACGGCATTTCATTGTGACAGGTTCTCTTACATGTCTTTTAAAAAAGAAAACAATAACACCCTCCTACCACCCCCCATCACTCCCGTTCCCATGTCACCAGCTGGTCTCTACTTCCGTGTCCTTCTGAACACCTGCTTTGCACGTTACTTGCTGATGGGGGTAGCCAGGGATCGGCTGAGTGGTCACATTTCCTCTGTTTTCAGGAACCAGTCTTGCAGAGTAAACTGTGTGGCAGTGAGTCAGAAAGCTGATGAAACATTTTTTTTTTGTTTTTTTTAAAGCTATTCTGCACCAAAAAATGGTTAGGGTCTACATTTGTAATGTCACTAAGGGTTAGGGTTGTGCAGTGGACGCCCTTATTGGCCTCTTAACTCCACATAAAATGACTCCGTTCCCTGTGACATACAGTCTGACCACCCAACTAATACAGCAGCTGCTATGTCAGCCGGCAGTAAGAGTGTCTATACAGGTCACAAGAGCCTCGATGAGAGTTTCGGACTCGAATAGGGACTCTTACTTCCAAAGGACACAGCAGATGCTGTATTAGTCAAGTGGTCAGACCGAAGGTCACCTGATCCTGCAGCACCGGGAAAGGAGTCATTCAATGCAGTATAAAGGGGCCGGTGTGGGCTTTCACAGCAGTACCCTGACCTTAGTGATGCTACAAACCAGGGACCCAATAAGAAAAATTCCAGAGTGCTTCTTTAAAGAGGACCTTTCACTACTCCTGACATGCCTGTTTTAATAGCTTCATGCATTCACCGTGTAATAACAATTCAGGGGCATCTATTCTTATGTCTCTATGTTGTGTCATTCCTTTATTATTTCTACTAGAAGTTATGAATGAATTGCTAGCAGTCTGTAGTAAGGGTACAGAGGGGTGGTAGCAAGTTGGGGATGTGTACCTGCACGGTCTGACAATGGCAGCACTGATTCGATAAAGTGAGTCTGTGCAGGCACACCCCCCAACTGGTCACCCCCACTCTGTAACCTTACTGCAGACTGCTAGCAATTCATTCATAACTAGAAATAATAAAGGAATGGCACAACATAGAGACATAAGAATAGATGCTCCAGAATTGTTATTACATGGGGAAAGCATGAAGCTATTAAACCAGGCATGTCAGGAGTGGTGACAGGTCCTCTAAGGCATGTTAGGGCTTGCCTGAGATCTGTAATTGTCTCGGACAGCCACTTCCTCCAGGATTTCTACAATACTGTTTGTTTCAGGATCATGTAAAATATGTTCCGGGCTGACAAGCTATATTTCTTATTTACAGGCTATGGACACCTTTGGGAGAAATTTTATTTTTTATTACTGCATTTTACTCATTGTGGACTACATTTATTTTTTAAGTTGGTCTTTACTACAACTTTTCAGCCCTTTTCTCTGAACAGATGTCAGTCCCTGTGTATTTGCAGAGTAGCAGATAGAAGCCCTGACTGCTCATGTATAGCCCTTCTCTGAACTCCTGATGGCACGTAAACACTTATTTAAGCTAACGTCTTAGGGCTCGTTCACATCAGCGTTATGCTTTCCGTTTGTGTTTTCCGTTATAACATGGTTATAACGGAAAATAACGGAAACCATAAGACGGAAGTCAAAACGGAAGCCTTTAGAGGCATTCCGTTTTAATCCGTCATAATAGAAGCCTATGAGAATCATAACGGATCCATTTGGTTCCCGTTATGCAAAACGGAAAACAAAGTCCTGTCGACAGGACTTTCTTTTCCGTTCAGCATAACGGAACTCAGACGGATCCGTTATGATTCTCATAGGCTTCTATTATGACGGATCAAAACGGAAGCCTCTAAAGGCTTCCGTTTTGACTTCCGTCTTATGGTTTCCGTTATTTTCCGTTATAACCATGTTATAACGGAAAACACAAACGGAAAGCATAACGCTGATGTGAACCCACCCTTATCAGTTTGAAAAGAACTGAGCTATGAGTGTTTATGAGCTGCAATGATTTCAGAGATATGAGCTACACATGAGCCATGAGGGCTTCTAACAGGACTTCCTAATAGAAACCCAATGGATCTCGTAGTCAATGTGGTCTGTCAGGCACACTTCATTTCCATCATGAGAGAAACCACACTTCTGTTATTTTTGTTGTCACCAGAGAATATATGGATACATTTTTTTACACGCATATTAATTACATTATTGGATACAGTCTCACCTTGAGGTCTGTTTTTTTTTCCAAGGCCTTGGCTATAGCTTTAGCAGCTTCAACACCCACAGTGTTGCCTTCAAGACGTAATGCTTGAAGTCCTTCAAAATTTTCAATTTCTTGCACGACTTCCTCTGCTGCAAATGGCAAGAAAAAATGATTCACAATATAGCAGAATCAAAGCCAAAAGAAATATGCCAGCGTGATTTAGATTGCAGAAGACACAGAGCAAATGTACCAGATTTATCAGTAACAATGCTGGCCGTGCCCGTATTGCGGCCCGCAAACAGCAGGTCCGCACTTGAATGGGTTAGCAATAGAGATGAGCGAACGTGCTCGTAACGAGCACGGTACCGCTCGGCTCCCCTGCGCTCGCACGGGCGCAGGCAGCCGCTTCCGTCGGGTGAGGAGGACGGAAGCGGCTGCCTGCGCCCATGCGAGCGCAGGGGAGCCGAGCGGTACAGTGCTCGTTACGAGCACGTTCGCTCTTCTCTAGTTAGCAATTTTTTTTCGCAGTCCGGATGGATCACGGAACCATTCAAGTGGTATGGGTCTGGATCCATCTATAGCAGCCACACGGATGGTGCCCGTGCATTGGAGACCGCCAACAGCAGTTCCCAACGCACGTAATGGGTCCTTAGGCATCGTTAGTAAATTGTTCTGAACCTATAAAAACCTATATATGGTTTTATGGGAAAAGATTCAGTAAAATGTGTAATTTATTCATTTAAATATAAATTCTATACTTGGGAGTCCAGTAGGTAGCCCTACTCAGTGATTGAGTCTTCCTTGTACGCCTATTCATAAAGTCATAAAGAGATAGCCCTCACTCACTAAGAAGGATCACTGACATGAATAATGGTTCAGAAAGAGCATCTACTGGGGGAGCGGGGTTATAAAACTGGTGTAAAGTAGAACTGAAATGAAAGGTGGAATCTGATTGGTTGCTATGGGCAACTAAGCCAGTTCTACTTTACATCAGTTTGATAAATCTCCCCCAATATCAGTCTACTGAGTTCTCTGCACTCTAACATGTGGCTTGCAGATTGCATTATGAGTTAAAGTGAGACTGTCAACAATTGACACTGTGAAACTATTAACAGCACTAGGTAGGGGCCAGAAACAGTAGGACAAACACAGATTTTGTGTAGCTTTAATTAAAGGGGTTTTCCAGGATTTTACTACGATGACCTATCCTCAATAAATCAGTTAGGGGGCTTTCCGCTTTTTTTTTTTTTTTTTTTTTTTTTAATATTGATGACCTATCCTCAGGAGAGGTCATCAATATCAGATAGTCAGGGGGCACGACTCCCAGCACCCCGCCAATCAGCTGTTTGAAGGGAGTTTACCTGCTCGCCATTGCAACTGCAGTGTCAGGAAGGTATAATTACTTGTATTAAAGAGGACCTTTCACCACTCCTGACATGCCTGTTTTAATAGCTTCATGCATTCCCCATGTAATAACTCTGGAACATCTATTCTTATGCTCCATGTTCTGCCATTCCTTTATTATTTCCACTAGAAGTTATGAATGAATTGCTATTTGCCTTCAGTAAAGGAACAGAGGGGAGGTGACCAGTTGGGGTGTGTACCTGCACAGACTGACTCTAGCCAATCAGCGCTGCCATGTTCAGACTGTGCAGGTACACACCCCAACTGGTTACCACTCCTCTGTTCCCTTACTGCAGGCAAATAGCAATTCATTCATAACTTCTAGTAGAAATAATAAATGACAACATAGAGCCATAAGAATAGATGCTCCAGAATTGTTATTACATGGGGAATGCATGAAGCGATTAAACAGGCATGTCAGGAGGGTGACAGGTCCTCTTTAATTGTAAAATTATGGCTCCATCCTGTTCAGGCTTTATGGAATGGGAATGGCTTCATGCGAGTGCAGATAAATATCGGCCATCATGCACCAAAAACAAATCCTGTTCCTGAAGATAGGTCATCAATAGGAAAAAAAAAAGTGGACAACCTCTTTAATCCATAGAACACTTCA
Source organism: Rhinella marina (assembly GCA_900303285.1). Taxonomy (NCBI): domain Eukaryota; kingdom Metazoa; phylum Chordata; class Amphibia; order Anura; family Bufonidae; genus Rhinella; species Rhinella marina. The sequence goes on along the minus strand of ONZH01028414.1, from coordinate 242,628 downwards.
CCTCCGCCTCCAGGGCAGACACAAGAGCAGAATGTGACAGAATAAATGCTCATATTCACACTTCTAATAACTCCACAAAAGGTAAGTTTGCCTGCTCTTCCCAGCCTCTAACACAGGGGTCAGGAACCTTTTTGGCTAAGAGAACCGTAAACGCCACATATTTTGAAATATAATTCCGCGAGAGCCGTACAAAATGTTTAAAGGGCCATTGACAGATCAATCGCTCCAATGTTCACTTAGTACAGCAAGGAATGCTCCTCCCTGCTGTATAAAGCCACAACTGGACTGAAACAATGGTAATTAGCAGTAAAAAAATTAAATAAATAACTTACATTGTGAGCTTGCGATGCATGACATCAGTCCAGCAGTCTGGCTTCTTCTTTTTCCTGCGCATGACTGGAAGCTGGCATTGGTGTAATATGGGTGGCAGATGTTTTTTAAGGCCATATTTTTTTTTTTTTTTTTGGGGGGGGGCTATATAATGGATTATGTGGGATTATTTTCAGGGGTGAAGTGGGAAGGGGGGGTTGGTGGGACACACTGTATTACACAGCCCCTTTATTGATGCAGCTCACTGCTGCTGACCATGAGGCTGTGTAACAATTTCCATGTTATAATGTTCACCTTCAAAGCAGCAGCACAGCCAGGGGTTTCTGGAACGTCCAAGGGAGACACAAGGGAGGAGGCAGATGCCGCTTCACTAGGGGACGCAGGTGCGTGCTTGCAGACGGCGCGGCAATGCAGGGAGTTATGGGAAATGTAGTCCATGCTCCCTGCCGCTCACCACTGCCGCCAATGCTTATCAGGCCATCAAAGAACTACCAATATCAGCGTGCACCGCGGCCTGATGGAGCGCGGTGCATGCATCCTTCCCATAGACAGGTAGCAGGGGTGTAGCTAAAGGCTCATGGGCCCTGGTGCAAGAGTTCAGCTTGGGCCCCTGCCCCCCCCCCGCCTAATACAGCGCCTCATACCTCTTACATCCAGTATAATACAGCGCCCCATACCTCTTACATCCAGTATAATACAGCACCCCATACCTCTTACATCCAGTATAATACAGCGCCTCATACCTCTTACATCCAGTATAATACAGCGCCTCATACCTCTTACATCCAGTGACGTCTCCTCGGATGTAGATCTTCTCTTTCCTCATCTTCTCCTTTCAGACCAGACGCCATTTTTCAGCCATTTCTCATGTCTGCAGTTTGACAGAAAAAAAATCTTAGTTTACTACTTTTCCATCATCCTCCCATCTTCTGGACAAATCATCCTACCACCCCCAGTACTGTGCCACTAGTACCACACAGATTATGTGCCAGTAAGAAATGCCCCAATAATGCGCCAGAAGTTCCCCCCATTGATTCCCCCCCAAAATCATGTGCCAGTAAGAAATGCCCCAGTGCCCCCATGTGCCAGAAAAATGCCCCCCATACCAGTAAAAATGGCCCCAGTGCCTGTAATAATGCCCCCAGTGCCCCCTTGTGCCAGTAAGAAATGCCCCAGTGCCCCCATGTGCCAGAAAAATGCCCCCCATACCAGTAAAAATGGCCCCAGTGACTGTAATAATGCCCCCAGTGCCCCCTTGTGCCAGTAAAAATGCCCCCAGTGCCCCATGTCAGTAAAAATGCCACCAGTACCAGTAAAAATGCCCCCAGTGCCCCATGTGCCAGTAAAAATGCCCCCAGTGCCCCCATGTGCCAGTAAAAATGCCCCCAGTACCAGTAAAAATGCCCCCAGTGCCCGTAAAAATGCCCCCAGTGCCCGTAAAAATGCCCCCCAGTGCCCCCATGTGCCAGTAAAAATGCCCCCAGTGCCCCCATGTGCCAGTAAAAATGCCCCCAGTGCCCCCATGTGCCAGTAAAAATGCCCCCAGTGCCAGTAAAATGCCCACAGTGCCCCCATGTGCCAGTAAAAATGCCCCCAGTGCCCCCATGTGCCAGTAAAATGCCCCCAAAGCCCCCATGTGCCAGTAAAATAATAAAAAAAAAAATTAACACTTATACTTACCTCCAGCAGCGATGCGATGCAGGCCTCTTCTGGCCTGTGTCCCGCGCTGTACGGCTCAGGCGGCGCGATGACGTCATCGCGCCACCTGAGCCGGCCTCTGATAGGCTGCAGGCCCAGTGCCTGCAGCCTATCAGAGGAACGGGCAGGGGAGACACCTCTCCCTCCCCTGCCCCAGTACAATACAGTCATCTGTATCGCCGTCCTGAGGACGGCGATACAGATGACTGTGGAGATGAGCGCTTCCATAATGGAAGCGCTCATCTCCCTCTGCAGGGCCGCGCCGCACCTGACGCCACTGACAGGTAGGAGCCCTGTCTGCGAGCCAGATACGGCCCCTGCTCTAACACCTAGTGCTGTTAGCAGTTTTGCATGGTCAAAACTGCTGACAAACTCCTTTTAATATGCGCTATGACCATTAACAGATCCAATTAGAGGGAAACCTTGTTCATGTAAATGAAGTAAATCAGAGATACAGAGAGGGTGGATTGCCATGTTAAAGTGTGATCACTAATGAGTGTCCTTATGAACACTCATCTGTCAGTCTAATACTGCCTCCAAATGCTGGATGAACAGGCAATTGTGACTTTTAAGCATGTAATAATGATCTGCTGCCGGGACACTGCTGTCCTGAACGTGGACGAGTGATGGCATAGCAATCGCTTCTCTCTAGAGATGAGTGAACGTGCTTGTAACGAGCACTGTAGTGCTCGGCTCCCCTGTGCTCGCATGGGCGCAGGCATTCGCATCCGTCCTCCTCACCTGACAGATCCGGATGCCTGCACCCATGTGAGCGCAGGGGAGCCGAGCGCTACAGTGCTCATTACGAGCACGTTCGCTCATCTCTACTCCTCTCCATGCCTCAGAGGACATCATGTAACAGCAGCGGTGTCCTCCACTAGGTAAGGCTTCCCTTCTGACAATTGTCTGCGACACCCCGAGAAGCAGGCTTACCATCTTGTGCAGTGTTCAGTTTCAGAGTTCTGCCTTTAAAGCTCAGCTCTCCTCCTCCCACCTTGGTCTTTGCCAGGGAATCAGCCAACTGTGAGATATCTTCAGATGCCATCTCCTAAGCAAAGAAATGAAAACCACAATCATGTAAGAAGAAAAGGCTGGAATAAAAGTGGTACTCCAACACCAAAAAACATCTACAGTATTAACCCCTTAGTGATGTAAACATTTTTCGTTTTTTCCTCCCCGCCTTCCAAGAGCCATAGCTGCAGGGTGAAGACTTACGGACTGAACGAGTGGTGTTCCTGCACCTGCCAGCTATCACCATTAGGGTTGCACCAGGTATCAGACTTTGAATACGATATCAGAATTTGGCGTATTTCCGATACTAGGCTGCGCTACTGCAGCGGGCAGGAAGAGACAGGACGTGCACACCTTCATACAGCTGATCGCGGGGTGCCTGGTGTCGGACCACCGCCGATCCGATACTGATGACCTATCCTGAGGGGTTCCCCTGACACGATAGATCATGTGCTATTTTATAGAGCAGGTTGATACGAATGCGACGATACCAAATATGTGTATTGTTATTTTGTTTCAGTTTTACATAATAAAGCATTTTTGAATCTTCATTCTCTGAAAGCTACATTTTTTTTTGCTTTTCTATCAACTTGATCAGAGGGTTTTGTGGAAGAGTTGAGGTTTTTATAGGCACCATTTTTGATCACTCAATATTACACTTAAAGGGGTTGTCCGGGTTCAGAGCTGAACCTGGACATACCCTTAATTTCACCCAGACAGCCCGCCTGACAAGAGCATCAGAGTATTTCATGCTTTGATGCTCTCCTTTTAGCCCAGTTCCGGTGACAAACCGGGCTCTGCCATTCGGAGGCTTCCACCCAGCAGTGAGCCCGGTGTGTGCAGGGAAACAGAAGAGCCCTTGCCCTGCACAATCAAGCGCAGGGCAAGGCAGCGCATCGGAGCATGAAATACTCCAATGCTCTTGTCAGGCAGGCTGCCTGGGTGAAATTATGGGTATGTCCAGGTTCAGCTCTGAACCTGGACAACCCCTTAACGGGGCAAAAAATGGTTGTTTTGGCACAGATTTTATTTACACTTTTTTTCCCTCACACATTAGGGGGTAGATCATGTGATATGTTTATAGAGCATGTGGCAATACCTAATAAGTCTTTATTTATTTCACAAAAGCATTTTAGAAAAAAAAAAAGAAATCATGTTTTAGCATCTCCAAAGCTATATTTTTTGGGCGACTGTCTTATGTAAGGGCTCACTTTTTTGCGGGATAAGATGACGGTTTGATTGGTACTATTTTGGGGCACATATGGCTTGTTGATCATTTGGTATTACAATTTTTGTGACAAAAGGTGACAAAAAATGCCATTTTGACAAATTTTTTATTTATTTTATTTTATTTTTTACAGCGTTCACCTTAGGGGGTAGATCACATGATATTTTAATATCCCATCATTCCGGCTCTTTGTACGGAATCAGTACAGCAGTGACAGAGAGAGCAGAGCCTCTCAGTGTAACAGCAACGCCCCCATTGCTCCTAGAGGCTCATTTGCATATATTAAAATGTGGGCGAATATGAACATGGGACCAACACAGATGCCTTCAGCTCCCAAGCGTACATGGTCAGCTAGTGTCATAGGTACAGATCTAATGACAGATGCCCTTTAACCAAATGGGTGCAAAAAGGAAGTATTTCTGCCACTGCTCAGTCTGGACGACACAGGGTTAAATCCAGTCACTTCATTTCCCTCAGGTGTGAACAGGGTCATGTACACACTGGCCCACACCTCATGGGCAGTTACCTCAGGAAACCTGTGGCCGACACTTCCTGCCTCAGAAAGGCTCATAGTGAGGCAGCTGGGGAAGTACGCTGCCCCAACCCAGCCAATTAAGAGTTAAAATGTTATATAACCCCTATGTTCAGGACACACTCATACAATGTGACGCGTTTATAACCCGGCAAACGCCTCTCCACCATTCACGAGGACAGGACAAGTGACAGCAAAAGCACATCCCGCCAAAACCGGCATGTGTGAGGAATCACCTCAGCTGGTCACTACACTTCATTTGTTCCATGCCAGTAACTGAAGTAACACGGCCTCCAATAGACCATCTTACCGCTTGCCGGTCTTCAGGCCGTCGTTTCACACGCTGCTTATGGCGAACCGGTTTCTTTTTTTTTTTTTATCCTTCTCGCTCTATCTGTACCAGCAATTGGCTTACAACGGCTGCGCGCTCGGTGGCTCATGGGACTTGTAGTTCTAGCTCTGGCATTGCTGCTACAAGGAGCCACCGTAAAAACTACCAATCCCGTGATGCTTTTGGCTGAGGCCTGGAGTAGCGGGAGGTGTGGTCCAGTTGCACAATCGCGCTCCATGTTCATTTTTGAAACGCGTGTGATACTGAACTGCAGATGAGTCACAGCCGAAACCTGCGTTATTAAAAATTAAAATAGTGCTGCTCCTTTGCCACAGGTTTTATTACAGTGGTGGATATTAATGAATGCGTCTTTTAGTGTTCCTCTTTTTTTGGGGGGGAGGGGGTGATAAGTTTGTGTTTTTTTTTTGGTGGGTTGGTGATTTTTTTCATTTGTCAGTTTACTTTTGCTTTTTTTTTTTTTTTTTTTTTTTTTTTATTCCTGTATAGAAATCTATAGGAAAACGTCTTAAAACACCTGACCCAGAACATGCAGCAGCTTAAAAAAAAATACCTAGGGAAAGTTGTTTCCTTATTCATCAGTTTCTTATTCACATCATTTGTATTTTTTGTTTTTTTTTTTAAGAATTTTGAGGACACCTTATCAACAGTAGCAGGAAATTTTGCAGTGAGCCGCGCTTAATGTACATCAGTTGAAAGCGGGATGAAAATACAAAAAATGGGGATCAAAGTGGGCACAAAGAAAGTGTGATTTAAGGAATCAAATGAATTCGGGCCAGTGATCCCGCACTGCATACATACAGGGTAATGCCCCGCATCAGATACAGTGGAGATCAGCCTGGCCCGAACAGGTTCTGGACAGGTTTATCTCCATTGCTCATGATGCAGGACATCACCCTCTGTATGTTGGCAGTGCGAGATCAGTGGCCCAAATTCATTTAACCCCTTAAAAAGATCACTTATTCAAATCAGTGAAAAGTGCCTGTCTGCCTAGTTTGATGCCGGTTTTCATGCCCAGAACCTGTTCGGGCCAGGCTGAACTCCACTGTATCTGATTTGGGCATCACCCTTTGTATGTTGGCAGTGCGAGATCACTGGCCCAAAATCATTTAATTCCTTAAATCACACTTTCTTTGTGCCCACTTTGATGCCCATTTTCTGCCCATCTTTTGTATTTTCATACCGCTTTCAACTGATGTACATTAAGCGCGGCTCACTGCAACTTTTCCTGTTACTGTTGATAAGGCGTCCTTTTAAAAAAAAAAATTCAAATGATGTGAATAAGAAACTGACGAATAAGAAACCAACTACAGCCTCGTTGTTTGTAGGACGTTTTAAAATGTACTATTAGCCAACGTATATCATCTGGTGCTTTTTGTTCAAAGAAAAAAAAAATGAGCCAGTTTTGAAAAGAAGGAGATGGGCCTGTGGATACCAGATGTGCTTCCTTATCTTCTGTCTTCTTGAAGTGTCCTGGTGCTGATGGTTGGCTGGATCACACTTCTTTCTTCTTGCAAACCACCTTATGATAAGCATAATATTGGGGGCATATCATTAAGAAATGCCAAATGTCTTAGTCCCACCTCTGGGACCCACACCCATCTTTAGAACTGAGCCTACATCCTTGGTGCATCCCCCCTCCATTCATTTCTATGGGACTGATGAAAATAGCCAAGTGCTAGTGATATGCCCCTTCATTAAGTCTACAGATAAGCTACAGAGATCATGGGATGTTACACATCCGTTCCTGGCCATCTCATAGTAGCCATTCCATCTAAACATTATTATTGGCTTCTTTGCCAATACATACACATGTACGGATGCACATACACGCACAAACACATACACAAATACACACACACGCATCCATAAATATACACATGCAAACACACACGTGTACACACAAACACACACGCATGTACATACACAGACCTAAGCACACACATATACAAACACACGCACACACTCAAACATATACACACAGACAGAAGCACGTACACACACTATCTAACTAATAGGATGATGACAGCCGTCCAGAGGTGCACCCCAACACAAGGACCACCCCCGAAAAGTCCCCGGTGAAACCACGCTCAGGGCATAAGATGTTGTAAGAGAAGTGACGCTCAAACTGTTGGGGTGCATCTATGGGACCCTCTTTCAGAGACGATGTCCTCCACCCAACTCTCAAAAAGCTGAGGGGTCTTCAGGAGAGGCGGGCAGTCGAGCTAGGCTATCAGACGGTCGGTCTCTGTAGCTGTGATGTCATCCTTCCTATCCACGGCTTTACTGCAAATGAGAAATACAAGATATTAAGAGCAGTAACATCAGTTCTATCACAAGCACTAGGTGTTAGGAAGCTGGAAGCATATTGTTAATCCAAAGACCAATAAACCCCATCCAGGAAAAGGATTCAATAAGAATCTTCAATCTCTGTGCAAAATTCCTCATCAATCACAGCACAAGCTTCACCGTCTATGGCTAGCAAATAACCAAAAGCCAGTTACAAAGGCTTTACAAGGTTTGTTGCTGTAAAAGTCACAAAATTTGTGCAAAATGTATTTTTGTAACATTTAACATTTTACACCACTGTTGCTAATTAAAGTAAAAAGTGGACGAAATTTAGAGGAAGGGGAAGGGGTGACAACTACCGGCACATTTAGTGGAATTGATGCCAGAAAAGTGACTGTAGAAGGAAGTGTTGGCCCTGTAATATATGTATATGTATGTGTGTATGTATGTATATGCATGCATGCCCCTTTAATCAGGCATGCATGTATATATATATATATGTATATATAGGTATATATATATGACCCCACATTGGGGTCTCTGGCCTCATATACGTGTTTGGGCCTCAGGTGGCCCCATAGTCCCCTTCATGTGTCCCATTCATGCCCCCTTCAGTCCCATAGTGCCTGATACATATAGATGTATGTATATATGCCCCATATTTATATATATACATCTATATGTATATAAATGTCCCCCTGTTGCCTCCTGTATACATCCCTAATATCCCACAAATGTATATAGATACATGTGCATGATTCCCAGTCATGAACATGTATCTAAGATACATACTTTCAGCCAGGTGCCCCCCCCCCCCCATAGCCCCCAGCAGATGGACAATCGCCCATCTGCTGGGGACAAATGGAGACCTGATGACTGGTCCAGTCTCAGGTACTTCAAAGGGACAATTAACAAGACAGGGAAACAAAAGGTTTCCCTGTCTCTGTCCTCCTCCCTCCTCCGGCGCTGTAATTACAGCACCGGAGATACGAGGGTGACTCACAGGCAGGAGGATCAAAGAGATCCTCCGCCTGTGAATTCCTGTGCGCTTGTACTGGTGCAGTGACGTCACTTCACTGCGCCAGACCACGTGCGCACAGGGCTGCCGGCGTGCGCTCGCAAGCGCGCACCCCGGCAGCACGGGAGCGAGCGCGACCGGGTTTAAATAACCCGATCGCGCTGCGCTCCTCAGTTGAGCCATGCCTCCCCACTTACAAGAATCATCCCCTGGACAACGAGCAACCCCTGGAGACGAGCGACCCCCCCCCCCCTGGAGACGAGCTGGATTCCCCATAAAGGATTGGCTGAGTACCCTGGTTCCCCTGAACCACCAATGATTAACCCCTTCTTTCTCCTGCCCTACTATTAACCCCTGGTGCTGCCCTGTAACCCCAGCTGCCTGCCCATACCCCCCTGGAGCCCTGTTAACCCCTGCACCCCTTGTCACCCCTGCCCTGTGGCCAGACCCCTGATGCCCCACCATTAACCCAATACCCCAGTTTCCCTGCATCCCCTGGAGTGCCCAGCCCTGCAATCAAACCCCTGGATCCCTTGATTTAACCCCTGCCTTGCCCTGCCATAAGTACCCCTGCAACCAAATACCATTAACCCCTTCCCTGACATCATCCCTCGTTATCCCCTGATTACTGTGATTTAACCCTTTGTCCCCAGGGACAGTATAAGTGTAGGTGAGGGTGGGCTGCTATATTGTGTAACATTGTGAGTGTGTGTATTTAGTATTGTGGGTGGAATTAATTGTGGGAAGTGTGCAGTGTAGCCAGTGTATAGTATTGTATTGTATGCGGATATATATATGTATATATATTTATATACGTTGATATAAATATATATATATAGATATAGTCTTAAATAATTAGACGATAGACATTGTTTTGTAATAAAGCCTTTTATTGTTTAAAATACAGTTTACATTGTCTTTGTAGTCGCCGCTATAGCTTGAGCGTGTAGGGAATAGAACAGTGTGGGAAACAAATAGGCGGAGCTAGCAATAGCAGGTTACGCCTATTTATGCATATTAATTAATAATATTCAACAAAATATTATTAATTAATTAACCCTTTAACAGTGACATAAATTATAGCTGAAATCAATGTTGGCTAGTAGGTAGATTATATTTCAGGTTATGGCGCACAGGCCTCACAGAAACATCAGCAGATGTTTGAGTGCTGTCTAAGAGATGGCACAACTCTTCCTATGGTACAGTCACTCCATGCCCCCATAAGTGACCAGGAATAGGTCCTATTGTCACAAATGTAATACAGCCCTTCTTTTAGTACCCTAGCAATGACTTAATAGAACATACAATTTTTTTAATATACATGTATTTAGAATTTTGCATACATTTCTTTCTTATATCAGGCGGTTGACCATTAAATGCTGTAGGATGGTATAGCCCAAGCATCAGTCCTTTGTAATGTATCGATGGCCTAAATGAAACATGGCATCAGTCATGTGACATTCTTCACATCATATAATCCCTGACATTCAGTAAGCAGCAGTGTTTCATGACATGTATGTAGCGGGTCAAGTCATAGCGCACATTCATGTCAAGGTGCAGTCAGTAATGCAGTATATACTGTACACATATGTGCTGTATCTCCATAAACTGCTGTTCACCTTTTAGATATGCCAGAGGTCACATGACACGTTTGAGGGTCAACTGACTGACGCCATCTTTATCCCTATTCAGATCTCCTCTATAATGCATATTACAGAAGTAAAATAGACCATACCATTTTTTTCCTGTAGAGAAATAAAAGTATATTAGAAAATCATATAATTGACTATTTTCTAAACAAATAAATGTAACCATTAGAACCTGAATACTTATAAAAGATACAGTTAAAGGGGTTGTGCAGAATTTTTTTTAATTCATTGCCTGTCCTCAGAATCCTGTGGACTGGTGATAAATAGTTTTGTGGAATAACTCCTTTAAAAGGGTTATTCCAAAAAAAGGATTGCTGTACAATGGATGGGGCATTTCACATATTGTATTATTGCAATGCAGTGATCCATCAAGATACAATGGCCACAGGATAAAATATGTTCAGCACACAGTGGTCTTTTCTGGACCATCATAAATTGAAACTAGATACATACAATGTTTTAGACTCAGATTAAACCAATCAACATGGCCATTGCACTGGTAAAACACCTTTATTGGTTCTTTAGTAGCTCCTTTGTGGTACTACATGCTCTGTACTGCCCCCTGTCTGTGCCAGGATGAGCTTCTCCTTTGGACACCAATTGAGCTGCGACTCCATTTTATTTTTCTGGTACATGTATTTACTATGCAAGGCTCTGAAGAAGCTCCTGCCCTCACCATAGAAAGTTATTTACGGCTTCCAGCATCTATTCCTGTCTGTTTTACTTAAAGGGGTTCTCCGGGAATTAAGAAAATGAAAATACTTAAATATTACTTCATTATAAATATATTCTCAAATACCTCGTTTTGTATAGGGAGCAATCATCAGGAGAAATAAAATGGCCGCTGTCCTATTAGTACACACAAAACCTGTCCTAATCACATCAGAACAAGTTACTTCACAACACTGAGGTAAAGAGCTGCCTCATCCTCCTCTCTGCTCTGCTTGTCAGGGGTTATGATCCTGAATACAGATGATATGATGTTCAGCTGAATCTCTGTAGGAATGGAGTTCATGAACAGATGAGGCTAATGAGCAGCAGCTCTTGTATTACCACAGTCTGTCCTGTCTGTCCTCTCTGTACTTCATGTCTCCTCATGAACTTCATTCCTACAGAGATTCAGCTGAAGATTTTATCAGCTATATTCAGGATCATAATCCCTGACGAGCAGAGAGGAGGATGAGGCAGGTCTTTGCCTCAGTGTTGTGAAGTAACTTGTCCTCCTGTGTGATTAGGACAGGTTATGTGTGTACTAATACCGTGTTTCCCCGAAAGTAAGACAGTGTCTTACTTTCTTTTTATCCCCAAAAGCCCCACTATGTCTTACTTTCGGGGTATGTCTTATATTGGAAAAAACGGTCTACGGACCCCTCCCCCCCACACCCAGGGGCCAGGGACACAGGCTACTTACCTCTCCTGCAGACCTGTCCAGGGTCCATGGGCCCCGCGCGCTCCTCTCACCGTCTTACAGCCACCCGGGTGCCGGCTCCTCCTCCTTCCAGCTCCCGCCGGCTTCTTCTGCCTCAGCTGACATGTAGCGCTGTGGGGCGCCAATAACAACCAATAACAAAGCTCCTGCTGTAAGGAGCTTTGTTATTGGTTATTGCAGGCACCGGCAGCATCGCTGCGCTGCCTGTGCCGTTCACAGCGCGGCCTGCAGTGATGACAAAAAGGAAAAAGTCTAAGGCGTAGCGGTACGCCTTAGACTTTTTCCAGGGAGTAAAATAAAAAAAAAAATGCGTCTATGACGCATTTTTATGCGTTATTGCGACCTCTGGAGAGGGGGACGGTGCGGACGTGGGCAGGAGGCGGCAATACCCCCGTGTTTCCCCGAAAGTAAGACATATGTCTTACTTTCGGGGTACAGCTTATATTAGCCGACCCCCCTGAAACCCCCGATACGTCTTACAATCAGGGGTGTCTTACTATCGGGGAAACACGGTAGGACGGCGGCCATTTTATTTCTCCTGATGATTGCCCCCCCAGAGAAAATGAACCATTATAATTAATGAAAGGTATTTGGGAATATATTTATTCTAAAGTAATATTTAAGAATTTCCATTTTCTTAATTCCTGGAGAACCCCTTTAAGGACTTACTTTATGTCTTGGTTATCAGCTTATTTTTATTATTGTAGGATGGCATTTTTAGGCTTTGGAACCAATTACTGGTTTTCCATAGATTTATAGACTCAAGTTTCAAATGGTTTCAACATACAATGGTCGTCCCAGAACCTATTAATATTGTCACTTAGAATTTCTGGTCCACCTTTTCCTATATTCACAGCTAGACAAGTAATATGCAGTAGCTTTGCTGCTCTCTTTCTTCTCTTGGCATGTGTCTCATGGAGAAACAGGTGAATCGGTCCAGGCAACTTCCTTCCTTCCTTCTTCCAATAATGGTTTTAAATCCATAGCTGTATATCTCTCTAGACAGTGGATAACACAGTTGTGTGTTGTGGTGGTGACAGGGTTCATAGTATACTATACTGCTATTAGTGAAATGGCTAGGCCTGTATGTGAGGGGCTATTTTGTAGGTAGGGGAGGAAGACTGGAGAGGAGCTAAATGTAATACACTCCTGGGCAGATGCAGATATTCATTATCTTATTTGATGAGCTGCTGTCCACCTACAGAGAGCAAACAGAAAAGAGCTGCAGAGGGGTGAGTAAAGAAGCTTAATAGCACTACTTAATATTCCATATGCATTGAGAGACTTTTAAAACTTTATTTGTGTTTTGTTACCACCTTCACTGTGTGGTAAAGTTAGCTGTATGCTGCATGTTGTTAAGATTATGGTAATACCCTATTTATATAGTTTGTTTTATATGTTTAACTACTTTTACAAAATAAAACAAAAATATTTATAGACCCACCATTTTATATTTTATTTTCGGTTGACAGAACTGTAGGTAGGTACAACTTTTTGAATGCTTTTTAGCACATTTTTAGAGTAGGCGAGATGACCAGAAAACAGCACTGCTTTCTGTTTGCAAATGGGGGTAAGTAACCTCATGCTTTGATAGCTTAAACATTTGGCGATATGGTTATACCAATTTTGTTAATTTTTTTTGTTGAAATATTTTTGTTTTATAGATTTTTTTTACTCATTTCCTTCAAGCTCTACCTAACAGGACCTGTGCTCCATGTTGCTTTTTTCAGGCTCAGTGACTCCCAATCTGTCTTAAAGAAGAACTCCCGCAAAAATTTTTATTCTCTGACCTGTTAGAAAGGTGCATGATATAATCTGTAGTGATTGTCATTTTCTTATCAGTGACTGTTTCTGTGAGTAAAAACCTCTCTTCTTATTGTAGCTGGGTCATGTGACCAACTCCCTGACCTCCAACTGACCCAGGACAGAAAGCCAGTAACTGCTCTATTCATTCCTATGGGAGCCTCACTTTCAGTCTCATAGGAATACATAGAGAATTAGACTTCCTGTCCACACATAAGTCCATGTGTGAGTTGGTGGGTCTAATTGCTGGTCACATGGCACTGATAAGAAACTTCAGGATGATATAAGTCAAAAATTCAGACACTGGTAAGAAAATGACATTCACTACAGATTATATCATGTACATTTCTAGCAGGACATGGAATAAAATTTTTGTCGGGAGTTCTTCTTTAAGGGATGGAGTAGCATGTCTGCTTTGTCTTGTGCCACTTGGGGACATGTCACTGCTGAATCAAATTATGGCTACAGTGTTGCATGTGTGGGGAGATGTCACCACTGAGGCCAGTCATTGGCTGTTATTGGCAGGGACCAGAAGTCTGGGGAAGAGAGCCTGGGAACCACAGAGTCTGAACAAAGTGTCGAGGATCAGGTGAGTATAGCTCTCTTCACAGGTTCCACTGGGTGGGGAGAAATAAAAACAAAATCCTGGAAAACTCCTTTAAGAAATTGGAAAATGGGTCTGAGAGCAGCTAGGAGGAATTTGATGGATGCTAGTATAATCTTCTTATTCACAGAAAGTTAGCTACAGAGAAGAGCCTGACATCCTGTCTAAACAGGAGTGTGAGCTCCGTACTGTTGGTCAGACTGGGGATCACATAATGAAAAACCTCAAAATGTATGGATGCAACCCAGATAGGACAAAATAAATTACTCTGCTCGAATATTGTTAGTGAGTGAAGATTAACCCTTTCCATTCCAAGGCCATATCTCATATATCCTTGCAGGGTGGTATTTCAGTAGCCAAGGCCATGTCTCATACCTTTTTGCTACTCAGGGCTGGGTAGTGGATAGAGATATCAGCCAGGGCTCGTTGCAAAGCAGACAATAGAAGCTTTAAAACAAGACCAGTGAGAGCTGTATGTACACATGCAGCTCTCACTCCTGACCTGATTTCTAAAGATATAAAAGTATATCCTGATGCAGCTAGTACTGTGAATGGAGCAAAGTACATAGCTATTCTTATTGAAAACCTAAACCAGAGTGCTCTGGACCTCAGACCGGGCTGGAGGTTCACCTTCCAGCTAGACAATTATCGTAGGCACAAAGCCAAGACAACACGGGAATGGCTTTGAGTGGTCCAGCCACAGCCCTAATTTGAACCCAGTCGAACATCTCTGGAGAGACCTGAAAATGGCTTTCCTCTGACGGTCCCCATCCATATTGACAGAGCTTGAGAAGCTCTTTAGAGAAAAATGGCAGAAAATCTCCAAATCCAGGTGTGCAAACCTTGTGGCATCATACTCAAAAAGACTGGAGGCTATAATCTCTGCCAAAGGTGCTTCAACTAAGTCCTGAGTAAAGGGTCTGAATCAGGGACAGACTGAGAACTTAAAAGGGCCCCGGAAAAAAAAAACAAACTGAAAGTGCCCCCATGTTGTAAGGGTGTCCAAATTGACAGAAAGCAGGGCAACACAAATAGGTAGGGCATGCAATACCAAAGCACAAAATACTGTCCCAGCAGAAACATATACCACAGAGCAGCACAATATACTGCCCCAAAAGCTGTCTTTCTATTGTGGCCATTATTAGATGCCATTTTCTGTCCTCCAGTTGTCTCTGATTAAGATATAGAGCAGGGGGCTTAGGAGGTGAGGTGCGGGCCACAGCAGTTGAATTCAGTGGGCATGTGTGGTTGCTGGTGGGATACATGAGTTTCTGATTCTCACAGGGTTAATTACCGCTGAGAGCTCATTATGTATCTGGCCAGCGGCAGAGAGAAGGGCTTGGGTGGCCTCATGGGCATCGGCCCACCGGGAAATTTCCCTGTAAGGTCTATGGCCAATCCGCCCCTGGGTCCTAGGTTCAAATGTGACCAAGGACAACATCTGCATGGAGTTTGTAAGTTCTCCTCATGCTTGCATTGGTTTTCTCCCACACTCCAAACCCATACTGTTAGGAACTTAGATTGTGAGCTCCATTGGAGATAGCAAGCAATGATAAAATCCGTAAAGTGCTGCGGAATCCGTAAAGTGCAGCATTTTGAAAAGGTGTGAGACTTAGAAAAAGGTGTTCTTAAAATTGTGTATGGGAAGAGAATTGTCATTGAAGCCGATATGGGATTCTGCCCATGCCTTGCTCTTGTTAAAACTATAGAGGAGATTTATTATTACTGTTTTAGGGCTCATGCACATGGCCATAGTTTTTGTCTGCATCTGATCTGCAATTTTTGTGAATGGGATGTGGACCCATTAATTTCAATGGGGCCGCTAAAGATGTGGACAGCACACCGCATCTGTTTGTTCATTCCACACACCCCTCCCGTTTTGCAGACAAAAATAGGATATTTCTACACAAGTTAAAAATTAAATGCTCAAACTATTAAGTATTAGTAGCTCAAACTATATGATAGATCGGACATGTCCTGCTAGGCATGGCAGACACTTTTTCCTTCCTTACACCACCTCTTGGTTGGCTTACTTTCGACCAATATTTTGCACCAATATTTTGTAACATGAGAAGCATTGAGCCTTTTCTAGGCACTTTTTCAAATTGTCTAGTAAGGTGCAAAAAGTATTGAAAAAACAGATTTAGACCCTGTTCACACAAAATCTTTTGCCAGTGAAATTTGGTGTGAGGTCCACATCGACGCACCTGGAAACTACAAAGGATGTTCGCTCACGAACAGGGGGAGAACATATAAACTTCATGCAGATGTTGTTCTTAATGGGATCCAGGACCCCAGCGATGTTATTTTGGTGGAAAGTAGAGATTGGAATTTCCATAGCTCTTCTGGATGACATATTCCATGTGCTGCCATGTTCTGGCTGGTGATGGGACGTGATGGTCACTGATGGATCTTTTTAGGTGCGGCTCACAAGAACCATCTTGTTGGAACAGGAGCCACATGCAAACTTCTCGGTGTCGAGAGATTCCTACCAACGTCCAATTTTAGGGTGAGATACAACGCTTAGATTAAAGACAAATCCTGAAAGCTCAAAAATATTTAAAATCAGTTACATAACCCCTTCATCCCCCTTCAGTGTCTGGATAGCAGCAAAACAAACTGTGGTGGTAACTAATACATCATACATACACAAAGAGTAAGAGTCCAGAAATATCAGAGCACAACCTCCCCCAGTATCAGGCTCCAGTCTGTCCATGGTTTATTTTCTAAGCACTATGTTCACCCATCATAAAGTTATATGTTACCTGAACTCGCAGCCTGAGCACTGGTAGACCACCGGGTAGTGGTACTCATAGGTGTGGTACTGAGTAAATGGTGGGAGCTCAGGGTGAGCCTGCGAGGCCTTGGCACAATAATACTGCCATAGTAAGCCATGGACATCATCTGACTGTCCATCGAAGATCCAACAGGCAGCATGACACATTTCATGGATCAATATGTCTCTAAGCCGTTCTGAGGACAGAGGAAGACATACTTACAATCAGTAGTAAAGACATAATGCAGCAAATCTACACGCTGTACATGATGTGAAACTTACCTGCAGAATCGCAGATTTTGTCAGATAATTGTATGATGGCATTGCAATCCCTGTTATTCACCAGGAAACCGGTGCGGCCAGATGTTTTTGTCAGCCTCTTATTCCAGCTGATATCCATATATGCAGGAAGATACAGAGCATAGGTGGCCAACCTGTGGCTCTTGAGCCACATGTGGCTCTTTGCCTCTTCAAGTGTGGCTCTTTTGGTGGAGCCGGGAAGCACCCAGGCCAGCTCACTCTCCACCCCATGCTCAGATCTCCTTTCCTGATTGAGCATGTTGCTACTCTGCAGCTCCAGCTCACTCTTCACTACATCCTGATGCGCACAGTGTCAGAATATAGTATGTGGAGACGTGCGTTATCACCTGGCATTGTGCGCATCAGGTCACATTGGAAAGAGTGTAGCAAGTGCCTAATCAGGGGAGGTAGATTTTTCTAAATTATAGAAATGAGAATAAGCGTCTGATCTATGCATGGGGGATCTGATCTGAGCATAGCGGGGGTCTAATCTTAGCATGGGGATCTGATCTGAGCATGAGGGATCTGATCTGAGCATGGGGTGGGGGTCTAATCTTAGCATGGGGGGCAAATCTGAGCATGAGGGGTATGATCTGAGCAAGGGGGTCTGGTTTGAGCATGGGGGGATCTGATCTGAGCATGGGAGGAGATCTGAGCACTGAGGGTCTGACACTGGGAGTCTGATTTGTGTTGAGGATCATATTTTAGGTCACATATATTTTTCATCAGACCTCAGATCAGATGAAAAAAAAAATTTCTTATTTTTCCTCCACTAAAATCTAGGTGCATCTTGTAGGGTGAAAAATATGGTGACTCGTGTGCATGTATAGCTTGTGGCTCCTGGTAGTCATACGTTTTTTTCCCTGGCTCTTTGTGTCTGTAAGGTTGGCCACCCCTGATATAGAGGAATGAAGGATAAGAAATCCAGCGATAATTCCAGAGATATATACTAGATACACTAGATACACCAACCCTACCCCCCAATCCTCCATTCACTGCACCCACATATTGTTTCTCATAATTGTATACCTGGTTCTCAAAGATGGTTTGGTTGTAAAATTTGTAGAGACGTCTTATCAGCTCCTGCTTGTTCTTATGGAAGTTGGTCACATATTTGGATGTGGGAGAAGACAGATCTTTTAGGAGACAGTAAATGATGGGACGCTCCTGTCTCCTGGTCCTAAAATATAATAGAGATGAATAATAAGAACTTTGTGCAGACACACACCTAACACTGCACCAAATCATACTGCCACCTAGTGAGAAGGTAACATGAAGCAGAGAACATGGTTTATAAAGAAATAAATTACCTTGCTGTCTCCTCCTGCACAAAACTGAACCGTGGAGAATCTGGCTCTGGAAAATACAAAAAATATCTTCATTTACTTCTATGTCATTCAGTTTTCTGAATCAGTAAAAAGTCTAATTTCTGATTTTACTAGAGGGAGTTAGTGATCATTAGATACCTGACTCTATGTATAGCAGGTGGGGACCAGAGCCACCATCATCGTCTTCAAGGCTCCTTGGAGACCTTGGGATAAGTGGATGAGATTGGAAGAAAGAAAGAAAGACCCAAACATGAAGCAAAAGTGAAATAACAGAGTAAAGACACTGATCCCAGCTAGAAACTCGAAGCCATAGAGCGCCCCTATAGAGAAAAGACCGCTCACCTGGTGGAGATACTCATCACCGCTGCTGTCCTCTGGGTCGGATGCAGGTATTCTGCGGCACTTTTTATTGACCAGTAACTATCAAGGAAAATAGTAAAAATTAGAAGTTTTTTATTTGACATTTTTCCATTATAAATCAAACTATGATATCATATGATTCTCATTAGTTTGGTTATATTCTAGAATACACCTGGTGTAGTATATGACTGGCCCTGAGGACCTATGGGATTAAGCAAGACATAACGCACTTTATGTGCACTGATATATGACCGGTACATCTGTGGGCATTATTCAGATTACTAACATTACTTGGATATATGATTGGATGACTGTTTTATGGATAGTACACATGTATATATGGGCACTGAGGTATGATCACTGATATATAGTCACTGATATATGGGCGCTGATATATGGTCCCTGATATATGGGCACTCATATATGGTCAGTGATATATGGTCACTGATATATGGGCACTCATATATGGTCAGTGATATATGGTCACTGATATATGGGCACTCATATATGGTCAGTGATATATGGTCACTGATATATGGGCAGTGATATATGGTCAGTGATATATGGGCGCTGATATATGGTCCCTGATATATGGGCACTCATATGGTCAGTGATATATGGTCACTGATATATGGGCACTCATATATGGTCAGTGATATATGGTCACTGATATATGGTCAGTGAGATATTTTCACTGATATATGGGCACTCATATATGGTCAGTGATGTATGGTCAGTGATATATGGTCAATGATATATGGGCACTCATATATGGTCAGTGATATATGGTCACTGATATATGGGCACTCATATATGGTCAGTGATATATGGTCACTGATATATGGGCACTCATATATGGTCAGTGATATATGGTCAGTGATATATGGTCACTGATATATGGGCACTCATATATGGTCAGTGACGTATGGTCACTGAGGTATGGTCAGTGATATATGGTCACTGTTGTATGGACACTGATATATGGATACTGATATATGGTCACTGATATATGGGTGCTGATATATAGTCACAGAAACATGGGCGCTGATATATGGTCACTGAGGTATGAGCACTGATATATGGGCACTGATGATAGGGTCACTGATATATGAGCACTAATATATGGTCACTGAGATACGGGCACTGATATATAGGGTTGTGTTATGACGGTATATAGGCATGCAGCTAGTATTACACACTTGAGTTCTAAGCCCCCGAATATAGTGAGGCACATGACCAGGGAACTGGTTGCAAGTGGAGAAGAGAAGGTGCTGCCGTCGACAAGAGCAAGTCATTCTCTAAAAAAACACAGAGGAGGCACTGTATGAGTATACTCTATGGTCCAGAAAAGATTACAGCGTACATACAATGTTGGTACCACTTTTGTCTCCTGGGAAATTCTGTTGTCAGAGGGGCCCCAACCTGAATGTTTGCGCTGTTTAAAGGTGAACAATAACGCTTGCAGTGCCTGTTGGAGTGCTTACCCATTTCTTCCCTCCTGTGCTCTAGTTGTCTGTGCTCATGGGTGTCTCACTGTTCCATGATGCTCTGCCTCCTCCTCTTCATCTCTAGTGGCACTGTCACCCCAGGACAGAGCAGAGTGTGCTTCCTCCGACTCTTAATGGGTCAGCACACATCCTAAATCTATCCAGCTAAAACTAGCTTGCCTGAGCAATAGGTTCTAGTTGCTAACTTCCTGCAAAGGTGCACCATTCCCCTGTTTGTTTGCCTCTGTACTGACCGCTGTCGTTAACGAGGTTTAGCCCTTTGCTGTCTAACCTTTCCTTTACCTTTTCCTTGTATAGACCCTATGTTGCCTGTCCTGGCTTTTGTACTGTTTACTGGATTGTACAATACTTCATGAATTATCTGAGGCATAGAAGAGGTCAACAGATCAACAAGAATTCTCTATAAAGCACCGCGTTGACATGTACTCGATATAGCCTTCCCAATATTGTGCTCTTTACTTAAAGGGGTTCTCCGGGAATTAATAAAATGAAAATATGTAAATATTACTTCATTATAAATATATTCCCAAATGCCTTTCAATAGTTATAATGGCTTGTTTTGTCTAGGGAGCGATCATTAGGAGAAACAAAATGGCCGCCGTCCTGTTAGTGCACACAAAACCTGTCCTAATCACACAGGAGGACAAGTTACTTCATAAAACTGAGGTAAAGAACTGCCTCATCCTCCTCTCTGCTCTACTTGTCATGGATTATGATCCTGAATACAGTTTAATATAGTATTTAGCTGAATCTTTGTGGGAATGGAGTTCATGAGGAGACAGGAAGTACAGAGAGGATGGACAGGACAGGCTGTGGTAATGTGGGGTTGTGGTATTGAAGACAGCTGGATATGCTCATGGACTCCATTCCTACAGAGATTCAGCTGAAGATCTTATCTGTATTCGGGAACATAATCCCTGATAAGCAGAGCATAGAGGAGGATGAGGCAGCTCTTTACCTCAGTGTTGTGAAGTAACTTGTCCTCCTGCGTGATAGATTTTGTGTGCAATAACAGGACGGTGGCCATTTTGTTTCTCCTAATGATTGCTCCCTAGACAAAACGAGCCATTATAACTAATGTAGGGTATTTGGGAATACATTATAATGAAGTAATATTTAAGTATTTTCATTTTCTTAATTCCCGGAGAACCTCTTTAAGCAGGTGGCCACATACTTACCTGGTCTCTGAAGGTGGCTCCTTCGATCCCCGGCCACTGCTGCCTCACTCGGGTCCCCAATATCTGCTTTGACCTGGCCCTCATGCATCATGTGACCAATTTACATGCAGCCAGTAATTCTCTGCAGCGGTATCAAAGCCGATGTTGACAGTGGGGGATCAGCAAGAGATAATTAAGGCCAGGGAGTGAAGGAGCTGGGACCTAGTGGCATGGTGCAGGTAAGTATGCTTCAATTTTGCAGGCCAGAGGGGTGTTTGCCAATCCTCTTATCCACCAAAAGGTGGCCAACCATTTTAAAGGAAACTAAACCACTACAAGTAAAAGAATACTACAAGTGGAAAACATGGAATTTGTTTATTGCTTTTACCTCTATACAATCAGTAATCTATTGCATGTGGCTAAGAGTTTAAATCTATTCCTAGGAAAGCTGGATGATCAATGTTATGGCTGCTATTAAAGCCTGTCATCTCCAAAACCAGTATCAAAGTATACTGCCAAGTAGGGTGGAGGCCCTGAAACATAACCATAACTTTGCCTTGCAAATCCGGTTCTCTAATCCTGAGAACCGCTTCTTTGTATGCAAATTATGTTTTCGGTGCAATCTGCGGTGAGTTCAGTGCACCTGGCTTCTTCTGTGGCACTACTACCTGCTGTGAAAGCTATGAGACTATCAATAAAACAAGAGGGGGAGGCGCTGGGTCGTGTTATGGAAGACCAAGGGGGTCATTTACTATTCTGAAATCCGCCTAAATTTGCCATATTTCAGGCACACATAGTGGCGTAACGGAGTGGCCCTGCCCATGGTGCACCGAAAACATTATTTGCATAAAAATAAAAAGAAGCATTTCTTAGGATTAGAGGATGGGATTTTCAGAAGAAAGATATGGTTATGGTGGTATGCCTACTTTGAAATAGGGTTTGGAGGTAACTGACTCCATTTAAGACCTAGGAAGATCAAGACAAACTGTAGAAGAGATATAGAAAATTTGCAGCTTAGCACCTTTCAAGTGAATAGGGCTGAATTGCAATGCTTCATACAACCTGTGAACAGGTGTAGTGCTGTTTTTCTAATCCCGGACAACCCTTTTAGCCCCTCGAGGTTCGTTCTTTAAAAATGGCGCGCACTTCAGCAGGCGCCATAGCCACTGGGTTTCTGCTGTTTTAAAGAGCAGACACCTGGGGCCACTGTCAACAATAATGCTGATGACAGACATTTAACCCCCTAGATGCTGTGGTTATTTGTGTCTACGGCATCTGAGGCAGTTTTCCCAGGAGCACTGAGATTGGGTGAGTTGTTTATCCTTTGTGATAGCCGCATTCCCTTTGAAGGATCCAAGGCTATCACATTAGTATTTCCTATGGAGGTCTGTAGGTGACAGGGCTCCATAGCAAAATAGCTGCAATGGTAATTCATTGCAGTTTATAGAACAAGTGATCTAACAATCGTTTGTAAATGCCCCTTAAGGGAACTTAAAATATGTGTAAAAAAAGTAGAAAAAAATGTTTTGAAATATATAAAAAAATAATAAAAAATCAAATCACCTTGTATCCCCATATTAAAAATAAATAAACAAATAAAAATAAAGATCACTTGCACTGCCATGTCCTAAAAATGCCTGTTCTATTAAAATATAAACATATTTATCCCATATGGTGAATACCATAATGGAAAAAAAAAGTGGCCGATTTGCCTTTTTTCTGTCACTTCACCTCCCAAAGTTTATGGTGAGGGAAGAGGGGAGGAGTGAGAAGGAGCTTAGGACACAGGCAGAGACAAAGAGAGACTGCACAGCTACACAGGAAGGAGATAACTCCAGCAATGTCTGAGAGAACTGCAAATCCCATATATAGCAAGCACAGAATATCCAGTGACATAACATACAGTATTTATGTGTAGGAAATGGACGGAGCAGCTGCTGGGCCTGGTCTGAAAGAACTATCTTGACTAGCTGCAGAAGTGGGGGTTGCATAGGAAAAGGTGTTGTAAAGAAGTTGCTGAGGAGGCCAATTAAAAAAATTTGCTGTGGGGCCCAGTCAGTTCTAGTTACACCACTGAGTTTTGCCTTCTTCAAGATGGCGATGTGGTATGGAATGGGAACTGATGGCTCCCTTCCCTGCTGTTTACCCTCCAAGCCTTCAGCCCACTAGGTGCATTATGAATTCATCGCATCCTCCTGCATGTGGCCCAATAAGCATTAGTGTTTGATTTTGGGGTCTGATTGGGTGCTGTGATCTGAGGTCTAATAAAGATTAGGGGTCTTATCTAGGTCTGATAAAGTTTGTTAGTCTGATTGGGAAGGAGGGGGTCTGATACAGATTGGGGGGTCAGATCCGAGGTCTAATAAAGATTAGGGGTCTGCTTGGAGGGGTCTGATTTGAGGTCTAATAAAGATTGGGGGTCTGATCTGAGATCTGATAAAGTTAAGGGGTCTGATAAAGATTGGGGGGTCTGATCTGAGGTCTAATAATGATTGGTGGTCTGATGAAGATTGGGGGTCTGATCTGAAGTCTGATGAAAAATACTTTTTTTTAGAGGATTTTCCTCCTCTAAAACTTAGGTGCATCTTATCATCAGGTGCATCTTATAAAGCGAAAAATATAGTATATGTCTTATACATGAGGGTTATCTTGAGGACCTACAGTGTTGGGAGATATGTCAACTAAGGCTTGGGCTAGGATGGGAAATATAGACAGCTTCTACAAGAGGAAGCTAAATGGATTTACTACTGGATTGTCAGCCTTGTGTCTGCACATTGTGAGGCAAATATAACTTTGGTTCTTTGCTTTCCAGCACCCTCTCATCTATACTGCATCAGAATGTAGGAATGTCTCTAGTATTCTTTATTGCTAGAAAATACCTATTCCAAGTAATCAAAGCCCAATCGATAATATTTTTTTCTTTTTTTATTTTTTTCTTTCTTTTTTTATCAAAGGACACATTGCATACAAGACAACACAAAGCTTTGTGCTTTCTCCATTTCAACAGCATCTATGATTCCTTCGGTTACACAACTTAATACTATTTATTCTTTTATGGTTGCTCATCATGCAGATAAAAGGATGCATTAACACAAACAGAGGCTCAACTTTATATATCTGTTGGCTACAACCATAACTGCCATGTGGAAGGTTTGAGCTGTGCATGGTCATGACTTTTTTACCAACCATCTATGAGGTAACCAGAAATATCACCCACCAGCAGGAGTGCTGGGCACACGTTTTGATGACCCACCACTAGCTTTAGTGGGCTATTCTTTTTCATGCATATTTTTCAGTAGTACATGGGCACAGTTCTCTTTCATCTTTTACCCACCAGAGAAAAATAATGTCAAGCATTGGCAGTGTACATATTTGTGAATTTTATTAGTGTAGTAAATCTGTTTCCACTGAAAACATAAAAGGTCTTTTGCAGGAAAGGCCTTCAGCCACTACTGTCAGTACCTGAAAATTGTTTAACCCTTGACCATGTTACCATCTAAGGCCTCTTTCACACTAGCGTTAGTACGGATCCGGCGGGTCCCTTCACCCGCCGGATCCGTACTGAGTAATACAACCTTGTGGATCCGTAATTCCGGATCCGGTTGTATTAGCGTTTAAACGGATCCGGAATAACCTCTATTGAAAGTCAATGGAGGACGGATCCGTTTACAAGTGTGTCCACACCTAACGGATCCGTCCCCATTGACTTGCATTGGGGGTCATTCCGGATCCGTTTAGGTGCGGATAACTAGTACGGAGAGCAAACCGCAACATGTTGCGGTTTGCTCTCCGGTCTGAAGACTGAACGGAATGCTTTCAGGAGCATTCCGTTGTCTTCAGTTCAGTTTTGTCCCCATTGACAATGAATGGGGACAAAACGGAAGCGTTTTATTCCGGTATTGAGCCCCTATGACGGAGCTCAATACCGGAATTCCATAACGCTAGTGTGAAAGTAGCCTAAGTCAGTGGTCCCCAACCTGCAGTTCTCCAGCTGTTGCAAAATTACATCTCCCAGTATGTCCTATGATGCCTATAGGACATGCTGCAGGACATGATGTTATTTGTAAATTTAAAACAAATGTAGAGTCACTGGTTAAAGATCAACGATCTACGTGGAGCCATATTTATCTTTGTCATTTTGTTCCAAAATGTGTAGAGATAAATACAGTAAATGTGATTTGACCACATAGTTGGCTTTATAAGATACAACTCAATTTGCCCATAGTTTTCACTGAAGACAATTGTCATCGCCATTAGCCATGTACATAATATTGAAGAATGGAGAGGAAATGTGTTTTGGCCCTCTCTTCTTTCATCCATTAGTATCTAGGATCTAAAGGTGGCCATACTTCTTAGACAGCTGTTGGTCAAATGTCATCCATGACTCCTAACTCATCCATAAACATGTACGCTCAGCTCCACCAAACATGTGTTTTCAGTGGGTGGAGGGGAATAAACCACTACCAGATACCCTTGGAATAAGGTTAATATCCAAGGGAACAAAGGATTGGACAAGTTGAAATCCAGATTGGGGCACTCCTATAAATAATAGGGAGTTGGCTGGTCCCCAGACAGAATCAGTGAGTTTGGCAGACGTATAATGTCTTTGGTCGCTTGAGGCTCTAGGTCATATTTTGTATTCTTCCAATTTTACCTGTTCGTTTGTATACCATATTTATATATACCATATATATGCCTAATGTTTGGACACCATCACAGATAACGGAGATGTCACAATTAGGGTTTATAAACTGTGATAAGAGTTACAGTAGATAATAAGAAGCATGATTCACATGTATGAGATGTTATCAAATTACAAATACTTTGATTTTTCCAACTTACGCCATCTTTGTTTAAAGTGTTTAAAGGAGTTTCAGAATTTTTTTTTAAAAAATGGGCACAGAGCAGGGAAATGTGTGCGTGAACAGCACACAATCAATGAAGCCAGTGATTGGCATCAGCAATCACATGAACGATGGACAAGATGTAATGCATGCAGGACCAGTAGACAGTGAAACAACACGAAGGGGCTGTAGGACATTTACATTTTTTTTTAGTATATACTGCCCATTTAAAAAAAATTAAAAGCCCTTTAAATAGTATAATTAGGACAGTCCATGCTCCAATATTGTTGCTGCATTAGAGATAAACATTGGATCTTTAAATCACATGCGTGGTGCAGAGACAGCACAGTTGCACAATTGGATATTTCAAAATGATGAATGAAAAACAAGAGCAATTCTTCTTGCCACATTCATGTGTGTATGTAATCACATCCTTTACAAAATAGTGTATATTGTGATATTCATGTGTACTGGAACAAGTGGCTATGCTTCTTCAGTTGTAAATAATTTATGAAAGCTTGGCAAAATGAGGATTCTGGAGAAACAAATGACAACTTTCCATTTTTTAGGTGAGACCATGGGAAAGAACAGTGAATTTTGGCTACTAAATATTTGAATATCCAAGCCAACTCCCTCTTACAATTGTGCACCAAATGTGTCCTTCTCGTTGAGTATTTCAATAACTGTGATAAAGTTCTTCGTGGATGCCGTGCAGTTATTAAGAGCGAACAGCTTGAATGTGTGTGTTTCCATCCCCTAGATGTTTCTCCTTTGATTCTGTGTAAGCTCCAATGAAAGATCCATCTTCGTTGAAGTGACTGTGTTCTCCATCACTGTACTGGACAAGGCTATCCACACTGTCATAGGTTTTTATATCTAAGCTTAATGAGTCCATGCTGCCATTTGTTGCCTTCTTATCACTGGAACTAAGGGAAAATAATGACGTTAATAGCTGAGGCTGGCATCATAGAAGATAGTCTGACAAATTGCTGAGCATAGAAGTTGTAATATTGATCATACTGACCCCATAAAGTCATTATTAAAGAGTATCTGTCACCATATTTCACAGTACAAACTGCATACCATATTAAAAAGATGGCTTAGACGCAATGAGGCTGGTGTGCTTATTTTATTTTGTAAGAATGGCTGTATAATCCTGATATTAAAATTACCATTAAAGAGAGAGCTGATGAGTTCAAGTGTAGTCGTGAGCTAAACTCAATCTCCACTCACTTAGCCCTACTGACACACTGCAGCTTGTAGTGATCAGTGTGAGATACCACTGAAAGGTGCTTGACTGTTAGACTAGGTGGGAAGAGACTGAGTTTAGCTCATGAATATACTTGGACTCATCAGCTCTAAATTTTGGATTGGCCCTTCAAAAAAAGTAGAGGAACCACTGGTGGGCCCAGGTTTTGACACAATGATGCATCCCTTATACAACAAGGCCCTGAGGTCCAACAAAAATGTATGTAGTTTGAAGATTACTTTAGAGCCAATCTATGCAATTAAATTAGAAGCGGGCATATGTGTTCTGTCCAGTTTGATAGTGGGATCTCAGAATAATTTGCTCCAGTGGGTCTAAGGAACCCTAGTCTGAAACTGTCAGCTTTGTTACTCTTTAGCTGGACTCAATTTTTTTTTTTAGGTTATTTTAATATCAGGCCAGAAAACTTTCAAAAAGGATTATACAGCCATTCTGATACAGATTTACAAAGTAACTACACCAGCCTCATCTTGTCAAAGAGATCCATTTAATAATGCATGCAGCTTTTATAGTGAGATCTAGTGACAGATCCTCTTTAAACTGTTGTTCACATTGCCACTATTGATTTCCATCCTTCAGCTCTGTTCTAGGAGCACAGCAATAACAATTACACATAACTGACACTTATCCCCCCCCCCAAAGGACCCCATTGACTATAATGAGGTCTGTTGGGTTTCTTTCAGCGAGCCAGGCTATTTTTTTAATTAAATCTGTGATGGGGACTCCAGACCAAGTCTCCAATGCAGATATGAACCAACACTTCTTATAAGCGTGTATCCTGAGTGGTTCAAGTTGCACTTTTATTTCTATATTACTTATTTTATTCTTAAAACCTCCTTTCCCTGACATGCTGCTTTATAGATCTCAGTGGGAATTCTCTATGAGGCATTTTTTCTCCCCTGGAAGCTGTGATTTCTGTGATGAAGTGGAGCCCAGAAACATCCTCATGAATATATAATCTGATTTGTGTGAATAATGCTGACTTTCACTGAACAGAGATGCTGCTACAGCATTCTGGAGAAGGCTAGCAAAAAGCAGGGGTTGATGAAGGATAACTGCGGGATCAGTCTACACACAGCGGCGTCTATTGGTAGTTTAGTTACATTTGATACCTAACCTGTACTCGTTGACAGGGTCAGCTATTAGCATGCTGGCATATGATATATTAGGATACACCGTATGCACATTGTATTAATAGGAGGAAAGAATATTGTAAAAAATAACTCTACAAAATGCACGGCCTGAACTTTGCCCAATACTAACCTACAGTCATCAAAGAACTGATCTTTCATAGACTGTACTTCAGGTTCAGGATGGAGATCCTCTTTTTCCTTCACTGTAAAAAGAAGCATAGAAGATAAAAAAAAAGATTAGAAAAAAATGTATATGCATGTTTCATACAAGGACTTTATTGTATTCCAATATGGAGTCATACATGTTTTATGTACAAGTTATTTCTCGGTGCATACTGAAAAATACTTCATTTATTCTTCCATTTCTGGGGCTACACAGCCACTTGAGCTGTTATAGTGGGCCTCCGGTTAAAGAAAAGAAATTCACATTAACTGGGGAATGAACAGAATACTTATCTGGTGCCCTCTTTTTCATGTTTTTAGCTGCAGATCCACCGATTCTGGGGCTCCTGTTCTGTCATCCAAGATGGCCGCACCACTTCATAGACTGTCTGATACACACTGTGCATTTGGTAGTCCAAGACTGTCCCTGCTTGTCCAGCCCTGCCCTTGGAGGGCAACAGGAAGTGTCTTGGACTGTCCAATGCACATTGTGTATCAGATAGTCTAAGAAGAAGAGCGGTCATCTTGGATGACTGAACAGGAGCCCGGGAATAGGTGGATCTGCAACTGAAAAGATGAAAAGAAGGGCACCAAATAAGTCTTCTGTTCACTCCTCAGTTAATGTGATTTTCTTGAACCAGAAAATTGTTGTAAAGGAAATGTGTCACCAAAAATTTTATTTGCCAGTTAAAATCAGATAGGACATTTTTTTTCTAATCTGTTTTTTATTTTCTGATTGCAGATTTTTTAATTCTAGGCATGCTCTGTGGCCTGTGCAGAAGTCATTGTACAAGGAAAGAATACTTAAGATTTGACAATCACTTGGTGGATGGTGGATCCTGTCTTATCTGTACATAGAGGTGATATCATTACAGACAGGATTAGAATGGCAAATAAGCAGATGAGAAGTGGAGCCTATTATTAGGTTTAGTCACCAGCGTAACAAATTGCAGGATTTTATGTTTTTTGTTTAAATATAGATATTTACGTGGAAAATTAAAAATAACATCAAAATTATTTAAAAATATGTTAAACATAAAACATGATTTAAACAATAGGCCATTTTCTGATGACACATTCCCTTTAGGGGATGTGGTATCATCTGTTATACTAAAAGTGAAATACATTCAGCTATACTAAAAGTATGATTTTTATTTGTGACCATGATGCATCAACTGTGAAAAAATGCAACATTTTGAGATCCTTAGATGCAAAATCCATCACACCATATAAAATATAATAGAAATTCTGGGTATTTGCTATGGTCCATTCAGTTTCAATTGCAAAAGAAAAGCAGGGTATGAAATTGCATAACGTGAATTCAATCATGCAACTCTCTATATCAGGACGGCAAAATGCACAAATACTTTATTCCATACTATGACTCCAATCTTTGCATATTTATAATATTAAAGGGGTTGTGTCACTTCAGCAAATGACATTTATCATGTAGAGAAAATTAATACAAGGCACTTACTAATGTATTGTTATTATCCATATTGCTTACTTTGCTGGCTGGATTAATTTTTCCATTACATTATACACTGCTTGTTTCCACGGTTACGACCACCCTGCAATCCATCAGTGGTGATCGTGTTTGCACACTATAGGAAAAAGCGTCAGCAGCAGGGGCGTAGCTAAAGGCTTATGGGCCCTGGTGCAAGAGTTCAGCTTGGGCCTCCCTTCCCTCAGTGCTTTGTATGTCTTCTTATGCAGCACAAGGGTCTTTGGGCCCCCTCAGGCTCCTGGGCCCGGTAGCGACTGCTACCTCTGCATCCCCTATAGCTACGCCCCTGGTCAGCAGGTCTGGTGGCCGGGACCATGCATAGGCTGGTGATTTTTCCTATAGTGTGCAAGTACGACCACCACTGATGGACTGCAGGGTGGTCTGTAACCATGGAAACGAGCAATATATAATGTGATGGAAAAATGAATCCAGCCAGCAAAGGAGACAATATAGATAATAAAAACACATTAGTAAGTGCCTTGTATTAACTTTCTCTACATGATAAATGCCACTTACTGAAGTGAGACAACCTCTTTAATACTCAGGAACCTTTATTCCAATAATCACCCTCCTGTTTCAATGTACAACTTGATGACCTGGCTCTATGTGATGGCCTCAAATTAATGTGCATTTCTACAGATGTACTTGCAGTGCTTGAGGCTAAAGTTAACATGGTTTTCCATTGTATTATTTGATGCTTGCAAAAAACATGCAACTGATTAAAATGTTCATAACTTTATTCGGTTCATTTTTCAGCACAGCCAATCAGAAAGCATGGCACTTGTATGTGCAATTTCTGGATTTACCTAAAGGTGCAATAGTCCAATGCCTATAGGCAGCCTTGGTCGGGGAAGGGAAAAATGTACATTCTGCTTGAATAAAATGAACTAATTAATATATAAAGTATGTGTATCTACTGTATATGTTATTAAGCCCATTTTCCACTGCATGGAATTGGCTCAACTGTACCTTGTTTTTTTTTCATTTTTCCACTGGGCCAAAGTTGAAAATATAAACCTACACAACAAAAGGTGTGAACAGCTCGAATGCATAACAAATAATAAACCCAAATTAATTAATAAATAGTAAGCTTTATTGAAATATCATTAAAAACATGGTTCAATTAAAATCAGGAGAATCCACATAATATGTAGGGGAGGAAAAGAAAGGGTTAACAAACCCCTGCAATACATGTGGGGGGTGGGGGGGGGGCACATGCACATGCAGATCAGCAGAGTAAGTAATAAAATATACCAGACCTGAAAAACACGTAATAACATCCAAATGGACGCAGCCCCATTAAAGAAAGTGCTCATTTTTCCCTGACGAAGCCGTTGGCGAAACGCGTTGGATGAGTGTTACTCTGCTTTCATTTTTTTTTGTTATGTAATTTTACTATTGCCAGCCTTGTTGCACAGATATTTATTGTAGCCCATGCACAATTTTGTGCACTTTCTTTAATGGGGCTGCGTCCACTTGGATGTTATTATGTGTTTTTCAGGTCTGGTATATTTTATTACTTACTCTGCTCGTGTATGTGCCCCCCCACATGTATTGCAGGGGTTTGTTAACCCTTTCTTTTCCTCCCCTACATATTATGTGGATTCTCCTGATTTTAATTGAATCTTGTTTTTAATGATTTTTCAATGAAGCTTACTATTTATTAATTAATATGGGTTTATTATTTGTTTTGGATTCATCTAACCATATGACATTCTCCTAATACTCTTCTGGAACATCCAAATGCTCTCTAGCAAACTTTAGACCCGGATATGTACTGGCTTAAACATGTCTGGCACTGCAGGATCTGAGTCATAGTGTGTTACTGACAGTAGCCTTTGTTACGTTGGTCCCAGCTTTCTGCGGGTCATTCACTAGGTCGCCCAGTGTGGTTCTGGGATTTTTGCTCACAGTTCTTGTGATCATTTTGACCCCATGGGGTGAGATCTTGCGTGGAGCCCCTGATCGAGGGAGACTATCAGTGGTCTTGTATGTCTTCCATTTTCTATTTATTGCTGCCACAGTTGATTTCTTCATACCAAGCTGCTTGCCTATTGCAGATTCAGTCTTCCCAGCCTGGTGCAGGTCTACAATTTTGTTTTTGGTGTCCTTCGACAGCTCTTTGGTATTCACCATAGTGGAGTTTGGAGTGTGACTGTTTGAGGTTGTGGACAGGTGTCTTTTATACTGATAACAAGTTCAAACAGGTGCCATTACTACAGGTAATGAGTGGAGGAAAGAGGAGCCTCTTAAAGGAGAAGTTACAGGTCTGTGAGAGCCAGAAATCTTGCTTGTTTGTAGGTGACCAAATACTTATTTTCGATCATAATTTGCAAATAAATTCTTTAAAAATCAGACAGTGTGATTTTCTGGATTTGTTTTCTCATTTTGTCTCTCATAGTTGAGATCTACCTATGATGTCAATTACAGGCCTCTCTCATCTTTTAAGTGGGAGAACTTGCACAATTGGTGGCTGACTAAATACTTTTTTTCCCCACTGTACATCACAAGTCACAATATGAGGTGGTGTACATTATAAAGCTCTCGTGTTACTGTACCTGCATATTTTCCTCCTCTATTTATCTGCACAAAGCAACCAACAAGCATTAAAAGTGTTAAAAGAGCCACAGCGCACATCAATCCAATAAACCATCCTTGAGTAGATAGGCTCTGAGGTACATTCGCGTAAGCTGCAATGGAATAAGACATAAATACAATATTAGTATATGGATAGCATACTATGCAAGTGTTACACTTTATTTTACAGTATTTCCTTCTTTACCCAAAGACTTTACTACTATGGATCTATGTGGACCTATGTACGTAGATCTCTACATGTACTACAAACTACACTTACCATATGTTACACATAAAGACTACAGTGGACAAGACAATGCTACTTCTCTAAAAGTCATTTGAGTTTATTATGTGTGATTTGTTTGGTTATATATACATTTATTGACAAAATGCTACATTGTTAGATTTATGCTTTGTATAGAATGGGTCTTAGACTTTTAGCATCCTTCCAAGTTTGAGAGGACTAGGTCTTGTGGAGGGTAGGCTAGGTAAAATAATGGTAGAGTCACAACCATAGAGTCTCTGCGGTAATGCATTAAGGCCATATGGCTCCCTAGTACAGAACCGAGTGGCATCAGTGTACTATCACAGTGGCTCCATCTTCTCTTCTAGAAGCAGCACAAGCCCATACTCTTGTTGCATGTGCATGTCGTAAAGTGCTGCTATAGGACTGCATGCATGAGCCGCATAGGTAAAAATGGAAATTCTAATTTTATTTTATTTTATTTTTTTTATATTACTAAAATAATTCCATAGCTGTGTTACTCCAATTTATGGAAATCTCCAACGACCATAGAGGAAGTTCCAGGCTTTGTCAGGCCTAAGCTCATGGGCCACTCTATGCTGTCTTCTGATTTACATTTTTAAGACAGGATTCCCATATACAATGAAACATATATCTCAAAGGATATGACTGGTGCAAATATTGATGATCTTATTGACTGAATACTACTGCAGTTTAACAACATTGAATATAACACCATTTTTTATTAATCTAATTAATCTACAGAGGCCCAAATTCTGTCCAGATTATATAGTTTTATAGAAGCTTGGGATCCTCTCTTCTGCTACAGAGCTTCTGTTTCCTCAGCATAGGTTTAAAGGTTAACTCTGGATGCTTGCAGTAGTTACTAGTGGCAGGTTTGGAGCAACTATAGAAAAGTTGTGACATACCATACAAGAATGAGCTGTGGTGTATGACCACTGAGGCTGCTGAAGCAATAAGATCTACCTGCCCATATACATGATCGACTGATCATAATCGCCCATGAGGGTGCTCCAACTCTTCCATAAAAGCAGATGTCAGGGCAAAGGACTGAGCATGCATGACCGATCCTTTGTTCCCAAAGGAGATAAGGTGTCTGTCAGTGACCCACTCCTCTCTTCCCATTGACAACACATGCATGCTTGACTGAGCTGACCATGTATGTGTATGCATGACTCAGGAGCAAGCTCTTAGCCAAATGAGTGTTTGACTTAATAGCTATGGATGGTGTGTTGGCACCTTTAGGTGCATTTAAAATTATGTAAATCAAATCAGAAGCTTGATACTATTATGTTAATACATAAATGCGCTAGTTTTTAATGCACAGTTCAGATATTGGGGCAATAGATTCACAGACAGCAGAGTAGCAGGGGGTTAGTTTAAAGGGGTTTTCCCACTTGCCTATTCATTTGCACCATTGATGCCATCGGCACTGGCCACCTAGTCCTGCAGAACAGAGGTCAGGAAACACTACTGTCCTTGGGAAGTAGTGGTCCTAGAATGTTTATGTCATATCTTATAAATGTCTATGATGTGAAAACCCCTTTAAGAAATCTGGCAGACAATCTAGCAGAATACAGAGAGCATCACATAGTCACAGTCATACCCCAAAGCCCACAGCAAGCATCAGCACAAACCTATAGCAGGGACTTTGGCAGCAAGAGCAGAAGTATGAGTTGGAGAAGAAGAAATAGTAGAAAATCCTGTAAGAAATGAAAAGTTTTTTGCTCAAATTCACTGGAGAATTTTTTGTGATAGATTGTTATAATTATCTTGCTAGAAAATGAACTTGAAGACAAAACAGGATTTCATCCTAGAAGCATAACCCCAGAGGTGACATTGTGATATTATTGATTATTGCTGCAGAAAAAACTAGAGATACAAAGAGTAACTCGCAGGTCACCAACCATGTGCAGAGTATATGTATTTCATATATTTTTTTTTATTTAGTAGCCAATTTACGCTGTCATATATTTGCAGTGATTGGGGGATGTAGTGTTATTGTTATATTATCATATAGACTTCATTGGCAATAATCTCTCTCTGTAGACAGAAGGTTTTGTTTACTTGAAATAAAATTACTCGGTTGAGGTCAGCTCGTCTTGTAGAACAGGGGTCAGGAGACTCCACCATCCTGGTAAGTGATGCAGACCACATAACAATGGTGTCAAATTCCATATATTTGCCATCTGCGTTACGGTGCCGTGTAGCGGCGCACAGACTGCCGGAGATGCACCTAATTTATGACTGATGAGGTGTGCCCCACTTCATCAATTAGGCGACTCTTCCAGCAGTGCAAGGGAGATCATAGACCAGGTGTAAAACACAGGTCAATGATACATCATGGCCTTTATGTCTTCTTCAGGAGTTGGCTGACTCTGCACAAATGGCAGGTTCTGATACCACACATGAACTAGTTGGAAAAAGGTTAATGGCTAGACTACTGTATCTGCAGTCCTTCAGGGTGATGATTAACTCTTGGTAGATTCTTGGGAACCTGGATGCGGACCAGCGTTGGTGAATCATCATGTATATTTCCAGTTATTACTAGGTGTGCCATGTCTGCCATTAATAGTCTGCTTAAGCTTTATAGAGACAGTCTTTTTAAGACAGTCTATCATCTCTTATTTTCATTGCAGGTGGTCTATCTCATATCCTTGTGAAAATATTAATGATAGAAAGAAACACTTGTCTGGATTTTGGATGTTACATGTTACAGATGCTTCCTTACCTTTCATCTGTTCTTACCTTTCTTCTTGGCTCAAGATATCTTGAGATGAGTGGAGCAAGATGAATAGGTTTGTAAAAAAAATCTTGTTCCACTCATCTATGGGTTTATCAAGCGAAGAGGAAAGGTAAGGAAGAACAAATGTCAGGAAAAGAGGAAAGGTAAGAAAAGACAAATTTGTATGTGGTTTTACTCCGATGATTATATAGAACACATTATTAGAGTCTTTCCTCATTTCTAATGCTATAGACACTTTCAAAAAACACATTGGGAAATTTATAAAATGTGTTATGCCAGTTTCTTTTATAAAAAAAAATGGTTACATTCCATATAGTGGCCCACATGTTTAGTTGCACTAAATTTTAAGATTTTTGGTCTCCTGCACCACCCTGCTCCAGTTTCAAAACCTTCATTTACGCCAAATTTGTTGTGTAGATCACGTTAATGTCTAACTTGTTTAAAGTCCCAACTCAACGCCAGGCATTCTCCAGGTGTACTTTTATTGATATAAGGGTAAACCATATCGCAATACTGTGCTCCAATTTTGGCCCAAGTGCACACACAGCAACTCCATTCTAAACACTGACCTCAAATACAGCTACAATAATAAATTGCTCCCATAGGACATATATAGACATGTCCCTTCTTTGCAGATGCTCATAATGCTCAAGATATTTCCAATATTCTAGTACATCAATTTCTAGGACCAATAATAACCTAAAACACATCTTACTTGCTTGTGTTTGGGCCAGTCCTTCCTCGCTCACGGGTTTGCTACATCCAATACGGGTACATGCTCGAAGGTAGAACTTGTACCTCATACCATGCTCAAGACGGGGAATTCTTTGACTGACTGCTTCTGGGTTTGTTATGGTGATGTTATATAAACCTCCAATGACATCACTTTCATTAACTAAAAGACGCAGAAATAAAACATCATCAGGTGCATAAAACAAAAATAAATGGATATTCATAAATAGATATATAGCATACTTTATATATAATAGATTACACTCTGCTTGTTTAGCTAAGGGTGTAGTGATAGGCTGAGTGATCTTATTATAAATGTATCATTAATGAGCTCCCATTCCTTTCTTTTGGATTGAGTCTAAAAGCTAATAGATCAAAACCTGTGAAAACTATCGTAATTCCTCATACCATTATGCATACAGCATTTCTCCAAACTTCCTTAAATTGTGGATTGGTTGAAGCTAAGTCCTTAACGGTAAGCCCAAACCATGGCTAGATTATCCATTGCATCAGTATTGATGCAAGGATGCTTAAATGAACGTCCCATTGGCACATATGGATATCTTCTGGTGATGTCACCAGAATTGGAGTCACTGTGTCCAAGAGGCTCTGCGGAGAACAGCTACCACAGTCTCAGCTTGACCATGTATTACATTATCAACCAGTTCTGCTGTGATTGGCAGGAGTTTTAGCTGTCTGTGTGATCAGCTACTTGACAGTGGTTCCTCATTTACAGAAAATCTTGTCCAGGTAGGACAAACTTTTTAGTTTATGGCAGAGACTGTCTATGTTTTTCTTTACTGATAATGGATAACTCTAAGCTTATTTCTGTGCATGTTATATATTCAAAAATTCATAGTAAATATACATACTTATCTGGTGCTGCAGTATGTAACTGGTAAGGATACCATTTTTTCTCTTTGGTGGGGCCCAGGACAGTGTGAAGGA
Source organism: Rhinella marina (assembly GCA_900303285.1). Taxonomy (NCBI): domain Eukaryota; kingdom Metazoa; phylum Chordata; class Amphibia; order Anura; family Bufonidae; genus Rhinella; species Rhinella marina. The sequence continues at coordinate 205,078 of ONZH01028414.1, read as the reverse complement.
CTCCAGGTCAGAACTCACAATTCTTAAAAACTGTGGTTGCTCAGGCACTGAGAAATTAAAAACGAGAAGCTTTAAAAAGGAAAATATACATGAATGTTCACATATCATCTAGTAGACAGCTGTCACCTATACCAAAGCATATTGTTAATAATAATGTTCATGAAATAATTCATATTAGATTTCCATCTTCTCACCTCCTTCCGGAGTCTGGAAAGTGACAGGGATGCTCTCTGGGCCATCTCCTCGAGTGTTATAGGCTGCGACAGATACTTGATACTCGCAGAATGGGTGAACTATGGGGATTATCCCTGAGTTCCTCTGACCAGTAAAAGACAGCGTATGTCGCTCACCGTGATGCATTTTTCCATCATGTAGACTTTTTATTTTCCAGTAAAGTATCTAGATAGAACAGTAGGAATAGATTAGAAATAGTTTATAGTTTCAAACAAAAAAGGATACATGAAGAAGAATTCCTAAAATCCCATTTACTCAGACTAATTTGACTCACTTCTTTATGGTGATTACACAGTAGCATTTTTTTTGTCACTGGTGATTTACTTCATTGTAGGCTATAATACAGTGGTGCTTGAAAGTTTGTGAACCCTTCAGAATTTTCTATATTTCCACATTTGATTTGACTCTACTGAAAGTAGATCCGATTTTCAGATTTGGTTATCTTTTTCTACTTTTAGGACTGTGTGAAAATCAGTTGTTTTAGGTTGAATTTATGCATAAGAAAATTTTGAAAGGTTCACAATCTTTCAAGCACCACTGTAGATTGGTCCTTACCATGCAGCAAATCAGCTCTCCATGCATGGATTTCCCGGTGAGTCTGAGATGGGCTTCTGTTTTCAAAAATGAGCCAATCTGACTGTACAGATCTGCAGTGATCAATTAAGGCAGTGTTCCTCAACACCAGTCCTCAGGGTCCACCTAGCGGTCATGTTATGAGGATTTCCTTATATAATTAGTGTCAATGCATTAGGACTTACCACAGGTATTCATTATGTTGGATATTCTCAAATCATAACCAGAAGGTGGGCCCTGAGGACTGGGGTTGAGGAACACTGAAATAAGGAATTAATTGAGAAGACACTGCATTTTCTGTATAAATGAAACATGAGATGTGTTTCAAACTAAAACCTCATTCACACGTCCGTGTCCGTGCTCAAAAGGTAGTCAGTGATGTCTCCGCAAAGATGTCCATGAAGGATCCGTGTTTGGTCCGTGTGTCCGCTTTTTGTTGTCCGTGTGTCATCCGTATTCAGTGACACTGCACAGCTGAAAAATAATTTTCAAAGCATCTCTTCCTAATGACCTGTGAAACACAGATGGCATCTGTGTGGCATCTGTGGTTTTCACGCACCCATAGATTATAGTGGACGTGATGGATCAGTGAACACGGACAAAATAGAGCATGCTTCTGTGCTAAAAACATACACACATTAAAATGAATGGGCACATGTAATGTCTGTGGGGAACACGTACAGCACACGTCCGTGGAACACTGATGTGTGAATGAGGCTAAACTCGGATTTCCGGTAGTCACTGATCATAGCTGTGTTCTAATATAACTGAACTAAAAAGCAGCCAAACAGTCAACACTAAAAAGACATTGAACAGGGATAGTAGAGCTCTGTCCACCTTCAAAAACATTTTTTAAATTTCTCCAATGCATCTAAAGTGAAAAATTAGGAAATTTGGGAAATAGTCTGGGAAGAGATGGAAGGGAGTGTGACCACAGGGTTAGACTACACTTGCTTCATTTGTAGTCTGTTACCATGAGGACGCATAGGTTTGCATAGACATAGAAAAAATAGAAGAATTTTTTTTTAATATTAGATACAGTTGATCAATAAGAATGGTTGCAAAGATGGACATGGTCTTTGTAATTTTCAACCTCAACCTGGAATCCAACTTTAAATTGCACTTACACTAAGAATGGTATACAAAAATATAATCATTTTATATATGTTTGTTATAAATTATACCTTATAACCTGATAGATGTCCTCGTATCCTGTCCTGTGGTACTTCTGTCCAGGTTACATTGGCTATCATGTGATTTACAAGGTTCACTGCCACATTAGATGGGGCAGCATCAGGAGCTAGAAGGACAGACATTTTACAGTGTTAGCATGGTTATGCCATAGGAGAAAAGTCCAGCTACAGTACCTCATCACACTGTACTGAGCCAAAGGAGCATGAAAACACAACCTATATTTTATATATTTCAATATACATGTTTATGGGGAAAATCCCTTGAACTTCCACTCATCCCTACCGCAGAGTAATAAAACTGTAATTAGTAGTTGTCAGCCACATTAATCTGATGGCTCTGAGGACTCCCTAAACTTGCACACCATAACTTGTCAGAACGTGTTTCACATAAGATTTTGGAGAATGTTTTCTATAGTATTTATGATGTGCAGGTGCTGGAAACTGCCTGGGCTGTTTGATAAGTTGTTAATGGTTTCTAATGAAAGCTGTAATGCTCTGCGATGGAGATCAGAGGACAGCCATGATGAGACATTATCAGGGAGGATGCTGTAAGTGAGCAGCCTGGGTATCTGCATGGGAGGTTTTCTGGACAAGTCACAGAAAACCTGGCTGATTTAAGTATGAGAGCAGTGTGTGTGCACTTCATACCATTATTTCAGGAATTGCTATTTTTGCCCTGAATTTTGCTGTTATTTGTCTTTTTCTTAGTACATCTATGGCTCTGCCATTTTCTCCCAGTATTGCACAATTATTTGAACTCTAAATGTCCCAGTTTTCTTCTCTCTATGGCTCTATTAGCTTTGGGGTTGTTATTTGCACCGCTCATGGCTCTATAATTTACACTGTGTGTGGCTTTAATGATTGGCTACTACACTTTGAACGGAGCTCAACTTCTAGCTAGTTCCAGTGCCCGGTGCACAGGTTCACAGAGGCAGCGGTAGCAGGCAGTGAGCACGGAGTGGTGGGGGGAAAATGCCATACTCGGCGGTGTGGGAATTTTTCATCAAGCCGCCTCTGTGACTGGGCCACTGTGAGGGTGGCAGCAGCATGAGGAATCGCATGAGGAGTCAACACAGTGGACCAGTCACAGAGTGATGAGGGTGGGAATCGCATGAGGAGTCAACACAGTCACAGAGTGGTGAGGTAGGGAATCGCATGAGGAATCTCATGAGGAATTGCATGAGGAGTCAACACAGTGGCCCAGTCACAGAGTGATGAGGTGTTGGATCCCACTGATCGGATACTGATGACCTATCCACAGAATAGGTCATCAATATTAGGAGCTCAGAAAACCCCATTAGGGTGCCCATACAGATTAGATAATGTGTCTGAGTCCAATTATCCAGGCCAGACCAGCCAATTATCTAATGTGTATTAGAAGTGTTCCAACTTTCTTCTAAGGATAGATGCCAGGAAAAGAAGGATCAATTATGTTGGAATTCAGTATGCCCAATTGTTTGTTCCCACAGTAGGTAAGTCTCTGCTACAGCAGGCAATTCCTCTCTGCTCACTAAAAACATGTGCACTTTCAACCAATATCAGGCTATGGATCATACTGCCATTGGAGGCTTCATAGTGTAGCATGCAGTGTTATTCTTGTAGTTAAAATTGTGAAAATCACAAGAGGAACCTCAGCGGACAGCAGTGTATACACTGACTAAATGGGAATAGCGTAGTGTGAAAAATCACTGCAATTAGCATCCTCTGCAGTACAATGCAAATTCAATGTATTATTCACATTAACGTGAAATAAACTCTAGGGATACTCACTGTCTTCTCCTGAGTAACCAGTGTGTATCTCTGGATCAGGACCAGCTCCAATATCATTAACAGCTTGGACACGAATGTTATACAGAACAAAGGCTGGTGTGTTCTTTATTGTAAATTGTGGACGTTTAACTTTTTTATGATGCCATTGTGTCTCCACGCCATGTAGACGCCAGCTGACTCTGTACTCCAATCCTGGACCATTTTGCTCATCTAAACTCAGGGGCTGGGACAGAGAAAACAAGTCACCATTAAGTCTTGAGTAGAGAAAAACTCTTTAGCTCTTCAGTATACTGCTGTATTTGTTGGAGGTAGGTAGGTTTTTTCTTCGAGCCTCCAGAAATCTGCTAAACATCATTCTTTAAATGTGTTCTGTCTAGTGGTGCATGCAACAGCTGCAGGGGCGATTCTGATGTTTGAGAAGACAACCAAAGCTCCTGTGAGCCTGAAAAGGAGTTGTCCGGTAATAATTTTTTAGCCCGTTCCAGCAGCCTGCCTCCTGAAACAGAAGATCCACACTTATTCCTTCCCGCCACTCCGATCCTCCGCGCTGCCTCCGCTGTCTCCTTCTTCTGTTCCCTGTACTGTTTACATCCGGCTGACTATGGGCATCGTCACATGCACCTCACCATCCAATGACTGGCTTCTGCAGTGACATGCTGCTTGTGACCACATCACTGCTGAAGTCAGTCATTGGCTAGAGCGGTGTATGTGACCATGACCATGCTTACCAGATGTAAACAGTGCAGAGGCAGAAGACAATGTGGAGGATCGGAGCGGCAGGGAGCAGTTAAAAGGGTATTCCTATCTCACAAATGTAGTTTGTATAGTTAGATATAGCCATATCGATATTATTACTAATAGAATGTATTTATATATAATGTACCGTTTAGAAGATGTGCCTATTTGTATATCCATTGTCCCCCACACATCAGTCAGGCCGTTGCCCCTGGTTACGTCCACCGCGGCCATGTAGTAGTGGTGGCCGGCTTGCTCCTTGTCAAACCTGCTCTGAGGTAACTGCTGTATTGTGAGCGCACGTTACATGAGCATGCGGAGACACATCTTAGGGTTGTAGCATTTTTTTCTGCACTTCCAAAACGCAGAGAAACGGATCCTGTTCCAAATCAATTCATCTCTATGGAGCAGGATCCGTTTATAAAGTCTGCGTTTTGGACGGATCCTGACCACTGCATTTTGGACTGGTAGCGTCCAAAACGCAGATGTGAAAGTACCCTAAGATGTGTCTCCTCATGCTCATGCAATGTGCGTTCACAATACAGCAGTTACCTCAGAGCGGGTTTGAAAAGGAGCAAGCTGACCACCACTACTACATGGCCACGGTGGCCGTAACTAGGGGCAACGACGTGACTGATGTGTGTGGGACAATGGATATACAAATAGGCAAATCTTCTAAACGGTACATTTTATATAACTAACTATACGAACTACATTTGTGAGATGGGAACACCCCTTTAAGTATGAATCTTCTGTTTCAGGAGGCAGGCTGTGGGCACATCTCTGAGATCCTCGCTGCACATGTGTTGATAGTACTGCCACTACCGCATACATGAGATTGCAGGGCCAGGCATCAGAGCAGCGAGGATGCCCAGCCCTGTCAATCTTACTGGGAGGGGAAGCGGTGCTTCGAGCATATCCTTTGCATATAACAAAGAATAAGAATTTCTCTGCAACTGTAATACTGATTGCAGAGAGAAAAGGCTCATTTTATTCACTATGATCAGCCCAACCAGACAGTATGAATTGAGTAGTAGTAGTAGTGACATATGCTCTTTAAAACAGCATGTTGTTAAAAGATGGACTTTCAGTTTAGGTGTATTGTGTATTATGTTGTATATTTCAGACCAACATATCTGGTTGATCACAGCAATCCATATAAAGTCTATTTAGGTGATAAGATATGTGCCAGGTTATATACTGTTATAATACCGCACCTCCCATCTCACTGTCATTTCATCTGGACGATTTGCTTCAACAAATATCAGATGTGGGTTATTGTCAGGAGCTAAAACAGAGCAAAAAAAGGCGTTCAGCATTATGATTTTTTCACATGCAAGTAAAAAGACCAAATCCTGTTCTTTGTATTGTAGTTTGGAAATAGCAGATGTTCTCCTACTGATCTATACCAGACTAATACTAATAGCAGACCATACTAATAGTAGAGCTGAAATACAGTGGCTAACCTCCACAAAAGACCACCCCTTGTCCTGATCAGATTTCCTGTGTCAGAGAGCACAGGGACACAGGGAGTGTCCAATTCCATATCTTATTGGGCTATATACTGGAATACATGCTGTAAGAGGTCAGTTACACTTTAGCTGTGAGGCCCAGGAGGTCTCTTGGGTGTAAAGGCTGTATTAGACCTGCAGATTGAGCAGGAGATTGTCCGGAGGTAAGCGTTCCTTTCCGGCAATTGCCTGGTCGTTAGTGGAGGAGACCACTGCTATTACATGCAGCAATCTCCTCCAGAGTATGGGGAGGAGTGATCTCTAATGGCAGCAGTATTATACTGGCAAATACTCGATAACTAGTGTTACTATGAACTCTTTTTAGCGATGATCTGGCAGACTATCTGCCAGCCTAATACACCCTTAAGACAAATGCTACTAACCAAGATGGTTTACTAAGGGAGATTCCTCCCCTGTGTACTTTTCCAATCATATTTGATGTCCCATATTTTACATTTCAGCTTTAAAGAGGACCTGTCACCACTCCTGACATGCCTGTTTTAATAGCTTCATGCATTCCCCATGTAATAACTCTGGAACATCTATTCTTATGACTCTATGTTGTGCCATTCCTCTGTTATTTCTACTAGAAGTTATGAATGAATTGCTATTAGCCTTCAGTAATGGTACAGAGGGGAGGTAACCAGTTGGGGGCGTGAATTGCTAGCAGTCTGCAGTAAGGGTACAGAGGGGAGGTAACACACCCCCAACTGGTTACCTCCCCTCTGTACCCTTACTGCAGACTGCTAGCAATTCATTCATAACTTCTGTTAGAAATAATAGAGGAATTACACAACATAGAGCCATAAGTATAGATGCTCCAGAATTGTCATTACATGGGGAATGCATGAAGTTATTAAACCTTGCATGTCAGGAGTGGTAAAAGGTCCTCTTTAATTTCTGGTTGTAATGATTAAGGACATGTAGTTTTGTCCAAAACGCGTTTACGATAGGGGTGCTGTGATTATTTGTATGTTCTTGCTATACTCAAGAATAAAAGATCGTCACAGCTTTTAGGAACGGTGCTGCTTTTTACTTTGTGGAATCATTTCTAGTTGTAGGTTTTATTTGGCCTAAACTTCATGGGAGTCATTTTGCATCTCTGTATTATGCCTTTAGTGCAAATAATCCATGTTAATTTAGTTAGAGTAATATCTGCAGTAAAGGGCTCTCAACGCAGGCTCTGATCTGATCATTGTGGTTGAGTGAGGATTTAGGTAATCCAGGGTTGAGTTTTGAAAATGAAGGGGATTAAGGGGATACAAGGTTACCTGCAGGTGGCGTGGCATAATTTTCAGAGACAAGACTTGCAGGACTGTTCCCAATTCCATTCACAGCAAAGACACGGAATTGGTAGTTATAATTAGGGATGAGCTCCACATGAACTGAAGTGACATTTCCAGGGACTCTGGTTACATCTTCCCATTCTCCTGGTTTATCAGTGCTCTTTATGGACTGGATGATAAATTCTACAAAGGTAAACATGAAATTATATACAGTAGCTATACATGCAAAATTCCAAAATACACCAAATCCTCACTCAAGAGACCACCCGTACGAAACAGATTATGCTTCTCATCATCCTTTGTTAGGCTTTTTACTGGTGCTTGCCTGTTCCTGTCAGTTCCCATAGACAATGAAGTCAAACTCATAGGATTAGTTTATATACAGTTGAGTCACATTACTATGACCACCAGCTAATATCCAGAGTAGCCACCATGTGAAGCAGCTAGACGAACTGAGAGTGACTCAGTAAGGTTCTGGTAGGTTGTCACAGGTATCTGGAGCCATGCTGACTGCAGTGCATCCCACAGCTGCTGGAGGCTGTGTGGGGGAGGATCCATAGAGTGAACATGATGATTAAGGTGGTCCCACAGACGCTCAATTGGGTTCAAGTCTTGAGAAATAGGGGGCCAAGGTAGTACTTGGAAGTCTTGGTCATGCTCTTCCAACCAATGTCAGACATTTAACCATGAAACATGTCGCACTGTCTTGCTGGAAGATCCCATACGCCCCAGGGAAGACAATCAGCATGTATGTACACAGCATGTACACAGGGGTGGGATTCAAATTTTTAACAACAGGTTCCCTACTCAACGGCGGACACACAGCGTCACAACATGTTTACATATACATACACCATATATATGCAAAACACATACATACTGTATAAATACACCAAATACATGGTACACATACATAAATACACTATAGATACACTACACACACATACCACCCAACTAAGGAGCTAAACTATCAGCGGTGCATGAAGCAATGGAAGTGAACATCTCCAGCTACCCTGCCGCCACCAGAGCACCGGATCGGGACTCAGCCGGTAACACGGTTCTCCAATCCAGTCATAATTTTAATTTCAAAAAGTATTTATTGAATTGATTGCAAGTTTATACAGAAGTACATAAGTAAACAGAGTTCTCCTATGAGTGTAAGCAATTATAGGATATAAAGTACGTAAGTTTCTGATATTGAACAGAACAGTTACATATTATAAAGTTATTTATAAACATGAGTTGTCTAATTCAATTAGAAGTAAATAAGAAGAAGATGGACCTCGGGACTCCCCCGGTCAGAGGAGAGAAAAGAAGAGAAGGGGACAGAAACATGTATTATAGTCTTCCATGGTCCAAGTCATCCGGTTAAAGAGAGAGGTAATATTGTAGGTTAGGAGATTTAGAGCAATTCAGCCAAGGGCTCCATATAACCCTATGGATGACTGCTGATATCGAAAGAAAGGGTGTACGCCATTTGGACGCTATGTGAATCCTCAAAATAAATTGGAGGAGTTTATATTCTGTATAATTGAATGTTGGTGGTTTAAGGCCTAGGAGATAAATAGGTGCTGACAGGGGAAGATCCCCTTCCGAATACTTCAATCAGACCCCTTTTAATATTAGTCCAGAATCTTCTCACCACAGGAAAGGTCCACCATGTATGAAGAGTATTTCCTACGTCCTGGCAACCTCTAAAACATAGTGGGGAGACTGATGGGTAAATGAGATGTAATCTGGAGGAAACAAAATATACTCTATGAAGAATCTTTAAAGAGGTTTCCATTAAGGTGACCTGCCAGCTCCCTTTACTGGTCATAGTATAACACTCGAACCATTGTTCCAAAGTGAGAGTCTCCCTCAAATCCACCTCCCATCCATGCATAAAAGCTAATTTGGTATCGGGGAGCGGTGAGTTTAGGATAGAGTAAATGGACGAGAGAGAGAGCCCTTCTCCAATGCTCTATATTTACAGAGTCTTTCAAATGGCGTGTAAGTAAGCATACTATTTACTGGAATCTGGGATGTTAGGAAGTAGAAGACCTGAGTGACTCTAAAGAGTTCAGATGGTGGAGGAGAAAAAGCAGATATAAAGTACGCTCTGGACATGAGCTGAGAGCGAAGTATAAAATCACCAACATAGCGTACTCTGGTATGTTTCCACCAAAAAAACGCATTTGGCGGTAAACCTGGTGGAAATAGGGGGTTTCTGAATAATGGATGCAAAGGAGAGACCGGGCTTTGTAGTTTATATTTAAACCTAACTTTCCACCACAATTGCAACATAAGATAGGGGATTTTTGCGGCAGGGTCAATTGTTCCCAAAGGGATGTCGGGCGACCATATTAATTCTAGTGGTGATACTGGTTGTAGAAGATCCGATTCCAAAGTGACCCATTGGGGGAGGTGAGAAGGAGCATTAATCGAGACTAATTGCGATAACCTGGCTGCAATATAGTACTTGTAAAGGTGGGGGACTGAAAGTCCACCTACTCTCTTATTTAGGTGCATTATATGTCTAGCTATTCGAGGTCTCTTATAAGCCCATATAAAGCGAAAGATTTCAGTCTGTAATGACCGCAGAGCAGAACCTGTTATCGGCGAGGGGAGGGAGCGGAATAGGTACAGTATTCAGGGTAAAGTGACCATCTTGACGGTGTGTATTCTACCTAACCATGAAAGATTAGGGTAGTTCCAATTTAACAGATCTTGGAGGAGTGTGGGGAGAAGACGAGCGTAGTTCCATTTAAAAGTGGAGTCAAGGGTTTTCGACAAGTTGACCCCTAAGTAGGGGAGATAATGATCCCTATTTGTAAATCCAAAATTAAGGGAGAGTAAATCCCTTATGTGCTGTGCTGTGTTACAATGTAGGACCTCTGATTTTTTTGCGTTGATCCGAAGGCCAGAAAAGCCACCAAATGTATTCAAACATTGCATTAAGTTAGGCAATGTAGTCAGGGGGCGTGTGATAGTGAGAAGCATATAGTCAGCAAATAAGCTCAGTTTATACTCATGCGTACCAATCTTAACCCCTGCTATGTTTGGATTGGTGCGAATCATTATGGCCAACGGTTCAATAGCTAAGGCGAATAGGGCAGGAGAGAGGGAACAACCTTGACGAGTACCTCGACTGATGTGGATAGGGATTGGATTATCGGTGGGCAATTTAAGAAAGGCTGTGGGGGTCGTATAAAGAGTCTGTATAGCGTGTAAGAACCAGTCATAATTTTAATAACCGGATCTGGAGAACTGGAGGGAACTGGCTGAATCCAATGCCTGGGTGTATGTGATATGCAGGGATGGATTTATACCCAGATAGGATGAGAGTGCCTTCCATATGGATGAGTAGCCCCGATAATACCACAAAAATCTTCCCCAGACTATAACGATGCCACCACCAGCTTGTGTTCTTCCAGCAATGGTTGCAGGGTTTTTATTCTCTGATGTTTCTTGCCTGACATGCCAACGTCCATCCGTTCAGTGAAGCAGAAAATGTGACGTATCGGGGAAGGCAACGCTTTGCCAATCAGTGGCGCTTCAATTCCAATACTGTCGCGAAAATTTAAGTCTTTTCTGCTGATGAAATTTCGCAGTGACCATCCGTCTTCTTTGGAGCCCTGTATGCAGTAGGGTTCGCTGAACCGTTGTTTTAGACACACGTCTGGTAGCCACTGGTTCATTTTGGTGGTGAGCTGCTTCATTGTATTGTGTCGGCCCACCCTTGCGCACCTTCATAGCTGACATTCACATCTCACATCAATGGCACGTGGTGCTCCACAGTTTCTATGTCGCTTATTCACAGTGGTGCCATGTGTCCACTCACGATACACTTTTACCACAGCAACAGGAGAACAGTTCATAAACTGCACAGTTTCAGAAATGCTGCCATCCTTGGCCCGAAAGCCAATAATGATCCTTTTTTGCAAATCTGACAAATTTGTTTCTTTTACCCATGACAGCAACGAGGGATATGTGTGCAGACAGTCTATAGCACACCTTATATACCCACCAAGCCAGCTCTTGATATGTGACTTCCTTCAAGAGCTGTGCATTGTGAATGTCAAAAGTAGTAAGTAGTCATAATAATAATATGACAGAACTGTGTCTATAAAATAATAATAATAATGCAAATAATAATATTCATAATAAAGATAAACCTGAAATAGGGCTGTTGTGACTATCCCCTGGTGTCCAGGACAATACAACACTACGGTTCTGCTTTTCCAAAAGCTGCACATTTTCAGGAGGCATTGGAACATCTATGAAAAAATAAACACTTTTTTTAAAATATGGATTTATGAAGTTTTTCAGTACTTTTCAAACACTTTTACAGAGCAATGGGCTGCCGCTTTGTTCCTCCTTCAGACATTGTATTCTCAGCTAACGGAAGAAATCAGGGGTACATGGAGGTGCAACTTTGGCCAATTACAGGTTACTGGTACAATGTTACTTATTCATACAAAACATATTCATAATTCATAATGCCCTAAAGTGCATTTGTCAGCAGATTTGTACCTTCGCATATGTTAAAACTTTATTTTTCTCAGCAATGCGAAATGCGAATATGAACATGGGACAGACACAGATGTCTTCAGCTGCCAAGTGCACATGTAACAGGTCAGCCAGTTTCATAATTACACTGGACACACCTTTAAAAGAAAGTTTGTAACATACTAACTACTGAAAATTTGCGGGAATTGGTCTCCTGGAACCCAATCATGTGAGGCTCCTTTTCTAAAAGTTTACTTTCCACTGATGTCACACCATTTACCAGGTTTCTAATCTGGACAATGGATGAGACATCACTTCCACTGTGATGGGGCCATAACTTTTTCTCTTCCTGGTGCACACGTAAAACTTCTTAATCCATCTAATCTAGGCATGTGCCAAGGAGAGAAATAGTTCTGGCCCCGTTAACAGAGGAAGTAACATTTCTTCCATAAACCAGGCCAGAAACCTGGTAACATTTTCCTACAGGTGTGTGCTGTGTAATTATGGTGGCTTTGCAGGACCAACTAAGCCATGGAAAGCCCCTTTAAATGGGTTGTCTGGCCATTATTTTTCTTTTTAAAAAGAGTCAGAATGGCTTAAAAAAGTCATACACATATCATTCATCACTCGATGCTGCCACTCCACCTGGGTCCATGGCAGTCTTTACTTCTTGGTTCCTCTTGACATGGAAATGTGATTGCTCAACCAATCACTCATTGAGGCAGATCACTGATTTGGCCATTGGAGCAGCAGGGGATCAAGTGAAGTAAGTACGACATTTTATTTATTTTTAAGCCATTTTGACCCTTTAAAAAATAATAATGGATGGATAACTCCTTTAAGCAGTGCAGCAAGCCCCACCGAAGTGGAGCAGACAATGGGGGTGGTAGTGGCTCTGGCTGCAACAGTGGCACTCCTCACACCGATGCTCCCCAGGGCCAGGGCAGTGTTAGGAGGGCACACCCTTTCTTTCTTCAGGGCACACCTTAATGTTGGGACTCCTGCCTGATGGTAGTTGGGTTGCCCTTGGTGCTGTGGGTTTGGTGCGGGTGCAAAGCAGAAGATTTACAATGCAGTGACCGGTAAATGGTGCTGGAGTCAGTAACCAGGCCAGTTGTAGAAAATGAACACATCTCTCTTTACTAAGGTGCAAAACAGGAGTTGTAGTACATCCAGTGGTATCAAAACACAGTTCCAAACAGTTCACAGTGCAAATCTTTCTAGATAGCAATGTATGGATATAGGCCAGGGTGGAGGTTGTAGTACTCATTTAGTCTATCTTTCCAAAGTTTCTCTCTGCAGAATCTAAGGCTGAAAATATTATTCTTGCAATGATGACTGTAATTCCCAGTGGGGCGTACAGGATTAAGATACAATGTGCCAGACCGTGACCATGAGTGAAGGGTGTTTTAACAATTTTCCTCTCACTGCAGTAAAGTCTTTGCCTTTAAGTATCAGCCTTAAAGGGAACCTGTCATCTCCGAAACACCCCCTGAACTAGAGTAAGTGTTGTATAGTGTAAGTGATGCTGAATCCGAATATGTAAGTTTTATCTTCATACTCACTTCCATTCCGTCGCTGTGCTCCCACAAACCTGCAGTGAAATGCACTCACTGGACTCCAGTGCTCACTCACATAATGGAGAGGACTCAAAGAAGAGTCCAGTGAGTGTATTTTACTGCAGGTTTGTGGGAGCACAGCAACGGAATGGAAGGGAGTATGAAGATAAAACTTACATATTCGGATTCAGCATCACTTACACTATACAACGCTTACTGTAGTTCAGGGGGTGTTTCAGAGATGACAGGTTCCCTTTAAAGACCAAACACCTTACTGACTGACTCCAATGCCATGCAGATTCTGGACCTTCCTGGTTCTCTCTTTTTCTCTCTGGAGAACTGTGGAGTACAGATGGTTTTCTTTTTGTGGATCTCTCAAATATAGTAGTTCTTCTATGCTCAGTCCTAGTACTCTGAGAAGTGGGCACATGTAGCTTCTCACACTGCTGTTTTTGAGTTAGGGAAACAGCATAGGTTGCTGTGCTACTCTGTTTCTGTAGTTCTCATGCATCGCAATGGGAGCTACTGAAACAGCGAGGACCGGAGCGCTCTGCTGTTTTCTGGCCGGGAGGTGGTCGGGACTGTGTCTCATCTCGCTTTAGTATATTATATAACCTTTCACAACAAATTTGCAAATACCCTATTCTGGGAAACTGCAGCTGTTCAAATCACAGTCTGGATTTTATTGTAGATACCTCGCACTGTTAGATGACTCTCAGCCGACATTGAATCCAGCCAAGTACTGACGATGCAGTTATAGGTCCCTCCGTCTTCCCAGTTTACATCATTTATAGACAAACGGTTTAAGTTCACTTGTATCCTGTATTAAAGGCATAGCACAAAGCATAAGTAAACACCTAACCAATAGGAGGTACCCGAGATAACCAAAACCACTAGTATGTAAGTTTGCTAGTTTTTACCTCCCCTACAAAGGGATTTTTATATGATATCTGAGACTTTACTACTGATGACCTATTTTCAGGATAGGTCATCAGTATCTGATCGGTGGGGGTCCCGCCAATCAGCATTTTGAGAAGGCACCGGCGCTCCCAGTAGTGCCGTGGCCTTCTCTTAGCTCACCAAACACAGTGTTGTCCATTACATAGTGGCGCTACTGTGAGCACAGGTGTGTCCCCCACCAGATGACAGGCCATCAGTAGTAAAGTCTCAGAAAACCCCTTTAATACTTTCTCAATTTATATACATATGTATATATTTTTTAAACTTGGACTGCAAGCACAATTTAACATCAGAATCATACCCTCCAACAGTACCTCCAAATAAGAGAAACTTATAAAGATTTACATAGAGAGTGTTTCTAGCTAGTTTGAGGACATTCCCCTGAGGAACAGGGGTAGGTTATAAAATGCCCTGTGATTTGAGACTTAACTGGAGCTAGTATCTAAAGAAATGGTTCAGATCAGGTATAGACTTTTTTAATTAAAAAAAACATACACATTTGCGTAAAGAATAAAAGTATTTTTTTTTCTTGGGAATGCCTCAACTGATAGTCATAAGTCAGGTCAATAATTTTAATCAGAAAATCAACCCTTACAAGCAATTTTCCTTTTTTTAATAGGATTGATCCTGCTGACAGGTGCCCTTTAAGTAGGTGGCAAATACCTTTTGTTGTCCTCGCTGAGTTCCTGACCATCTTTCATCCAGGTAATTCTCACAGAAGAACAGAGGTGAGGATCACACTGAACGTGACATGTTAGGGTTATGGAATGCCACCTTCTAACCCCAGGATTTTCTGGAGACACGTATCCTTTTGTAGGTTCTAATTAAAAAAAAAACAACAACCCACATACATAAAGTTACTGCATAAAGCAACACACAGTATTATCTTCTGATAGTGAACGTGCCATACCTCGAAGTATAAGGTTTGCTGTAACTGAAGCTCTTCCTTTGGTGTTTGTCACCTCACATGTGTATGACCCGGCGTCCTTTGCTTCCAGCTCCCATATATGAAGGGTACCATTGTTATCTATTATGTACTGGCCACTTTTAGGTTGAACTGTTCTTCTCCCGTGATACCTTACAGAAATACACTTTATCAAATGTCAGTGTAGTTTGTATACCTACCTGCTACTGGTTATAAAATCTAGAAATATACAATTTCCTTGATTCAAAATACCAAAATATATTCTATATCCATATTCCTCCATCTTTTTAAAAGCCGAGAGCCACAACTCCTGGTTGGTTTATACTAACATTGCAGCTCACCATTTGTGCTCATGCACACAACCGTATGTATTTTATGGTCTTCAAAACATGGATCTGCAAAAAAAAAAACGGATGATGTCCATTTTACTTCCGTTTTTTTTGTGGATCCTTTGTAACCATGCCTGTCCTTATCTGCAAAACAGACAAGAATAGGACATGTTCTATTTTTTTGTGGAAAGGACTTGCGGACATATTGATATGAAATGCACATGGAGTCATTGACCGTTTTTTGCGGCCCCATTGAAATGAATGGCTCTGCATATGGGCTGCAAGAAAAATGGAACGGACACGGACAAAAAATACTTTTGAGCATTAGCCCTTTCAGTGATATGTCTGTATTAAATAGATGACCTCATATTACCCAAGTTATGTTACATAGTCAATGGGGATAAAGCGGTTTGTGGAATTATCTGGCTATGCCGGTTTTCTGAATGCAGATGTGAATATACCCTAACAGGCTAAAGAAAAATTCACTTACCATACAATGTCAGCTACAGGAAAGGCAAAATTATTGCAGAGTAATGAGACATTCTGCCCCCATACTGCTGTGTACGTCGTGTTCTCATCAGTGAATATCAGTGGTACAATGTCTATAGGATGACAAAAAAAATAAAATAATCATGGCTGCATAATTGAGAGGGTGATTGACAGGGACAGGTGAGATGACTATGTAGGAACCTGGACCTTTCAATCAGGTAGGAGGGGGAGTAGCTGGCAGAGAAAGCAGGGGGGCAAGGGTGCACACAGCGGCTTGGGCCCACCCTTGGGGCACTTAACTGCTCATCTGCATATGGATCAAAAGTACTTTTTCTCCATAATGAATCATAGGGTGGCCAGATGCCCGGTTTTATGCCGGACAGTCCGCTTTTTTTTTTACTCCCTGTCCGCTGTCCGGCGCACGGCCTGGATGGACTCAGGAATTTATAGTAGCTCACGCTCGGACAGCAGCATTGTGCTGTCTGAATGTGAGCTGCAGGCAAAAACTGACCCTCCCCCCTGCAGCTCACCCAATGTTCTTCCAGTGTTTTTTTTTTTTTTTATCTTCGTCGGCAGTGGGGACGTGGCCTAGCTGAGGCCAGAGTGTATGGCTTTTGGGGGTGAACGGAGTGGCGACCCTAATGAAGCAACAGATCACTAACTGAGAGGTATCATTACATCCATACCATTTCTTGGTAGCAGGCTATCTTTAGGGCATATCGATATCAAAAACAGAGGGTCAGATGCTATGAATGCCTCTTTATTAGCCAGAGTGGAGAGTTACTGCAAACGGATCTGAGAAACCACATTAGACTATGTATTCAATGGTCTCTCATTCATTTGGATTGGGGCCATGTAATACTGCATTACTCCTGCAGAGGTCACTACAGGGCAAATGTTTGGCCACCCAGACTTAATCTAGATAACAGCAGAACACTGGGGTTCAGCGCTGAGAAAAAATTTAGAGGGACAACTCTTTTAATTTATTGTTCTTGATGCAATGAACCATCAGTTGTTAATTTGCTTTACATCTAGCTAATGCAAAGATTTGTTTTCTTTTGTAAATGTTAAAGGAATTTAGTTCTCTACAGACATCATTGCTTGCTGTCCCCAGTGGAGTTTACAATCTATATTCCTTATCAGTATGTCTTTGGAGTATGAGAGGAAACCAGAATACTCAAAGGAAACCCATGCCAACATAGTGAGAACATACAAACTCCTTGCAGATTTGGCTCTTGCTTGAATTTGAACCCAGGCACCAATGCTAACCATTGAGCCACTGTTCTGCCCCATTTACCCAACTTAAACATCTAAGGCTACTTTCACACTAGCGTTTTTTAATTCCGGTATTGAGTTCCGTCATAGGGGCTGAATACCGGAATAAAACGCTTCAGTTTTGTCCCCATTCATTGTCAATGGGGACAAAACTGAACTGAAGACAACGGAATGCTCCTAAAAGCATTCCGTTCCGTCTTCAGACCGGAGAGCAAACCGCACCAAGACGGATCAGTCATGACCCCCAATGAAAGTCAATGGGGACGGATCCGTTTGGTGTGACACAATGGTAATCCGTCCTCCATTGACTTTCAATGGAGTTCATGACGGATCCATCACCTGCACACATACATACATACACATAAACATACACAGACATATACACATACAAATACACATAGATACTTCATACCTCCCAACTTTGCAAAGAGACAAAGAGGGACATATTGTGCGGTGCGCATAGCGCGCCGTGGTAAATTTTTTCAGCACTAGACCATACTCCTAACTCCGCCCACTATAAGCTAATCTCACCCAGTCCCCTTACTGCACGGGGATAATAAACACAGTGATGTCAGAGATAATAAACACAGTGATGTCACCGTACAGGGATAATAAACACAGTGATGTCACAGTACAGGGATAATAAACACAGTGATGTCACCGTACAGGGATAATAAACACAGTGATGTCACAGTACAGGGATAATAGACACAGTGATGTCACAGTACAGGGATAATAAACACAATGATGTCACAGTACAGGGATAATAAACACAGTGATGTCACCGTACAGGGATAATAAACACAGTGATGTCACCGTACAGGGATAATAAACACAGTGATGTCACACTACAAGGATAATGAACACAGTGATGTCACAGTACAGGGATAATAAACACAGTGATGTCAGAGTACAGGGATAATAAACACAGTGATGTCACAGTATAGGGATAATAAACACAGTGATGTCACAGTCCAGAGATAATAAACACAGTGATGTCACAGTACAGAGATAATAAACACAGTGATGTCACAGTACAGGGATAATAAACACAGTGATATCACAGTACAAGGATAATAAACACAGTGATGTCACAGTCCA
Source organism: Rhinella marina (assembly GCA_900303285.1). Lineage (NCBI taxonomy): Eukaryota > Metazoa > Chordata > Amphibia > Anura > Bufonidae > Rhinella > Rhinella marina. The sequence goes on along the minus strand of ONZH01028414.1, from coordinate 186,647 downwards.
GAGATAATAAACACAGTGATGTCACAGTACAGGGATAATAAACACAGTGATGTCACAGTACAGTGATAATAAACACAGTGATGTCACAGTACAGAGATAATAAACACAGTGATGTCACAGTACAGGGATAATAAACACAGTGATGTCACAGTACAGGGATAATAAAAACAGTGATGTCACAGTACAGGATAATAATCACAGTGATGTCACAGTCCAGAGATAATAAACACAGTGATGTCACAGTCCAGAGATAATAAACACAGTGATGTAACAGTCCAGAGATAATAAACAAAGTGATGTCACAGTCCAGAGATAATAAACTCAGTGATGTCACAGTACAGAAATAATAAACACAGTGATGTCACAGTACAGGGATAATAAACACAGTGATGTCACAGTACAGGGATAATAAACACAGTGATGTCACAGTACAGAGATAATAAACACAGTCATGTCACAGTACAGGGATAATAAACACAGTCATGTCACAGTACAGGGAAAATAAGCACAGTGATGTCACAGTACAGAGATAATAAACAGTGATGTCACAGTCCAGAGATAATAAACACAGTGATGTCACAGTACAAGGATAATAAACACAGTGATGTCACAGTCCAGAGATAATAAACACAGTGATGTCACAGTACAGAGTTAATACACCCCTTTCTGCCCCTCATAGAAAGTTAAAAAAATAAATAAAAACCTTATACTTACCGTCTTAGTGGCAGCAGCATCACCAGCCGGACATCAGCTTCTCTTGTCTGGAGGGGGCGGGGCCAATGCTGACTGACAGCCGGCCCAGCAGCAGGATACAGAATGCAGCAGGAGGTATGGAGAGCTGCAGGGGGGGGGGGGACGGGAGGGAGGATGGATGGAAGAAGCAGGCAGTCGATTCCGGCTGTCTGCTTCTTCATGTAACAGACAACTGTCTCTACTTCCTATGGACGCAGAGACAGCTGCCAGAGACTGGGACATACCTCCCCCGTGCCGGGACAGCGGGACAGCCACTGCAATCCGGGACTGTCCCGCTGGATCCGGGACGGTTGGGAGGTATGACATACTTACATGCTCCTGGCAGGTCTCCACAGGGCAGGAGAAGCAGGACGGCGTGCACATAGGACGATGGGCGCTGTGGGGAATCGTCCTATGTGCGCGCCGTCCTGCTCCTCCTGCGCTGTGGAGACCTGCCGGGAGCATGTAAGTATGTATGTGTATTTGTATGTGTATATGTCTGTGTGTGTGTCTGTACTGTGTGACATGTGTGGGGCTGGAGCGCGGTTCCGGCCCCACACATGTGCCTGCGGCAGCACGGATCCGGCGGCACCCTTCACCTGCCGGATCCGTGCTGCCGCTACTGTGAAAGAGGCCTTAGGCATTTATGGAATATCCCCAGGATATTCTATAAATGTCTGATAGATGCAGGTCCCCACCTACGGGACTTGCACATTCTGTATCTCCAGATCTCTCAGAGAGAGTCATGCATACATGACCACCTCTCCTTTATAACAGGGGGTGTTAAGTGTAACACTTTCTGGAGAGAAGTTTTGGATACTGTATATCAGATCAGAATACAGATCATGATGCAGTAATTATGATTTATATGGCAGCATCACCTCTTCCCGTCAAACACCATATATGTACCATTGGAAGTTGAAATATGCGTGACTTCTGTGCTAGGGGCCGTTCAGACGGGTGTGTTGTTGCGGATCTGCAAAAAATGCGGATCCGCAAAATACGGATGCCGGCCAGTGTGTGTTCCGCAATTTGGAACACACATGGCTGGCACCCCATACAAAATGCCTATTCTTGTCCGCAATTGCTCTAACATGCTCTCCGCGATCTAATGCTGCCCGTTGAAATGAATGGGGCCGAATCTATTCCGCAAAATTGCAGAATAGATGCGACCCCATTCACACGGTTGTGTGAACGGGCCCTTATACAGACACATACACCAGTGATTGGAGACAGCTCTGATTATGGGCATTTAACCTCTTAGATGCCATAGTGAATTGCAGTCATGGCCCTGGAAAGGCCCTCCACTGACCAAATGCCTTTTACAACGACATGATTGCAAGAGTTGTTTGCTTACTATAGCAGATGAGAGCCTTGTGAAGGCTCCCAGGTCTGCCACCATAAAGTTCCTCACCGCTGTTTTTATGGCTACAGCGGTTATGTTCTGCGCACACAGGTCACCGCTGCAGACAGTCACTGGCCTCAGCAGATACGTCCAGCACACGGCTGAGGCCAGCGATTGGCTGCAGTGGTGATTTGTACTTGTGCTGGGAATGTCACCGCTGCAGCCAAGAAAGTGACATCAGCAGTGATCAAAAAAGTGAAACGTGTCCAAAAATGGTATCAATAAAAACTACAGATCAGCCCTCAAAATAGAGCCGTCACACAGCTGTACACAGAAATAAATATTTATTATTTATCTTTCACAGTTGTATTTAAAAAAAAAAATAAAAACATAACAAAACCTATATAAATTTGGTGTCACTGTATTCGGATTGAGCCGTAGAATAAAGCAAAAATTAAAAATGACTGAGGCCATCAATGCTAAATGATTTTTCTCTGTATTGACTCTGGGTTACGATCATTCAGGTGAATTGTGATGTTAAAGGCCAGTGTTTCCCAGACACTGGATAAAATACAAACTTCATTCAAATATTGTCCTGGTCAGATTTTAAATCGTGGCTCCATAATTTAAGACAGCCTATGAAATAGCGGTTCAAGTGTGACTCACCATGTTTCTCCTGAAATGATTGAGGTTGACTTACCTACAACATCAATGTTGGCACTGGTGAAAATAGTCCCATGCTTATTAGAGGCTTCACACTGGTATACTGCACTATCCGATGTCTGAAGTGAGTGAATGAATATTATGCCTCCTGTCATCTTATGATTGTGAGGAAGTGTATCTCCTTTATGTGAGAAAAAAAAGGATAGAAACATGTCAAAGGACAGCAATCACTGCACAAACTTAGTAGAGATCAATGTGCAACGATCCAGCAGGGGGAGAGTCGGGAGGAGGGAAGTGGTAGTAGTGGCACTGATAGGAGTAGTGGTGTTTTACAGTAGCTGTCTTCCAACACTCCCTGGGGCCATGCAGTGAATGGAGTGCACACCTGTTCTTCCCTCAGGGCACACCGTGGACCTTTTGGGGGTTTCTGCCTGGTGTTGGATGGGATACCCTTGATTTTAGGTAGATGTAGGGGCTGGAGGGTGGAGGATGGAGTCAATGACCAAGCCCAAGTTAGTTATAATAAATAAAGTCTCCCTTTACTGAATTGATAATGGGACAGGTAGTAGTACAAATAGCCGTAATAGGCACAGTTCCAAAGTATGTTACAGTGTAGTCTTTTCCCGATAGCCGTGTATAGACAGCAACGATGATAATAGTAGTACTACTCCCTGTCTCTCTCTTTAAGTATACTTTTCTGTCTCTCCAAGTAACAACAGGCATAAAAATCTATTCTCATTAACTCTTTTTGCAGTTCCCAGTTGCAGGTCACAGATCTTAGATCCGGATTGCCAGTCCATCTCAAATTGTGGTGGACACCGAAGCAATATACCCTTTTCACAAGCAGTAAAGTCTTTAGCCATTAACGTGTAGTACCTGAATACTGAATACTGCACAACCTTGGTGTTTCTAGACTTTCTATGAAAGCCTCTCCCTCAGGGGTAAGTTGTTCTCCTGCAGCTGTTCAGTCTCAGAAACAGTGGGGGGAATTTATCATTAGGAGAATATTTGAAGTCAGTTTTGCTTGCATCTATGTTGGAGTACTTTGTGCCACATTTATCAAACGTCACAGGTTGTTTGATAAATGTGGCTTGTCCTTAAACCTAACACTTCTGTCTAGAGAAGCTACTCCACTTTTCCTACTCCACCCTCCTCCTGGAGTGAGATTGCGACTATTTTGCGACTTTTTTTTAAAAGTTGCAATGATAAATCTGGAGTGAAACTCATTTACATGGCTAACCACACCCACTTTTCCACCCATATTACAAACTGGAGTGAGTGGTGTACACATGCAAAAAGTCGCAAAAAAATGCGCAAAAAAGTCGCAAAAGCCCTATCGTGCGACTTTTTGAACACAGAATTCTGGAGTGAAGGTGTGATAAATCAGGGCCAGTGTTTCCTGGATGAGGCTTCTATTTGGGTCTACTTGGCAGCTCCTCACACATGCAGATCTTGCTTTTAGCTCAGCATAACTAAGACTCTCCACTAGCTAGGGCATAGGACCAACTCATCACCCTGCAAATTAGGCTAACACTGTCAGTGATAACTGTATTTTTCCCATACATCACCATGTAGGATACACAGTGCATAAAGAAATTAGTGCTTTGGACATTAAATGACAGCATTTAAATTTTGAAAAACAATTAACTTTTAGCAATCATTCGGTAGATCACTGCAAATGCAATCTGGAAACTGTATTATTAGTTATATTACTGGTCATGAGGATCTACCATGAGGCACAAGTTTCCTGTGTGTTTCTTACTGTCAGTCTTCCAAATATATATTGTAATCCAGTGACAAAATATAGTCTGCTGTGATTGTAAGCCTGTAATCTGTGGATAGGCCTGCAGGGTAAGAGGAGTGATTTAGAAATTCTCTGAGACCGTGATAGCTGGATATTTGCACAGGGGTAGACAATCCATAGTCCCTTTAATATGGATGTTCTGATCTTACAATGTAAAGTGAAATGGATTACGGTTACAGAAGGTATTTCTTGAGCTTACTTCTCAAAGGGATTCCATTTCTTTGCCAATGAATTTCAGGTTCAGGTGTCCCAGTGGCTGAACAGTTCAGGATAACCTCAGACTCCACTGCTTGTATAGAGCTCTTCAGCTGTTTTATCCATCTGGGAGGCTCTAAAATAGTGAATACAACAGCTAAGAAATTGATGTAAGCTGAAATCAATACATCATATGCAAATGTTCTTTATTTAGCAGGTGTATGATGTTCAAAATGAGCTGCTTTTTTGAGGTTGGGTTTTCAGGTTCAGGTTCTCCAATGCAGTATTTGAAGCGAAAACCCAGGTAGGAATCATAAAGGGAGAATAAGGCCTGTATTAGATCTGCAGATCAGCATTTCGATTGTCGGGAAGGAAGCATTCCTGCTTGTCAGTGGAGGAGATTGCTGCTATTAAATGTAGCGATCTCCTCCACAGTATGGGGAGGAGTGATTGCTAATGCCATCGCTAATCCCTATACAGTCAATCCATACAATCATTATTTGCTAGCTGCAGAACGTGAATAGACACCACGATCTGCCACTGGCAAATTATTATTATTATTTTTTAGCCTACTTAAAAATTGCAATTGCCCGTGGAATGAGCGTTTGCTCGTTCATCTGGTGCGCGGCGTCAACTTTATACAGGTCATCCCTAACGAGAGTTCCTACGAGCCCTTGTTAGTGCTGATCTGCCAGACTATCTCCAGGTCTAATACAGCCCAAATTACAATGGACAGATTCTGCCTCACCTCTTTTTTGAGTCTTTTCCTGGTTTTGGCTACAAAAACTGCATCAGAAAGCCTGAATGTGTAAATACAGCCTAAAGGTGTTCTATGGGTTTTAACAAGCAAGCACTTGTGGATATAGGCGTCCACTGTGATACAGACTTGATGTTAGCCTGGCCTAGCAATGGTTTAGGTAGGTGGTGGTGTCTCAGCTGTTGTCCCACACCTTGCAGCAGTGTCTGTAAAGCTGTCTTGCTGCACTGATGCTTTCTTGAAGCTGTGCTCTTGAATTTTCCTGATCTTTCTGGGGTATTGGTCTCACAGGAGAATAAGATCTGGTTCCTGAGTTTTCCACTCACAGGGGAATAAGACAGTTCCTGGGAGTGGGAGCTCTGCCATGTGCTTCCTCACTCCTCCACTATCTACACTGGAAGGAAGCAGGAGCAGCCCACTCCAACTAAGAGGGGAGGAACAGGGGGGTAGCCCTGGTGATGCCAACCATTGCCAACCATTTCTCCCCTAGGTGGAACTTACTGCTAATACATAACATGAACATTACATAACAATATATATATATAAAACATAAAAATTGCAAATACCCCCAGGTCTAGAGTATTGGAAATATAATAGCTTCTTTCTGTTTGTAGGATATATGTGTACACAACACCCTACTCCATTCTGGGTTTTCTGTGTATCTGTTAGTGTTTTTCCAGCATACTTCTGTATTTAAACACTCTGGATTTGTATATTTTTACTTTAGGATTAAGCATGCAGGAGCATGTGAATCACATAAGCAGATGAAATTTTAACTTTGTTACGTGTCCAAAGATAAAATAAACTTTATATTTTATTGTTGTGCTGAACTTTTGGATATATTTCAGCTTAGTCCCATTCACTTGAATAGGACAAAGCTACAATACCCAGAAGAGTAACTATTAAAAATACAGCGTTCTGAGTCCAAACAGCACCTGATGTAAAAAATGTAGAGGCAGCAGCACTAATCTTATATTGCTAAACTATACTAAGGACAGGTCATCAATTATAAAAGGCTGAATAATGGATGGCATGAAGTCCAATGCATCGTACCATTTGCATTTTATTCTTCATGTTCACGTTTAACACTGTAGTTCCCCCATATAATCTGTTGATTTGGGGTGGGAGGTGGTAAGGAGTCCCTGCTGTGATGCTCCTTTTAATTCGTTTTTGGCTGGGAGATTTACAGTCTAAATATGGTTGATAAACAAAAATAGGGTGTAACTTGCTCCAAATTAAACAAGAAAAACTAGAATGAGCAAAGTATTGGTAGAGATAATAAGACTTAACATTTATTTATTCCTTTAAAATAATTTCCCTTGTGTCAAATGCATAGATATTGCACTATATCAAAAAATGGTAGGAGTTGGTGCTCGGCGGCACTACGATAAACCCAACGGTCCTACCGTAACCAGGGAGGTTTCCATCAGTCGTTCTCGTCCAGGACTCCACCATAAAAGATGTCAGCTGACCCTGAGCTCTATGACAAAGGAGAAGACTGAAGACGGGGTATATTATCCCTGATATTTCCCTAAGGGGGGGTGCCCCCCTTAGGGAAATATCAGGGATAATATACCCCGTCTTCAGTCTTCTCCTTTGTCATAGAGCTCAGGGTCAGCTGACATCTTTTATGGTGGAGTCCTGGACGAGAACGACTGATGGAAACCTCCCTGGTTACGGTAGGACCGTTGGGTTTATCGTAGTGCCGCCGAGCACCAACTCCTACCATTTTTTGATATAGTGCAATATCTATGCATTTGACACAAGGGAAATTATTTTAAAGGAATAAATAAATGTTAAGTCTTATTATCTCTACCAATACTTTGCTCATTCTAGTTTTTCTTGGGAGATTTACAGTCATCATTAATGAAGAGAAATTTTAGAGGACAGATTGATAGTTTTAAACGTATTGTTACCTTCAACGATAACGTGAAACCTTTGCTGATCAGAACCCATCTCATTTTTGGCTTCACAAATATATACTCCTTGATCATCTTTAGTGATATCCTTGATCTTCAGTAGTGTCCCATGGCCTTCTACTATAGCACGGTGCTTTATTGATTCTTCACCTTCTTTTCGCCATTCATTTATAGGGGTTGGCCTAAAACCATCCAAATTGTTAGTATATACAAAAAAGACTGTAAAGTATTTAATCTATCTTGATTAAATATATAGCAAAACACCTTTTAGAGCACATTTGTATTCACCAAAGCGTGCATGTACATAATGGTTGACTTAAAGGGGTTATGCAATTCTAAAAATGCCCCCCACAATGCCTAGACCCCTCCTATAGATCATACTTTCCCCAGCACCTGCGTCACTCCGGATCACTGCATGCTCACCACTGCATCTCCCTGTCGCGTGGATCAAAACATCTAGCGACGGGGGGTTCAGCCAATAACAGTGACCACCCCCTTTCATCACGGATCACCCGTGGGGAGATGCAACGGCGGTCATGCAGGGATCTGGAGTGACATGGGTGCCTGGGAGCAGGGTAAGTATGATCTATAGGAGGGGGTCCAGGCATTGTGGGGGGCATTTTTAGAATTGGCTAACCCATTTAAGAAAATTAAATGGCAATGACCACAGGAAACATGAAACAATGAAATCTGCACTAGCTAGATTCAGTTCTGAAAAAAATAGATATTGTGTATGTAACTCACAGTCCTTCAGCGATGCATTCCAATTGTAGGACTTCACCTTTCAGCACAACAATTGGCTTATCCATCCCTCCTTGGGTTGTTAGTATGTTTGGGGCTCGATTTTTTATGACATTGCCTAAAAATATAGCACATTGTTTATTACAATTTTGGTAGAGCTTTTTCTGAGGCGCTACACTGGAGATGAGAACTATACAGGGTCTAATGGAATGGTGTTTTTAGCCTTAATGTGACTTTTGCTCATGAAGACAATATCTTGTAAAATGAAATCACAAAGGAAAATAAGAAAATGCAAAGTGATTAGTAAATGACACATAGCCTTACTGAATATTTCAAAGCAAAAGAGCTCCATTTTGGTTAAAAAAGGATAACTAGAGCAATGCTTGAGATCATAGCCATGATTAAACTGGAACACTGGGGTTTTGTGTCGGAATTTTTTTTTTAAAAATATGTTTGAGCCTTCTTTCACACCTACGGCCGAGTGATCCGACGGATAGGTCTGGCCGACAATGCCGGGAATTCTCAGCATAGTTGCCGGGTAGCGGCCAAACCTCTGCCGTATATTATAGTCAAGGGGGTCTGGCGGGAAGGCGGTAGTACCAGGAACAGCCTACCGGTGTTCCCTGCCACAAGTGTGAAATTAGTCTTAGCGACAACACTATGAATATTCTTGAGTGGCCCAGCCAGTGCCCTGACTTGAACCCAATTGGAGAAACCTGAAAATGGCTGTCCACCGACTATCCCCATCCAACCTGACAGAGCTTGCGAGGATCTGAAGAGAAGAATGGAGGAAAATCCCCAAATCCAGGTGATTAAACCTTATGGCATTATACCCAAGAAAACTGAAGGCTGTAATCGCTGCCAAAGGTGCTTCAACTAAGTCCTGAATAAAATCATATATTGCCCATTCCCTTCACACAGGTATGGTGATGGTTTGGTTGACCACCCTTCCAAGTATCTGTATTATTAACCGCTATATCTGTATAATGGCTTTCCCTTATACCCAGCTGCCTGATATTTCTTTTACTCAATCACCCACTTTCTTCTACAGGAGAACTCTGATTGCTTACAGCACCAATCAAAAGCACTAAAAGGAAGTGCTCATCATACCCATAACCCACTACCTAAAGCAACATCAGCAGCTCAAATACATCATCCTATAGGTTTTACAACAAAATGTGACGGCATCACATTAGTTTTTTTAAATCCATAAATACTGCCCCTCCCTAACTGGCACCCTAGTTGGCCGACCAACCCAATGTCCTGTTAGTAAAAATATCTTACTGTGTTGTATACTGAGCTTCATCGGAGTCCTCTGTGACATATGTCTGATTCTGGAATATACCGCAACACAGAAATAATCAAACGTGCTGTCCGTATGAACAACGTGTGCAAAGTATAATTTCCCATCAAGTCCAACAGACACACGCTTGCTCAGAGGGATCTGCCGTAGACCTAGAACAAAGTAGATTGACAAGAATCACACATACATTGCACTTTTCTACTAACCATATTTAGAGCAACCTGAAAGAAGTTGGAAAAGGAGATGTTCTGTTTCAAATCAGCTGTTCGATTAGAGGTAAATAACCAATATCTTATTTATGAAAAACTGTATAAGGTTTGGTCTAGGTCTTTTACCTAAAAGCTATGAACACCTTTGCGCTGATTTTATTTATTGTTCATTTGCTTCCTGTGAATGAAGCTTCCTTTTAATAGTCTTTTTTTAAATTCCCTACCATATTGCTTTTGCAGAGTGAGTGGAAGTCCTTCACCAAGCTGGTGCTGCTGCTTTAGACATAGGTCTTTCAGAGCACTGCTTCTGGTGGTTTTCTTTGCTCCAAGGAGGGTATCTCACAATAGCTGTGGATAGGAAGGAAACAAACACAAAGCAAGAGAAGACAGTATCATCCTAGACCCACAGATCCATCATGTATTAATGGGAGTGATGAAAGCCTAGGAAAAATCTGAAACTAGGAGAAGGCTGCAAAATGACCACCAAAGCGCTCTGAAATGAATGTACTGAAGGTAACCACTAACATAGGTAAACATATTTTTTTCTATTTCAAAGGTGTTCATAGAATTTCAAGTAATCTTTTAATAGTTGAGGTCTGTGAATTTACATTTCTCACTGCATCCCAATAATGTATATGATGGCCATAAAATTAGTTTAGAAAATTTTGGAAATGCAGATAAACACCAAATATTCTCAGAAATGCACTGGAGCTTCCTCAATCTACCCACCATGGGGAGTCCTATGACATGTTAGACATTTTCAGAAACAAGTATAATAAAAAAAATGAACATGCTATGCAACAGATATAAAGTCATAGCTTGCAAACTAGTATGATGTCTTACAGTATGATGGATACATACATACTAATCACCACTCAAAATTTCAGATCAGGGGCCTCAGACCATAGGATAGGTCGGCAGTGTGTTGTCAAGAAGTATTAGCCTAGCTCTGAGTTCATTCATGGGCAACATTAAGCAAGAAGGAAGAGGTGTAACTTTCACTTTAACTCTCACTTTAATGAGGGCAAAGCTGCAGACAATTGCTTCCTTCTACTGCGACACTCACCTGACTATTATATACTATATATCTACTATATATCATTTTAGTAGACAGAAGTGGTATGTATTGAAATACATACATGGTTAAGAGGGAAAATCAAACTTTTTAAGCCACAATATTAGCATAAAAAAGTTGCAAATTATGACAATTGCCATATTTGCGCCATAATTTGCGGCTTTTTGAGGTTTTTGCCACTTTTCTTAGTGGCAGGAGTGGAGTCTATCACAGCCCACCGGATTTACTATAAGTTACGCCAAAACTGGCATTAGTAACAGCATAAAGGGAACCTGTCATCAACTTTATGCTAACCTCACTGATGGCAGCATAAAATAGTGACAGAAATGCTGATTTCAGCAGTGTGTCACTCATGAGCTAAAAGTAAGTGGTTGCTGCGAACCAGCATCATAATCATTGCAGCTCAGGCCTTGAAAAGAGTCAAATCTACTTGAGAAGAGTCCTGGTCATTCATAATCTCCTGCTCTCCTCACCCATCTGCTGATGATTGGCAGTTCTCTCCTAGAGAGAAAGGGAGAAAACTAGGTAGAAGCCTGTCAATCATCAGCAGGTGGGCAGGGAGAGCAAGTATTCATGAATAACCATGACTCTTCTCAGGTGGCCGTGACTCTTTTCCAGGTCTAGTCTGCAATGATTGTGATGTTGGTTCTCGGCAACCACTTACATTTAACTTAAAGCAGCTCTGTCACCAGGATCAACCCTATTAAACCAGACATACTGGCTAGTAGAAGTCATCATGCTGATTAAAACTGTACCTTTCTTTTGTCTGTATGATAAATCAGCGTTTTTATTCATATACAAATGAGCAATTCGGGCTCAAGTAAATATCACATACACTATAGCTGCACCACACTGAGATCTGCTCAGAAAGCTATTACACATATTACTGCTTTATTCACAGTCAGTATATATGATTATACAGACACCAATAATGTATGTTGCCTTATAAGCATAAAAACACCATGAATCTCTATGAGGTAATGATATAGCTTAGTGGTATAGTGGGCTGCCCTGCATCTAGAGATCGTAAGTTTAAATCCCAGAAGAGGTATACATTTTCTGTTATTTTTTTTAAATTTAAAACCATATTATTTATATAATAAATAATATATAATAATAAGGCCTTACTATGTGTGATTATAATGCATGATTATAAAGAAACCAGTAATGTTTATTAGCTTTCTAATTATAATAAAGACATAGACTTTTGTTATGGGATAAATATAGAAGAAAAAAAATCAGAATTTTTTTTTTTGATGTTACTTCTAAGATTCGAACCTGGGATCTCTACATACAAAACCACTTAACCACCAAGCTATAGCATTACCACATAAAGCTGCTTGTCTTTTCTAGGCTTATCAGCTAACCTATATCACTGGTGTCTGTATGATCATATATTGTGCCTGTGAATAAAGCAGTGATACTGTATGTAGATGAGCTTTCTGAGCAGATCTCAGTGTGGTGAAGCGATAGTGTATGTGATATTTACTTGCTAGCACACAGCTCCTGGACACAGCTCTGCCCTCAGCCTGCTGTCTAGCCCTGTCAGTCAAGGGGAGGGGGGGCGTGTGAATAGCACAGGGGGTGTTACACAGCAGTGCTCAGAATATTCAGCCCTGCCTCTGAGTGCTTGAATTGCTCATTTGCATATGAATAAAAACGCTGATATCTCTGCAGCTATTTATCATACAGACAAATGAAAGGTATAATTTTAATCAGCATGATACGCTCTACCAGGCATTATGCCTGATTTAATAGGGTTGATCCTGGTGACAGAGCCTCTTTAAGGTTGACCACTTTGGCAATAATGTATTTTTATGTATTTTAAGTCATAAACAACAGGAAAGAGAAAAAATACAATAGAAATAAAAACTGATAGCAATATTGTGATTGCTGTACACTCTTACCTTGTGTCATCCAAACTACATTGACTGGAGGAATACCAGGGGGAGGGTCACAAATTAAAACCAGTGGGTCCCCTTCTTCTAATTCTATAGGAGGGATAACTTCCTTAGGAAATCTGGGATCTCCTAAAAATAGGGAAAATATGTGAATGCTTATTCTTATCTCTTGATAGTCCAATGACCAAACTGTTAACTTTTTAAGGGTCACAAATGTAACATTATTTCAGTCCCCAATTGGTATAGCTTTATCTTACAGTAAATGAGTTCATGAAGACAACACCATTCCATTAACCCTATTGGGTGCTCAACTGCTCAGGATCCCCCTCTACTAGCTAGAGTAAAGGACCACTAATAAAAGTGATGTCTTCCTCTGGTGGATCCAGCCTGTCCATATGTGACAAAGTTGGTCATTTTCATCTGGACCCATGACAATTAGTTAATTGCTGTGTTTGCCAGCCAATATTTTCATTTTGCTGAGCATGCAGTAAAAAAATTCATACATGACCGATCCCCCATCACTCTCATTCCAACAGTCTCTACTTCCTGGCGCACAGGAAATGATTGCTAAGACAATCACTGGCTGCAGCAATGACCTGCCTCAACTATTCATTGGCTGAGCAGTCATTCCCTGCGTGTTGAGAAATATCAGGAAGCAGAGACTGGCGGGGCATCCAGGAACAAGAAGGGTGGGGGATCTGTGAGATGACTGGCTGAGTGATCATTCCCTGAATGCTGAGAAGGAAAGCAGAGACCCGCAAAGCACTGGAATAAGAGTCCTAGGGGATCGATGAGGTCAGTATGACATTTTTAAAATTGTTTTCAGCATTCTGAGAATTTTTCAGAATAATAATATCAGCTGACAACTCTTTTAACCTAGAAAGGGTTTGTTGTGATGAGACATTCTAATCTTTTATGATCTTGGATTAATACATCGCATACTGGTATATAGAATATGGCATATCGCGTTTACCTATGTTCATATTTCTGATATTTTTATAAGTTAACGGAATACCAAAATGAGCTTCATTTTCTCTTTCACGTTTTATCGCCAACCCAAGTTTCACCTAAATTACACCTTAACTGCTAGAGACAAATGTTTTTCAGAAACAAATGTGATTTCTAAAACTTTTGGTGTGGACCAGGACAAATTGTAAGTATCCCCGTGTTCTGGCTGGGGAGGCCACTATCTGCTCACTATCTGCTTTTAAGACAGATAGTGAAACCTCATAATAGTTGTTACTTTACATTTCCCATAAGTCTACTTTATGTTGGCATCATTTTGTAAATGTCATTTTATCTTTTGGGATGTTAAACGGATTAGAACTTTTGATGCAATTTTTAAAATGTTTTAGAAAATTTAAGGACCAATACAGTTATGAAGTCACTTTGTGGTGCTTCCATAACAGAAACCATCTATAAATGACCCCATTGTAGAAACTACACCCTTTAAGTTATTCAAATATGAGTTTACAAAGTTTGTTCCACAAGAATTAAACGAAAATAGAGGAGAAATTTTAATTTTTTTTTTTGCAGATTTTCAATTTTAATCCATTTTTTCCTATAAGGCAGCCTGATTCTGCAGTTTACAGGAACACGCCATTATGGTCGTAAACGTCTGTATGGGCACACGGCAGGGCACAGAAGGGAAGGAGCAACATATGCCTTTTGGATGGATTTCACTGGGATAATTTTAAGTTGCCATGTCTCAATGAATACCCCCTGATGCACCATTACAGTAGAAACTTCCAAAAAGTGACCCCATTTTGAAAACTATGGGATAAGATGACAGTTTTATTGGTACTATTTTGACTATTATGACTTTTGATCGCTCGTTATTATGCTTTTTTATGCAAGTTTTTTTTTTACGTTCAACTGAGAGGATACATAGATAATGGATTATTTTTAAAGAGCAGGTTGTTACGAATGTGACGATACTAAATATGTCTTTTTTAAGTTTTTTGTTTTAGTTTTACATAATACAGCATTTTTGAAGAAAAAAAAAGTTTTTGTGTCTCTATTTTCTAAAAGCCGTATTTTGTTTTACATTTTTCTGTCGATTGTCTTGTGTAGAGGCTCGTTTTTTGCAGGAAGAGTTGACGTTTTTATTGGTACCATTTTTGTGTACATATGATTTTTTGATCGTTCAGTATTACACTTTTTGGGGGCACGGTGACCAAAAAATGGATGCTTTGGCACAGTTTTATTTTTTTACAGTGTTCACCTGAGGGGGTAGGTCATGTGATATTTTTATATAGCAGGTCATTACGGATGCAGCAATACCTAATATGTCAGTGTTGATTGTGGCATATAAGGGGTTAGTCTGCCGGCATCGGCATTTACATCGATGCCGGCGGATACAGCAGGGTCCCGGCTATCAGTCACAGCCGGGCCACTGCATTGATTGGGTGCACACAGCCCCGGTAGCTGCCAGATCATCATGACGTACTAGTATGTCAATTTGTGGGAAATCACATACTGTCACATACTGTGACATACTAATACGTCATATGTCGCAAAAGGGTTGAAGGAGTTGACTAAAACATTACAAGTGATGGCTTATCCTGAGTATAGACCATCACTATATGATCAAAGAGTGTCTAACTCCTCCCACCCCCGCCAATCAGCTGTTCTGCAAAACCTCTGGAACCTGGTGCTTATACTACACAGTTAGATCCATTGTGCAGTGGTCTGAGCTGTTAATGCAGTGCTGCTTCCAATGAAGTGAATGGGAGCAGCACTACAGAACAG
Source organism: Rhinella marina (assembly GCA_900303285.1). NCBI lineage: Eukaryota > Metazoa > Chordata > Amphibia > Anura > Bufonidae > Rhinella > Rhinella marina. The sequence continues at coordinate 171,252 of ONZH01028414.1, read as the reverse complement.
CTAATTAGCGGAGTATGGGGTGTTGGATAATGATGGCCTACCCCGAGAATAGGCCATCATATGTAAAGGGTTGGACAACACCTTTTTAAGTGTAACATATACAAGGAACCTCTGTCTTCTAACGTACCTGGAATGAGAAAAGTTGTCTCTTCTGATACTGTTGTTCCTAACTTATTTGTGGCGTAACATCGGTATGTCCCATTGTAGGCTAAAATGTTACCATCGTTATGGATAATAAATGAACCAGAATCCTTTACAGTCTTAACATTTTGGTCTGTAAATGGATTATATGGATGTCCGTTCTTTGTCCAGTGATATCTAATGTAAAAAAAAAAAAAATCAAATACATGTTATAGTTTAGTGTGCAAAATCCAAAGAAGATTCTAACATTTGTTCTGGGCCTCAGAGTTTCAGGTTCTGGGCAATCGGCACAGGTGTAATCTGATTTTGATTTATAGGTATTTATAATTCCCAAGACTGGCACTCTCACAAACTGGCAGTTCATTCATTCAATACAGTAAAAATTAAATTCAGATAGAAACATAGAACACCTTTACAATCAGTGAAATAAAATGATGTATTAAATAAATTAAAATTATTTTACTCCCCCCCCCCCCCCCCGTAAATAATTCATTATGGGAAAGCTAAAGTATATAAACAGTAAAAACCAAAAACCAAAATAAAAGATAAAAATTAAATAAATTAAAAAAAACAAAATATTTTTATTTTTGTTTTTTATTTTTTGTTTGCTTTTTATTTATTTTTTTATTAATCTTTTGTTCTTAAATTTATCTTTTGTTTTTATTTTTGTGTTTCTACAATTTAGATTTCTCATAGTGGATTATTTAATTGATTTAATAAATCATTTTGTTTGACTCTATTTAGATTGTGAAAGTATTCTGTTTTTATCTGAATTTATGTTTTTACTGTATTGAATGGAACTGCCAGTTTGTGAGTGAGAGTGAGTCTTGAGAATTATTAACACATTTTTTCCAATATTGGGCAAATCACTAGGGTGTGAGCACCCACAACATCCATCTTCCAGACAAGGTGAGCCACTTGTATCTGTTTGAATTTATGGGCATTTTTTTCTGCTTTTTTTTGTGTGCACACAGCTGGAGCTTCTTTCTCAAGCAACTACATTTATGTGATCAGATAGTAACAGAATGGAACTTACTCAGGGGTTGGGTTTCCTTTAGCTTTACATTTGATGGTGAAATCTTCTCCTACAGGAAAGGCAACTTGGATTCCTTTGGTGACTTCAATAATTGTTGGCAGTTGCTCCACTGTGAGGAATAAGGTTTGAACTGTTATAGATAGGTCAACTAGTGTATGACGTGAACTTGGCATTGGCCAGAATACAGTCTATCTACTGCACACAGTACTAAGAGTATCTGAAAGCTTGTGAGAATTCAATTCAAATGTGGACCACATAATGGTACATGTCATCCAACAAATGGGTCAGGAGGAAAAGTAACTTAAAGGGGTTATCTCATGAATAATGTAAAAAATTAAAATTAGACATCCTCTAAACAAAGTTAGAACCAGCCCTGTACCTCACGTGGATCCAGTGTTCTCCCCCTTCCTTGCTCCAATTGTTCTGCTAGATTTATTTTAAGCTATTAGCTTAGGGGGGGGAGTGTCCTTTCTCTGGGGGTGTGTCATGTCTACTTCAGCTGGTGGCAGCTGAAGGATGGAGCTGAGCATGTGCTTCCATCTCAGTGAGCAGGACAGAGAAATTTTTAAAAAAGCAAACAGCAGGTGGTGCTATACAGATAGATTTCATTGAATAACTCAGTAGCTATATTAAATGTTTAATTACATGCATTTGCAAAAATATTCAGTTCCAGATGATGGTTTTAATACTGTACAATATTTTTTGTGGGACAACCCCTTTAATTCGGGTTTATATGATGCAACTCAGTTATCATCTTGGTTTGTACTGTATATTACTTACAGTACATTAATGAACTAACTTTCTGTCTGCTTGGTTTTTGGGTCTGAGCTTCGATATTTTGCTTTTCTCTAGTCTAGAGAATAGATTAAAATATATACTTTATTTGCACCTGATTAAAATGTAGCAATAGATGCGTAGTAAATAATATACAATGGTTATCTGGAGTGCAATAATATTACAGGTTATAGTTACTAGATTTCCGGAGAGAGCGTTGATCCAAGGAGTAATTCTGATTGCCTGATTGGAGTCGGAAAGGAATTTTTTCACCTAAAATGAGGAAAATTGCCTTCTACCTCACAGAGGTTTTTTCCTCTGGAACTTGCAGGGTAACAGGCCGAACTGGATGGACAGATGTCTTTTTTTGGCCTTACAAACTATCGGCACATTTATTAAGACTGGCGTTTTAGATGCTTGTCTTAATAAAGCCCCATGCGCTGGCAGAGGATCCGCCGGCATTATGAAGAGGCGCAGGCCTCTCCATAACTTTGGCGTGTTCTAAATGTAAGACAGCTTCTTTGCTGTTTTACATTTAGAACTTTTTTTAACGCCCAAAGCAGGCATAGAAAATCGTAAATGAGACGGGCCGGCCGACCAGTCCCCTTCCCTGCCACACCCACAATTTCAGGCCTGGCGTGAGCAGGGCATAGTTGAGATAGCGTCTGAAAATACACCTAATGACCATCCGCGTCTGAAATACACCTAATTTAGGCGTACTTCAGTATAATAAATGACTCACTCTGTTACTATGATATTAAAACTATCCACAAACCATGTCCAATCTGCATATTAAAGTTAACCCTGAATACAAGGTTGTATTTTGCACATACACAAACTTCTCCTTTATATAGTCTCTGTTTTTATTGATAAGAAAAAAGTACAGCTAGAACAAAAAAGCTATCCCTCTAGAGCTATTATTTTCCTAACGGGCAAGAGACCTCATGCCCCTAGTATTGTCTGAGGCACTTCTGTTCTCATAGCTTCTGGCCATTTCACCAGGCTGTACGCGTTTCAGCAGTTTTGTTTTATCAGGAGCCTAATAAAGAGAATAGTAACTTTGTACATACAGACTGCCATCTTTAGTAGGCTCCTGATAAAAGTGAAGTGTTGAGCCGCCTAGGGCCATGTGAACTGACCAGTAGCTATGAAAATAGAAGTGCATCAGACAGTACTAGGGGCATTAGGTCTAGGCAGGAATAGCTCTAGTGGGACAGCTTTTATTTTCTGTCTGTATTCTTTTCTGTTCAATGAACTATAAAAGAGATTTTTGCAGGTTTGCAAAATATAGCCCTGTATAACGGGTTAACTTTTATTACACAGGTTGGACATGGTTTAGGGATAGATTTAATACCAATCAAAAGTCCTTTACTAGTGATATGTTTCTGCATTCTGCAATCAAATACAGATGAAGTTTATATTTCAGGTTCTTTTCAGGGGTGGAACTAGTAGCCTTAGTGGCTACTTGGGGGCCTACAGTAGCAGGGGGCAGGGGTGCACCTAGCCTTTCTGCTGCCTGAGGCGAAAACTCAGTCCTACTGATAAAGTCATACTGTGATACAGATGAATATAGAGAGATAAGCACTTCCACAAGGGGGGCCCAGTTCCGACCTACCAGTAATAGTAATGATTAATGTGTGTGTGTACTGGCAGGTGAGGCCTGGGCTTTAATAAATGACATTTGACACAGCAGCTGGAGCGACGAGGTCACTGCATCATGCCTTCTGCTTAGGAGATTATGATGTACACCGTTCATCAGATGTATAGGCATAGTTGAGTATCACTTTTTTTTTTAATTAACACTACAGGAGCTTCACTACTGTAAAGGGGATACTAAGGGGGCAGCTTTACTGTAAGGTGGGCACTAAGGGGAAAGAACTACTATAAGGCGGACACTAAAAGGGCATAACTTACTGTAAGAGGGGCACTAAGGGGTATTCTGCTGTGTGGCCTCACAATGGGGGAATAACTACTGTGTGGGCTCACTACGGGGGAATAACTACCATGTGGGGCACTAGGGAAACATTCTGCTGTATGAGGTCACTAAGGGGAACATTCTGTTGTATGAGGTCACAAAGGGGTATAACTATTGTGTGGGGGCATTTCTGACTCCCATCCAGTGCTAGTAAGCATTTTGTTGTTATATTTTTTACATGACTGAGTGGGTGGGGGGTTGTAAGGAGTTGCATGAAGTTGCTCAAGGTATGCTGCTTTTTCAAAAATTTGCTATAGGGCCCAGCCTTTTCTAGTTATGCCCCTGGAGCAAACAATATTACTATTGTGTTAGGTTATATTATTATGCAGCCTACTTCATACATTCCTGTATTATTTATTTACTATGAGAACAGGATTTTATACACTGAAAACACAACGCAATTACTATGCAGTACTCTTACTAAAATGTAATGATGGCTCAGACATAATTTATAATTTGCCTGAAGGTACATGATTATAATATGGATGAACTCACGCTTAATGTTTTACTAAAATATCCTTGAAGTAGATACCAGATAAAGGTTACAGCAAGTTTAACGGTTGCTGAATAGTCCTGCTCCAATAATTAGTTATTGTAAATAGTTTAATTCTTGAAACTTGTAACCTGGATTATCAGACTATATGAGAACATTGGGAGTCATTTCATGGTACTTTCACACCTGCATCAGGGGACTCCGGCAGGCTGTCGCAGGTGCACGTGTGGGGCCGGAACTACGCTCTGGCCCCATTCACTGTAATGGGGGCGGGCCACAGATCCGGCCACAGCACGGCAAACCCTGCCGAGAGGCGGCCGGAACAAAAGTACAACATGTGCAACAGCCTGCCGGAGTCCCTTGACGCAGGTGTGAAACTATCCTTAGACGCACGTCTTAATAACCCCTATATCTGGCGGTGGATCCGCCAAAGTTATGAAGAGGCTTCTACATAACTTTGGAGCATCCGGTGCCAGTTCTATAGGTAAGGCAGCTTCCTTGCTTAACTGTTGCACTGCAATCTACACCAGAAATATAGGCATATTTCTGGATCATAAATGGCCCCTATTGCCTTTTGGGTGATTATTTATGGTCATGGGCTCTTCATACCACAAACAGACTTCATTGCAAAGGTAAAATTTAGGCCCTTTCAGCTGCTGCTTGACACCACCACACACCGAGCCACCTGCAGCAGGAGGTCCTGATGGCCGCAATCACCACTTAATGATTGTTTGGAGTTCACATCCCTGTAAAGGATTTCACTAAACATTAAAATGGGGATGAGGTGAACCTTTAATGGGCTCTGTCCTTATTGGGGGATAATAATTCAATCCACAGTGCTCGAGTTTTTTTTTTTATGAGAGTATAGGCTGAAATAATTAAAATAGGATAAGGCCATCCTGGAATGGGCCCCTCATGGGCTGCCTCTAGGTAAGTGTGTCCATGATTCATTTTGATAACAGAATTTCCTCATTCTAATTATAATCTACAATTTAGTGGGGATGACTGATTTGCCTTATTTATTATGGATCATTATACATTTGCATCAACATAATCCACTATGATGTCTAATCAGGAAAATGTAATGTACATGCAAAAATGTAACACAGTAAACAGGAATTGTCAAATACTGTAACATTCAGTGGTCCAGTAGTGCATGCACTCTAAATATACTCGGGAGAACTCATCACTGATATGTACTGACAGGGATATATGATATTCATTATGGGGATGGCAGCATAATGGGATGATGTATTTTTCATGACTAAAGATAAATCAAGTATTCTGTATGAAATAGGCAATTATTTGGGTGGCACACCAGGGCTTTGCATACAAGAGAATTCAGAGTTTGGTTTAGACTTGTTAGATACAATGCTATCTTGGAAATAGTTCAAACATGAAAGCATAAAATGTCCAAATATTTGCATCATTTATGAGTACGTCTAATAAGCTCTACATGTTCTTTGGGTGAAATGTTTGCATAGTTTAGTGCCATGTTTGCACACGTCAAATTCATTCATGTTTCTATAGCAACTAAAGGTGCTCTTCAGATCAGTGTCCTTCTCACTTTCTAGTCTAGATCATGAATATGTTCTCTACATATTCATGAACAACAGTAAACAACATGTGTGACATCCACATTGCTTTTTATACTTTGAACAGTTAGATTTCATATATGATTTTCAGAATGCGGGGTAAACTTATTGTTATGCAGCGGGTCAGGACCCACTGTGCCTACTGAAGGCATTTGGTATAGGGTTATTCCTAAGAGCATTATCTAAGTAGCCTCCGGTCTGCACCTTTTCACCCTCTTACCCCTATATAAGGATCTGGTCTCCACTGCAGGGGAACCAACAGGTAAATACCTCTTGAAGTAGTCTCCGTTGTGACAACTAACCAATGTGGGTCAAGAGACACCAAGGATTCAGGTAATATTGTAGTCAGTGGAACAGCTGGGCTAAAGACAAGCAGGGTATGTTTAGTCTGTTAAATAGTTCAAATGCCTGGGAAAGCACCATAGGGTCAATACGAAAGTCAGGCAGAAGTCAGGACAGGCAACAAAGGGTCAAATCCAGTAAAAGAGCAGAGAGCAAACATGAGCAAGCTAGAAAAGCTGTTGCTCAGGCACTCTCCCAAAAGGGAAAGGTGCCGTAATACCCATAGGAGGTCAGCCACAGACTGGGAACAGAGTAGGGTGCATGTGCTGGCCCTTTAAAAGCTGAGGAGAATGTGCACTCTCTCCCTGAGGAGAGGAACATACAGGAAGCAGACATGTTGCATGGGCTAGATCAAGCCTACTGGTCAAGAAGATGCAGGAGAATACGAGCAGGCATGGACTATCAGAGCTAGTGCAACATTAAGTTGAGCATCTTGGCGGCCATGCCCGCTGGTTGTCAGAGGGACACTGGCAGGCATGGGACAATGGGACAACTTATTCTTGGCAAAAGGGCCTCAGTACTATAATCTCTGGTCAGAGATTTTGGTAACTTGAAATGTCTAAAGCACTATTAGTTGGAAGAGCACTATTATTACCACAGAAATTACATAGTAAAGGAATATTACTAAATTACATTTCCAAAACAAATCCTTAAACTGGCGACACACACAAACTAGGCCTTGGACTAGCTATCCTCTCATTTGCACACCAGCTCAGACTCAGGCTACTTTCACACTAGCGGCAGTCCGGATCCGGCAGGTGAAGGGTGCTGCCGGATCCGGACTGCCGCAGTGACATGTGTGGGGCCGGAACCGCGTTCCGGCCCCACACGTCACACAGTACCATATACAGACATACATACATACACACACATACACACAAACACATACATACTTACATACTCCAGGCAAGCAGGCCGCACGTCTTCACGCCCAGGAGGCGCGCAGCTATGACGATTCCCCACAGCGCCCTCTGCTGGGCGCTGTAGGGAATCGTCATAGCGGCGCGCCTCCTGGGCATGAAGACGTGCGGCCTGCCTGGAGTATGTAAGTATGTATGTGTTTGTGTGTATGTGTGTGTATGTATGTATGTCTGTCTGTATGTATGTGGTGACGGATCCGTCCTGAACTCCATTAAAAGTCAGATCCGTTTACCATTGTGGTCACACCAGACGGATCCGTTCCCCATGACTTGGGGGTCATTCCAGATCCGTCTTGGTACGGATGCCTGGACCGGAGAGAAAACCGCAGCATGCTGCGGTTTGTTCTCCGGTCTGAAGACGGAACGGAAAACTTTCAGGAGCATTCCATTGTCTTCAGTTCAGTTTTGTCCCTATTGACAATGAATGGGGACAAAACTGAAGCGTTTTTTTCCGGTATTGAGTCCCTATGACGGAACTCAATACCGGAATTTAAAAATGCTAGTGTGAAAGTAGCCTCAGCTAGGTCAAAGAGGACTTCTCAGACATGTCTGACAATGGCTTAACTCTAAGACCAACAAAGAATGTCAATATTCCCAATCCTTTTCTCCCTCATTGTCTGGGGAACATGCTTGGCTACTCAGATGGAAACTAGACACAAGTGCTAGTGGAGCAACACTTTTTAAGATGTTTCCAGAATATGCATGTTTTGTTGCAGTCTTAAATAATAACAATAAACAAATAACAATAAATAATCAATAATAACAATAAAGTCCCACAGCATTACCAGTTTGTATCTTGTAAGGTAATCCCAATAATACCTTTCCATTGAGAGACATACTTAAGATTAGATCAATATGGTGGAGAGTTGATATTAATATATTCTAACAACAGTGTTTTTATTGCATGAGGGAATGTGGATGGGATGTATTCTTCAGTTGGAAGTTTTTTAAGTTTTTAACTTGGGTAAGGGGCAGAGAGAAATTATCAAAAAAAGGACTGAAAGGAGTGGTGTCCTTTAGTGTATGACTTCCCAAAGCACATGGGAGATGTCCAGTCTAGCATGGACATATGAGTTCTTCTGAATATTTCACACTGTCTCAATTGTCACTTAAAGGGAGCCTTTCACTTGTTTTTCACCTATATAACTAACATCAGTGCCCCACAGAAGATTGCAAACACATCCCAGACATACCAGTGTGCACTTTGTGTTTGTAGTCCATGTTCAGGAAAAGCACTTTTATTCTCCCGAAAAACAGCTCCCAAGTGCCTAGCTGAAAGTTAAAGTAAAACAGCTTTGACTCCTGATTTCTAACGGCTATATCTTCTGATATAGTGGATATAATGCTATGATTTTGGTATTGTTTGAAAGGTTGGAATGCCAGCTTTCAAACATATTTCTAGTGGCTACCAATCCCAAGATATGTGCAACTAAAGCAGCCCTCCCTTCTTCAGTCTGGTTTGCTTTGGGCACTTGGAGCAGCAGAGCTGGGCACTTGCTGTTTTCCAGCAGAATAAAAGTGCTTTTCCTGGACATGTAATACAGACACAGAATGCACACAGGTATGTCTGGGATGTGTCTGCAATCTTCTATGGGATAGTGCTCTTAGTTATATTGGTGAAAAACAGGTGACAGACTCCCTTTAAAGGGGTTGTCCCATGAATATTAGTCTACAGTTTTTAAACCAGCACTTGGATCTGAATACTTTTGTAATTGCATGTAATAAAAAATATTGCATAGCCACTGAGTTATTCAATAAAATGTATCTGTATAGCACCGCTTGCTTGTTTTTTTCCCCTTATTTCTTGTTCTGGCTCACTCTTCTCTTTTTTTTTCTTCTTGTACTGGATGGCTTGGAAAATAAGGTTTAAAAATATATCCCATAATTTAACCAGAAGAATGCTGCTGACGAAACATTAAAGCTTTGTCTATAATTTTGAAGGGGTTGGTCAAAAACTGTCCTTATGTATGTTTGTCTAGTACAAAATGAATAACACAAAATATAATAAAACAAGGCGAGTGCGAATATTCAGTCAGGCAGATCTTTTATATCTAATGATAGGCGTGAAATGTGAAGTAAGCTCCACCTTGGAGCTACTTTCAAGATTATATTGCAAAAATATATTAATGGAAGTTCCCTAATTACATAAAATAAAAATATCTATCTATATCTATCTATCCATCCATACATTCAGGGGCATAAGCAAAAATATTGGGGCCCCATAGCAAAGGCCACAAAGTGTCAAAATTGCATATAGATAAGCCTGTGGTTTCTATAAAGCAGGTCCTGGGTTCAAGACCATACAGACACAATCTGGAAACACAGAGTTATTACAGTTAAGGGGGACATTTATTAACATATACAGTGGGGAAAAAAAGCATTTAGTCATCCACCAATTGTGCAAGTTCTCCCACTTAAAAAGATGAGAGAGGCCTGTAATTGACATCATAGGTAGACCTCAACTATGAGAGACAAAATGAGAAAACAAATCCAGAAAATCACATTGTCTGATTTTTAAAGAATTTATTTGCAAATTATGGTGGAAAATAAGGATTTGGTCAATAACAAAAGTTCATCTCAATACTTTGTTATATATCCTTTGTTGGCAATGACAGAGATCAAACCTTTTCTGTAAGTCTTCACAAGGTTGGCACACACTGTTGCTGGCATTTTGGCCCATTCCTCCATGCAGATCTCCTCTAGAACAGTGATGTTTTGGGGCTGTCGCTGGACAACATGGACTTTCAACTCCCTGCAAAGGTTTTCTATGGGATTGAGATCTGGAGACTGGCTAAGCCACTCCAAGACCTTAAAATGCTACTTACGAAGTCACTCCTTCGTTGCCCTGGTGGTGTGCTTGGGATCATTGTCATCTTCTTTCATCTTCAATGCCCTTGCTGATGGAAGGAGGTTTGCACTCAAAATCTCACGATACATGGCCCCATTGCAGGGAAACAGCCCCAAAGCATTATGTTGCCACCCCCATGCTTCACAGTAGGTATGGTGTTCCTTGGATGCAACTCAGCATTCACTCCAGGGGCGTTGCTAGGCTAAAACATTCGGGGACTGGGCCCCTGATGTTTTCTCCCAGGCCCCAAATGTCCTGCCTGTTAGACAGATACAATTGCATTGCCGTCCTCAGGACGGTAGTACAATTGAATCTAACACACTGCAAGATATGTAGGACCTGTGATGATCAGTGCCGTCCAATCCTACACTGGTCACATGACTGTGACATCATCGCAGGTCTTTTTCAACCCCTGTCTTCTAAACTTAAGAGGAGAATTGTGGGGAAGAAGCTGCAGTGAGCTCTGCTACCCCAGAAGAGGTAAGTGAAGGGTGAAGCAGAGGGATGCTTGGAGTTGTGGTTATTTAACTGGACTGTATGTTGGGCAGAAGGGAGGGATGTTATCATGGGACTGTGTGTTGGAGGTGACATGGACAGGCTTCTGTTATTTACATGGGACTGTGGTGTGGAGTGATGTTATTTCCATGGGACTACATGTTGGAGGTGGCTGTGGGAAGGAAGTGATGTTATTTACATGGGACTGTATGTTGAAGGTGGCTGTCAGAGGGAGTGATATTATTTACATAGGAATGTATGTTGATGACTGCTATGGGTGGGAATGATGTTATTTACATGGGACTGTATATTGGAGGGGGCTGGAGAGATGGTGTGATGTTGTTTACACAGGACTTTGTCTTCTGAGGACACTAAAGGGAGGAATATAACTACAGCGGACACTTCAGGGCGAGCATTAGAACAGTATGGGTATTATAAATCCAGGGGACATTAGGCATTCTTATTACTACTGGGGGCTTTATAGGAGAGACTTATAGATCCGCCTTTTTTCCGCTAAGAGCACTAATGGGGGGCATTATTACTACTGAGGGGTCTGTACAGAGCTTTATTACCACTGGGGGAACAATAGGGGGCCTTATTACTACTGGGAGATCTGTGAGGGCATTATTAATACTGGAGGACTCTTCTACTAATGGAGGCACACTTGGGGAGCATTATCAGTGCTGGGGTCACTGTAGGGTGCAGTGTTACTAATGAGTGAATTACTACTGCTAAGACTATTACTATGAGGGGCACTATTATTTTTCCAGGATAGTATTTGGAGGTCTTAGGGGGCACAGCGAGCAGCAGGATAACACTGTGGGGACTCCAGGTTGGGGGATGAGGATAGAAATGTGAGGAAGCTAAGTCTGTGTATCACATTCTGCAGAGATGAGGTGGCTGAGAGAAGTTGTCAGGACCAAATGGAGAAGATGAAGACAGAGAAGATCTACATCAGAGGAGACGTCACCTGGAGGCACTGGATGTGAGGTATGTTCTCCTGTATAGCAGGGGTGGGGCGAGGATCTACATAGAGAATTGGGCCATATTCATTGGGGCTTGGGCCCCGGATCTTTTGAGACCCTAGGAACGCCCCTGATTCACTCTTCTCCAAACACGACGAGTTGTGTTTTTACTAAACAGTTCTACTTTGGTTTCATTTGACCATATGACATTCTCCCAATACTATTCTGGAACATCCAAATGCTCTCTAGAAAACTTTAGATGGGCCCGGATATGTACTGGCTTAAGCAGGGGGACACGTCTGGCACTGAGGGATCTGAGTCCCTGGCGGCGTAGTGTGTTACTGACAGTAGCCATTGTTACATTTGTCCCAGCTTTCTGCAGGTCATTCACTAGGTCCCCCTGTGTGGTTCTGGGATTTTTGCTCACAGTCCTTGTGATCATTTGGACCCCATGGGGTGAGACCTTGCGTGGAGCCCCTGATCGAGGTAGATTATCAGTGGTCTTGTATGTCTTCCATTTTCTAATTATTGCTCCCACAGTTGATTTCTTCACACCAAACTGCTTGCCTATTGCAGATTCAGTCTTCCCAGCCTGGTGCAGATCTACAATTTTGTTTCTGGTGTCCTTCGACAACTCTTTGGTCTTCACCATAGTGGAGTTTGGAGTGTGACTGTTTGAGGTTGTGGACAGGTGTCTTTTATACTGATAACAAGTTTAAACAGGTGCCATTACTACAGGTAATGAGTGGAGGACAGAGGAGCCTCTTAAAGGAGAAGTTACAGGTCTGTGAGAGCCAGAAATCTTGCTTGTTTGTAGGTGACCAAATACTTATTTTCCACCATAATTTGCAAATAAATTCTTTAAAAATCAATGTGATTTTCTGGATTTGTTTTCTCATTTTGTCTCTCATAGTTGAGGTCTACCTATGATGTCAATTACAGGCCTCTCTCATCTTTTTAGGTGGGAGAACTTGCACAATTGGTGGCTGACGAAATACTTTTTTTCCCCACTGTATACGCCACTATAGTAATATATATAAGTTGTAGATTTTATTGCACTGTATTTTGCAGCAAAATCTGCTACTTTTCTCTGCTCACTGCACTTTTCAATAGTGGAGAGAAAATTGGCTGTGGGTGGGGAAGAGGGCAGGTTGGCAGGCCCTGCTCATTTATCATTTTCCATGTTGGTTTTTGGTGTGGAAAATAGCTTAAATGTATGCCAGCAAGAGAGCTGGTGTAGATTTAAGTCTGTTGCACGGCCAGCTGAAAGAAGCTCTACATAATTTTGTCACTTCCTCCAGCAGCGCTCAGGGACTTAAAGGGGTTGTCCCACGAAAAATATTCTACAGTTTTCACACCAACACCTGGCTCTGAATACTTTTGTAATTGCATGTCATTAAAAATTTTGAATAGCTACTGAGTTATTCAATAAAATGTATCTCTATAAGACCACTTAATTTCTTATTTCTTTGACCTATTCACTGAGCAGGCCGCACAGGCTCAGTTTAAACTTTTAACTTACTCCTGAGCTGTGATAGGCAGAGCTGAGACACGCCTCCTTAGCTGCAGCAGAAAAGACACTCCCCTGAGCTGTCAGCTTGATATAAATCTAGGAGAGAAATGGATGGGGAGATCTCTGGAGCCATGTGAGGTACATGGCTGGTTCTAGCTTTGTTAGAAAGAGGTTGTCATGTACTATAGGATGTCTGATTTTTATTTTTTACATTATTCGTGGGATAACCCCTTTAAGACCGAAGTGGAAAGCGCCAGTCTTAATAAATGTCCCCCTAAATATATAGGGATGTCCCTCATCATGTTGGAGTGCTTACGGACACCTTAGAGCAAAGCTAGGCAGTCTTTAAAAGGGGCTGAGCCATGACTCCACAGAGAAGAGCAGGGAGTCCTTACAGCCTTGGAAAGAAGGACTGGGGGGGCCCAACAGCACCCATGTAGTCTGCCTCTATTGATGGCCACAGTAGCTATCTAACATGAAAAAATGGCAGCACTCACCAAGTTAAAAAAAAAAGTGCAAAAAGACAATCTATAATCACCTATACAGAAGAGGTGTTTCAGCCCCTAAGTGAATCCTCTTTCAAGCTATCTATAAGTATTCAATATGTAATAATCATGTAATTCTCATTTTCAGCACATAAAGAAAATAAAATACACACAAACTGCCTACACCAACTCAAACTGTATCCAGATCATATGAGTGTATAAATACTACATATCAAAAGGACTAAAACAAAGAAGGGGAACCCATTATAATCCTTTATTTTACTGTGAATTTGAAAATGTAAAAAATAAAGAACCATAACCCTAATAAAAGAACTATTACCCGAAATAAAAATGAAAAAGTAAAAAGGTAAGAAGAAAACAGCCATAATATACAAAGAAAAGCAATGCAAACATTCTAAAATGTTAAGATTTTTCTTACCAAAAACATTTCTAAAAAGTTTCAGGTCATTTAGATTCAAAATGCTTGTCCTTCAGGATGCTACCTGCCCTTGTCTGAAACATTATTTTCTTGAACTATTAGAAGACTTTTCTACTTTACCAAATGTGCCTGCAGTCCTGGCATTTGTGATATGAAACTAAAGATACAAGTATAACTTTTTTCCAATAAATTTCTATTGTCATTCTCAGTTTTTTGGAATAAAACCATTCAAAAAACAACTTACCTTCAAGAGGTATTTCTACAGCCTTAAAGCATTTTATAAATGACAGAAGACAGAAAACAGCTTTTCCCCAGAGACAGAGCATTTTTTTTATGAGACTGTTTGATCCCAGTGGTCTTCCTTCCACCCGTAAGTCATAAAGCACATTAGACAATCGCTGCACCTGCAGAATGAGACAATAGATGTCATTTTTATTCAACATGAAAGGCTACCCAGCACAAAGGAACAGCATTTCCCATATGCCATACAGGTGGACATGATACGCACTTCAATATGCTGGGTATTGATAGTTATATCAGGACAGTCTTCACTTTAGTTTTGGGCAAACAGCTTCATCATCAAAGGTTTGGCATAAAAACAAATGGTACATCTGAGCCGAAAGAGAAACTGCTACTTTGTGGCTGATTTTTCTACTCATCTGTCCCATGTTTAACTTGGTCCTCTGACCTGTTAGTATATAATCTGCTATAGTGGTATACACTACATGCCCATTGTCTGCCATTTTTCTTTTTGTCAACCAGAAATTGAAGATGGTTGTATAAATAGTGACAGCGAAACTGGAACTGGGACTTCTTACTTTTTACGCAAATATATAAGACAATTACCTAAAGTTTTGGTAAAAGGGTTGTCCAGATGTTACTTCCCTACCTGGTTAGTGGGACTATTTTAACAAGAAACTGCTGGCTACGGTTGGCTGTAATTAAGGTGTTACTGATCTTATACCCTGTTATACTGTACTTTTGACCTCTGGATTTTTTTGACCTCATCATGTTTCTGACTACTATCACTTTGGCTGACAATTTGGACCTGAAAAGACATCCTAGTTTTGACTTCCTGGCTTGGTACATTTACAGTATGTTTTCCAGATTCTCATTTGGCTTTGATTCTCCTTGTATTGACTTAGGCTTGTATAACTCTGCTATAATCAGTTTGGTCCTGTTCTGATTCTGGTTATCCAACCCATCAAGTCGGCTACCTACTCTGTGTATCTGTCATTACATTTATTATTTTGTCCTTGCATTTTTCCCTGTAGACCCCTGCATTTAGTAAGGAAGGGGCCGCTGTCCAGTTGTGGGTCATCATCTAGGGGTTGATCGTGAAAATAGGTAGGGACAGTGGTGGGGACGAACTTCGGGGCCTCACTGATCCCTATCATGACACCAGGATTTTCATACTGATGGCCTATCCTCAGTATAGGCCATTAATATCAGACTGGCATGGGTCCGACACCTTGCACCAACATTGATCAGCTGTTTATGTGTAGTATGAGCTCTGGAACTACACAGCTCATTCCATTGTATAGTGGACAGAGCTGGTAACTGCAACTCTGCTCCCACAGAAGTGAAAGGGACCAGTACTTCAGTTACCAGTTCTGTCCACTATACAATGGATGGAGCTGTGTAGTTTTGGCACCAGAGCTAAAACTAAATAGCTGATCAGTGTGAGTGCAAAGTGTCAGACCCATGCCGGTCTGATATTTATGAAGTATACTGAGGATAGGCCATTAGTATCAAAATCATGGACAACCCCTTTGGGGTGTCTTGCAGCGCTGATGCCTAGATTTGAATCCAACCAAGGACAACATCTTCATGGGGTTTATATGTCCTCCCCGTGTTTGTGTGGGTTTCGTCCGAGTATGCCGGTTTCCCACACTCCAAAGACATACTGATAGGGAACTTAGATTGTGAGCCCCATTGGGGACAGAGTGATGCTAATGTCTGTAAAGCGCTGCAGAATATAGTAGTGCTATACAAGTAAGCAGTGTATATTTTTAATTGATATTATTATATACGTTGTAATTTATAATTTAAACGTACATTAAGCAAAATATAATTTTGCAATTTTCACTTTGCCCACTGTGCTACATAATAGTCGGACATTTCCTATTCTGTATAGATCACTTCTTATGCGTCATCTCAGCATCATCACTGGGCAGGATTAGGACCATATTATGGGGAGGACAACAAGGGGCAGTAGTGAAGGAACCTTTACCGCCTAGGGGCTTCCCACACCCATTATCCTCCATCCTTTTCTACCAGCAAGACATAGGACTTTGAAAAGGGTTAAAGGGGATGTCCCAAAATATGAACTTATCTCCTATCCACAGGATAGGGGATAAGTATCCAATGAGTGGAGGTCTGGCCCCTGGGGCTTCCACCAATCCCAGGAACAGTGCCGATTGGGCATGGCACTTTGGTGCCATTTGTTTTCTGTGGGACTGCTGGAGAATGCAGTATCACTAAACCGGCAGTCCCTTGATGAATGTATGGATTGGTACCACTGCTCCTTTCATTCGAGGAACTCAGAACCCTCATTCTGGAGATTGATGGGGAGTTATAGTGGTTGGACCGCTACAGATCACATCCTTTCCCCTACCTTATGAATAAATAAGGGATAAGCTTATATATTGGGATGGGTACATTGAACGAGATATAGGATTTCACAACTTAATTAACGTTCCACTGCTGCTTAATATTTTGAGTGTACTGTAGCAAATATCCTATCAGTATAGATTCTTTTATGTATAAATATAATTTTCCTATTGGCTTCTGTGTAGCTGCCGTGTTGTAATAAAAGTAACCTGCCCGTACTTGATGTAGTGAATATACAACAATAAATAGCAATCAACCCGCGCTTACTAGTAGACACCTATCACTTCTTGTGGGGTATTGGTGCTGATATCAGTTAGATGCTAGTTTTAATATTAATATTCCAAATACTCCGATACCTATTGCGCCAACTGCAATAGAAATAAGACTCCCACAAAGAAACTTCTGTGCCTTATTCAGATTCACATACACACATTCACATATTCACATACAATTTAGTACAATGTTCCTAAAGTGCTCAAAGATAGTCTACTACACTCACTTGCCTTGTTTGTATTTATATTTGTATCGATCCTGTAGTTTTGTCCTGCCAATGAGCTCCGATACTTAATCCTGCTTGCTTGTGTCTTTGGCTTCTGCACGTGGCGACGCCCCGGGTCGTGTCCTAGTATCTGAATAAGGCCTCTTTCAAACGACAGTATTTCTTGCGGGCTCCGACCGCATTTTTCACATGAAAAATGCGGACCCATTCATCTCTATGGGCCCGCAAAAAATGCGGACAGCCAGGGGCGGTCTTGGGCACCACACATCCTATGCATTTGCATAGGGCCCCCGACGTCCAAGGGGGCCCCCACGCTCCGCTCTTGTGCTGGTGTCCAAGACCGCCCGCCCAGCTGTCACGTACTGCATTTGTCCGAATGCGTACTCATTTTATAAATTAGTACGCTAATGCGTACTAATTTATAAAATGCATACACATTAGTGTACATACTAAAATATGCATATGAATTAGCGTGCAGATTTGAAAAAGCGCACGCAAATTCCACCCGAGCATGCTCTAGTCCCAGTCTTTGATGTGTGGGGGGGCGTGCCATTGGGAGGGGTGTCATCAGAGGGCGTGTCATCAGGGGCGTGACGCGTCATTGGGGGGTGGGGGCCCCCGGACATAACTTCGCTTAGGGCCCCAGAAATGCCAAGACCGCCCCTGCGGACAGCACACCGTGTGCTGTCCGCCTCCATTGCTTTCCGTAGCCCGCAAAAAAAAATAGAGCATGTCCTATTCTTGTCCGTATTACGGACAAGAATAGTACTGTTCTATTAGGGGCCAGCTGTTCCGTTCCGCAAAATACGGAATGCACACGGATGCCATCCATTGTTTTTGCGGACCGCAAAACACAACGTTCGTGTGAAAGAGGCCTAAGGCACAGAAGTTTCTTTGTGGGAGTCTTATTTCTATTGCAGTTGGCGCAATAGGTATCGGTGGGTTTGGAATATTAATATTAAAACTAACATCTAACTGATATCATCACCAATACCCGACAAGAAGTGATAGGTGTCTACTAGTAAGCGCGGGTTAATTGCTATTTATTGAGATATAGGATTTAATATGAGCAGATTATTCTACAGCTTTTAACAGTATTTGTTACCAGAGGCTGGTGCAGATTTCTCCAGACTAGAACAAATCTAATGCGTGAATATACATATTTACTGCTTAGGGAATGAGGATAAGGAGCTGCAAGATGCCAAATCTTTCTCAATGGCAGACGCCAGGGATTGCTCTCATACAAATTAAACCTCCGTTGAGAATTTTCACTGATTACATATTTCCTTTAAAATCTTTATTATATCAGCCAGGAGGCTGATATAAGGAGGCCTTTAAATGGCCACTAGCACCTACACATTAATGCAGGTTTATAGACCACTCCATTGACTACAAATTTTAGTCAAGTGAGGGTGATGGCTCATCTCCTCCCCCTCCCTTCACAGTGTCCTCTGGACATGTCACAGATCATGTTCACTGCGCTCTGTCATATAAGTCAATCTGAGTTGTTTTCCGACTGAAGCTTTTTATTTTCAGGTGCCTGTTGTAAGACAAATCTTTGGAACTTGTCTTCTCAGCTGATATCAACAGCTTAGGCAAGATGGCTGCCCCCGTAATCATGAAGTAAAGCATTTCCTTGCAGGATGTTTTAGTTCTTTAGGAAAAGTGGATTGATTTTCAGCCTTGGAATTCTTCTCTAAGCCTATTTATAAAGAAGTCGCCTCATAATAATGCCCCATTTCACAGTGTCCTGAAAAACAGGTTTCATTATTTTGACTGTGACATTTCTGCAAATGTCCCAAGTGTTTCAGCATTTAATTGATGTAATTACTTGTAAAACGCAGGAATTGTCAGACTGCCAAGTGTTAGAACTGTCCAAGGAAGTGGCACATTGGCAACAAGGCCACAACAGATTCAGAAGCTTCCTGTGGAATCCCTTGGTGACTGATGAGACTTTTGAGGCACCACAAGGCCATCGTCTAATTAATTGATATATTATTGGCCAACTAGTTGGCTGCCACAAAGTACTTAATGATGATGACTTCTAGCCTCTGGCCAATTGTGTTTGGCATCAGAATGGCGTTTTACGATTCGTTTACTTACATGCCTTTAAAGGGCCACTAGCACCTACACATTAATGCAGGTTTATAGACCACTCCATCATCAAAGTGGGATTGTTAATGGATTTTATACTTGGTTGCTTACTGTTGCATTACTTACTTTTGAGAAATTGAGAAAATTGGATTGCAAGTGTAACAGCTGAAAAACTGCTCAGCTCCAGTGATAGCTAGCCTCCGGTAAAACTATGACTGCCAGCATGCTCCACTCATTTCTGTGGAGTTCTGAGAACAGCCAAGCAAGTGTACATCTTGGGAGTCGTAGTTTTACCACAGCTGGAGTGCTGGAGGTTAGTCATCACAAGCTTAGGGCAACGGTCCAAGAGCAGACAAACGTGAGCAATTCAATTTAATAGAAATGTCTCTGGTTACTTAGGGTGACTTAAGAAGACCTGACACCTCTCTTGACATGTTGGATTGAGCCTGTACATATATTTTCCATAATATAACAATTCTGGAGCATATTTTGCTAGAACTCTGCATTGTGTTGTTCCTCTGTTATTCCTCCTGTACATTTATCAATGAATTGGCACCTGGGTGTTACTAATTGGGGGTGTGCCCCTACACACCCTGACACTGTCCAGTCAGTGCTAACAGTGCCAGACTGTGTAGGGACAAACCTCTTTGACAAGAGGAATGCTGATACCCAGTTGTTAATATAATCAAACATTTCTGAGAGGAATAACATGGGAATGGCAGAACACAGACTTATCAGAACAGTTGCTACTGAACTGTTATGTTATCAAGAATACTTAATAGTTTATGGGCACATCCTTGGTGGTCTTGGGTGGCAAAAAAGCTTGAGCACCAAGGAAAAGATTTATCAAAACTGTTGTTTCCCCATATCAACCAATCAAATTTGTCCTTTCATTTTCCAAAAGAGCTGTGAAAAATGAAAGGTGGAACCTGGTTGCTATGGGCAATAAACCAGTTTTCCTTTGCACAGCTTTTGATAAATCTCTCCACTATGTCTAGGGGCTGCCATCCATGTCTGGTCCCTGGCTGCAGCAGATGAACATTATTAGCACATCTCATACAGCAGGAGGCAGATTGGACTGTGCGGCAGTCCTGAAAGATCAGCCTCGGTGTCGGAGCTATGTCTGGACAGTATGAGGAAATGAGGAGGAAGAAGAAACAATTTTAATCTCTTCATACACAGTTTTGATCTAAAAATATAACAATCTGATACTTATTTGACCAGTTTACTGTAATGGAGAATCCCCCCATACATAACTAGGGTCAAACTGGTGTAACATAAAACTTTCAGATTCCAAGTTTCATTTTCCAAAGGAGCTGTCAACAATGAAAGGTGGAATCTGATTGGTTGCTATTGGCAACTAAGCCAGTTTTACTTTACACCAGTTTGATAAATGACCCCAAATATGCTTAGTACATGAACAAGTTGTAGGAGTGGCAGACGTACCATATGTGCCAGCTGTGCAGGTGAAGAGGGCCCCAGTAGTTAGGGGGGCCCAATACTACCTTCAAAGCAGCTTTTTTCTTACTGCCTATTAGAATGCATGTGTAAGGACTAGGGTTGAGCGAATTGGGTCTGGATTGCTGTATCCGAACCCAATTCTTTTAAAAACTATGTTAAGAATATGGGCTCCCTCCTATGGTAAAATGTATGTCCTTCGCGGAGGTCTTTCCAAAGATTCTGCATATATCACGAGACTTACTTCGTCTCGCCTCTATCACGTGTCAGTTATTCACATAAATTACTGTATCAAAATATGAAGCTGAACTCTGCTTCATTAATGAGGCACAAAGCCAGGTTTGGATACATTAATTTATGCAAATAAACGAAATGATACGTCATAGGAGCGAGATTAAGTAAGTCTGGCAATATTTGCAGAAATTTTGGAAAGTAATATTTTACGGTTTTAAGGAGCCCATATTCTTAACAAAGTTTTTAAACGAATCGGGTTAGGATATAGCAATCCGAACCCGATTCGCTCAACCCTAGTAAGGACCTAAGCTATTAAATTTCATGGAGGTGCTCCATAATGACCTTTGGGAGAGCAGGGGGAGCTGTATACTGTTCTTGTCTGTAACCGCTTTGAGTTCTAGTATTAAAGGGGTTTTCCAGGGGTAGAATATCAATGGTCTATCCTCAGGACAGGTCATCAGTGTTGGATTGGTGGGGACATCCCCTCCAATCAGCTGTTTGAATACATAGTGCTTTTCCTAGGCCAGTGATGCCACATTCATCAGTCACATGGCCTATGTGTGGCTCAGTCCCATTCAAGTGAATGGGCCTGGCCTGCAATACCAATCCCAGCCACAATAGAATGTACGGCGCTCTGCTTGGTCTGCTAAAAGGAGGCAGCTGCGCTCACAGGAGCACCCTGGCCTCTTCGAACAGCTGATCAGTAGTGGTGCCAGGTGTTGAACCCCCGTCAATCAGCTATTGATTACCTATCCTGAGAATAGGTCATCAATATGAATCGGTGATGTGCAGGTATATGGCGCCTGACCTCTTCAGCGCTGGTATACCATTGAAGATAGTGATTGGCTGAAGAAGTCATGTGCTGTATACCTGCACGTCGGCTCTGCAGTCTGTAAACAGATAGTGGGAGAAGGACCACACCAGAGGCACAGAGAACAGGGCAGCAAAAAGACATGAGTATGTATTTTTTATTTTTACAGCATTCGGGTGCATTACTAGAATTTCTCATTATCTCAGACAACCCCTTTAAACCAGGACCTTGACTTTGACTTTAATAAATGAATTAGCAATATTTCTTTAACTTTGTGAGCGCTTGAATATTTAGCATTATTGTGGGAAGTGAAAGCCGCAGGTTACATACCTTTCATGTTAGCACTTGCGGTGATTCATATTACCAGAGTATGTCAATATTTGGTGCTCATACACTTAAATCTACAAAAGGCCTCTGCAGGACTCCTAACAGGATCATATATTTCACTAATCTGCATAAAGCTTAGGCCCTCATTATCTGTACTTACATGTAATTTCATCATGAGGGAAGCCGCCATTCATTCAGTACAATCATATGATCAGAAGCAGGGTGGCTCACTGGTCAGTACTGTTAGTCTATAACACTGGGATCAGCATAACATCAGGTTCTGTATTCAGATTTCCGCCATGTACACAAGGGTTTACGCATACACTGCAAAATCGTGCTAAGACTAATTGCCTTTCTTATAAAAAAAATACCTCTAGAGAATGTGCCTTCGTGTGATTGGTAAGTTATATTACAAGTCCTATTCTTCTTTTCTCACAATTTCAGCTGGGCTAGTTGCATCATCAAATCAGTACTCACCAGGGACCCCATATCAAAACTTATCCCCCCACCAGTTTCTCAATACGTGTCTATTAAACACTACTTGGTAATGCTGAATGCAAAGCACGAGGCCCCAGATTTCTGATGAATGTATTTATGTATTTTTAATGAATGGAAGAAATTTAATGGAAAAAAAATGACATAAAAAAGCTGCCCTCAACCTCTCTGACTTTATCCGACTTCTATGTTGGACAGAGTGGAACAGATGCTTACAAAATATGACTTTCTGAACACCAGATTTCCCAGTGGATTTACACCACACAGCTGGCATAAATACACTGATAAATCTTCCCAATACAGATTCTGACATGGAAAAGGACCTAGGAATTTTAGTGAACAGCAAACTAAGCTGTAGAAACCAGTGTCAGACAGCTGCTGCCAAGGCCAATAAGATAATGGGTTGCATCAAAAGAGGTATAGATGCCCGTGATGAGAACATAGTCCTGCCACTTTACAAATCACTAGTCAGACCACACATGGAGTACTGTGTACAGTTCTGGGCTCCTGTGAACAAGTCAGACATAGCAGAGCTGGAGAGGGTTCAGAGGAGGGCAACTAAAGTAATAACTGGAATGGGTGGACTACAGTACCCAGAAAGATTATCAAAATTAGGCTTATTCACTTTAGAAAAAAGATGACTGAGGGGAGATCTAATAACTATGTATAAATATATCAGAGGTCAGTACAGAGATCTCTCCCATCATCTATTTATCCCGAGGACTGTGACTGTGACGAGGGGACATCCTCTGCGTCTGGAGGAAAGAAGGTTTGTACACAAACATAGTAGAGGATTCTTTACGGTAAGAGCAGTGAGACTATGGAACTCTCTGCCTGAGGAGGTGGTGATGGTAAGTTCACTAAAAGAGTTCAAGAGGGGCCTGGATGTATTTCTGGAGGGTAATAATATTACAGGTTATAGTTACTAGAGATGGGTCGTTGATCCAGCGAGTTATTCTGATTGCCTGATTGGAGTCGGGAAGGAATTTTTTTCCCTAAAGTGGGGAAAATTGGCTTCTACCTCACAGGTTTTTTTTGCCTTCCTCTGGATCAACTTGTAGGATAACAGGCCGAACTGGATGGACAGATGTATTTTTTTTCGGCCTTATAAACTATGTTACTATGTTGCTAGATTGAAATCACTGCTTCCCTTCATATAATATATTACAAAACTGGCTTCCAGTAGGCACCACTAGGGTGAGTTCAATGAATAGGCATTTATATTTATTGAGCATGTGAGAGTAATGACCAATGGTAACAATATATTCCTATAGTATATAATTGTATATTTTATCTTTACTTTTGTTTACTGAGAAGCTGGCCTTAGGCTACTTTCACACTAGCGTTTTTGAATTCCGGTATTGAGCTCTGTCATAGGGGCTCAATACCGGAATAAAACGCTTCAGTTTTGTCCCCATTCATTGTCAATGGCGACAAAACTGAACTGAAGACAACGGAATGCTCCTAGAAGCATGCTGCGGTTTGCTCTCTGGTCTGGACATCCGCACCAAGACGGATCTGGAATGACCCCCAATGAAAGTCAATGGGGATCCGTTTGGTGTGACACAATGATAAACGGATCCATCCTCCATTTACTTTCAATGGAGTTAATTCCAGATCCGTTTAAAAGATGTTAAAGAGGACCTTTCATCACTCCTGACATGTCTGTTTTAATAGCTCCATGCATTCCCCACGTGCTAACAATTTTAGAACATCTATTCTTATGGCTCTATGTTGTGCCATTCCTTTATTATTTGCACTAGAAGTTCTAAATGAATTGCTATTTGTCTTCAGTAAGGGAACAGAGGGGAGGTAACAAATTGGGGGTGTGGTTTTGCATAATAAAAACTGATGTAAAATGCTGACCAAACAATGACCATGTGAATAAGGCCTAATACATGCGTAGTGCAGTACTCCAGATGTGGAGGATTTTGCTAATTTATTTTATATAGTTATGTAATGTATTGTTTATGTTCTGGCTGTGTGCACTAGCTGAGAAGGTTATGGTTGGCAGGAACAGGGCTCAGCGAAATCACAGCTTTACAGACACTGCTGCAAGGTGAGGGACTATGGCTCAGGCACCCATCACCTAAACCACCGCTAGGCCAAACTAACATCAAGCCTATATTACAGTGGACACCGATCTCCACAAGTGCCTACTAGTGCTAATCAATTGCAATCCAAACAGCCACCATACCTCCTAATCTAGTGCCAGAAACTGCACGTTCTACTTCATATAAAGTTATATTTTGCTCTAATAAAAATAGAATGTTATACATTTACTTCTGGCCTTATTCTTCAAACTATATTTCCACTGCACCGATCCTTAGGGAATGATGGCCTGAGGGAGTACACCGTGATACATCTCATTAGGGCCACTACCACTCCCATCCTTTGCACTGGCTCCTCAGAGGCTCGCTGCAGTTGAACACATATCCCTGCGAGTTTGCTACAATGTAACAGTCTGGGCGCTTTATCTCACAATCATTTCCCCAACTGTTTAAAGGGGTTGTCCAGGTTTTAAAGCCTTTTGAGCAGCCGCCTCTCCCTGCCGGACTTATGGAGAGAAGCCTGACAACCTGCTTCCTTCTGCTCGGTTCTGGCTTCTTCAGTGCATCATGCTACAGTTCCCTGCTAGTCAGTTTCGGTAGTGCGGTGAACTGAAGGACCAAGCAGCAGGGAGAAGGTAAGTATTATAACTGCCATGCCCCTGCATGATCATCATAGGACCAGAACAGATCGGGAAATATGACTTAGGGTAGGTTTATATCTATGGCAGTTAAATCCAGTAGTCTTTTCCTTCAAAGGAGGAGACTACCGGAGTAAGGCCCGTTAACACAACCACGTGAATGGGTCTGCACCTATTCCGCAAAATTGCAAAATAGGTGCGGGCCCGTTCACTTGAATGATCGCGGCCTCCGTGCCACGGCTCCACAAAAAAAAAAAAAACATGTCCTATTCTTGTTCGCAATAGCGGACAAGAATAGGCATTTATAACAGGGATCCAGGCCGTGTGTTCCGCAATTTGTGGAACACACATCGGTCGGCATCCGTGGTATTGCGGATCTGCATTTTTGCGGATCCGCAATACCATGGCCGTCTGAATGGCCCCTAAATGTACCCAGAGTGAAGCTGCATTTTCCAGCAGAATGGCGGCATTTAGACTAGAAACCGCCAGATCCCCGCCAGACGTTTAAAAAATGTATAACTTTTCATTATAGAAAGGATAACATTTATTTGCAAGTATTGTATTCCAAGTAAAATGCAAAAAAGGGAAAGCCTTTCCTCCTTTAGATTCCTCAAATAGATCTAATATTACAACTATAAATAACTATTTCATCCTAGTGAATAGTTATCCCTTTAAAAAGATCAGGTCTGCAGAATGTTTCGTTGAAGGCTGGGCAACCCTGTGCACTAATGGTGTGACAGATGGTGGTCTACATAGACCAAAGAAACACAGAACTGATCATGGAAAGGAGGACTCACTTATAAGGGCTCATGCACATGAACATGTGTGCCTCGTGCCCGTATTGTGGACCACAAACATTGACTTGAATGAGTCCGCAATCCTCAAGCACAGATCAGAAGCCCACGGAAGTGCTTCGTAGATTTTGTTTAAGTCAATGGATCCGCATTCACAAACGCCATGCACACGGACGGTGTTTGTGCATTGTGGACTTCTTTTTGCGGTCTGTTCCACAGACATGTGCTCGTGTGCATGAGCCCTAAGGAGGATTTAGGAGGAGACATGAGGTTTGGTCTTGAGTTTGTACTTAAAGGGCTTTTCTAGGATTACTATGCTTTTTAACAGATATGCTCATGTATTTGCTTACTTAATGTACATCTTCTCAATGCTTTCCTTTTTCAATTTGGACTCTTATGCTATGTATGTAGCACTACCTGTTTCTCTTACCAACCAAGCCCATGATGCACTTTTGCTTTCTCTGCCACAGCTCCAGCATCGCCCCTAACAACGACCATCTAATTTATAGCTCTTCCCACCCAGCTAGTTACATAGACCCTCCCCTATCACTGACACACCCTTGGACATAACATCACAGGAAGTAAGAAAGAGCTGCGTGGACATGGTCATGTGACCACAGCCTGGAACAGAAGATAGGAGGGATAAGGGTAATAGAAATACAATACAAAATGACAGCTTAAATGATTCTAAATGATGTTGATGCAAACTGGAAAACTCCTTGAAAGGGAATCAGTCACGGTTTATGCTGCCTTACTTTAGGGACATCACAAAGTAGTTACAGATACCTTGATGTGCCACTTGTTTTCTTGGAGAAGTTTTCATAAAATTACACTTTATTAGGTGCATTGTGAGCTGAGAATGGAGTCCTCATGTCTATTCCGCCCTCCTGACCTCTGATTGACAGCTTTCTCCCTATTAGGCTTTAGTTACACATTAGTGAACCAAGGACGTGGTCAGTGTTCTAAATGGACAGCACACGTATTGATTAATTTTAATGTGTTTATTCACACTTGTTTTTCAGTGGAAGAACAACAGAGACATGCACTACTTTGGTTCTTGATGTGGACCAAACATGCCCTTTGAAGTTTATGGGTCCATGAAACCTGTGACAGAAAATGAAAGGCACTTGTGTTTTGTCAGTAGTTTTGACTGTCCATTGGAAAGAGATACTCAGAAAATCCAATTTCAGCATCGTAGTGCCTGTGGGAAATGGGTGACACCCAGAGGGCAAAAAATGGACATACAGACCAAACATGGACTCTTCACCGGCATTTTCATGGAACATTGACCTTAATGTTGCGTACATCATCATGATCAAGGATCTCTGAATGAGGCCTAACTATGCATAGGGAAAAATCTGTCAATCAATGAGAGGTGGACCGGAGGAACCAGTAGCTCAGGCATGGCCAACCTGCGGCTCTCCAGCTGTTGTAAAACTACAACTCCCACCATGCCCTGCTGTAGTCTGATACCTGTAGGCAGTCTGGGCATGCTGGGAGTTGTAGTTTTGCAACAGCTGGAGAGCCTCAGGTTGGCCATCCCTGCAGTAGCTTATTAATATAGAGAACTGTTATTGAGAGGAATCTTGAACTAGCTTGTGCTGCACCTAATAAGGTCTTATAATGAGGATGTCTGTTGTTACTTTATGCTGCCCTTTACTATATGATAGAGCATCACTATACTGGTGATTCCCTTTCTATATAGGGTATTTGAAAACCATTCATACACATTCATGCATACATGGGGATAATGTGAGTGCATTTGATAAATATTTTCAACCATTACGGAGTCACGGCCACATGCCCACACCAGATACTACTTTTTTTCTTGTAGTTCTCTCCTGTTTTTGACTTCCAAAACTGCATCCAGAAACCTGAATGTGTGACCATACCCTAATGCTGCATTTACAGGCAGCGATCGAGCACACAATTGTTGGGACAGAAGTGTTCCTTCCTGTCAATTGGATGCTCATTCATTCACTCTTTATTTGAATACTTTATACTGCAAGGAATCAGGACCACCCTCCCTAGGGCAGGGATGTCCAGGGACATTACATCAAGGAAAGTTTCTGGACGGGGCTGCCCTTGCCAGGGTGATGACTCCATATTTAGGAAGTCATTAGGGTGAACTAGCCCTGACGTGGCATTCTAGGGCAAGTGCACTTTCATCCTGGCCCTTCTTCTTAACAGGAGTGTTGTTTGTTGCGTGACTAACCACAGGAGGACCGCAAGCAACCCCTACAGACAGTTCAGAGTGTTCCATTTACTTATCGGTCGTCTATTACTCCAAGACTGTGGAGTTTATATTACTGCATACCCCAGGCTCCAGTGAACCTGAGGTTATGTTTGTTTGTGGCACGGTTTGTACGGTGTGCCCACATGTTGTTTGTTTGTCCATGTCAAGTGCCTTTTTCTATCCATGATTGATTAAAGCTTAAGATTTATTATTTTGTTACTACCCCCTATACTTATTGCTTAGAGATGAACTGCTACTGCAGCGAGCCCCTGGGGAGCCAGTGCAGAGGATGGGAGTGGTAGTCACCCTGATGAGGCGCTATGTCACATTGTACTCCCTCAGGCCGTTGCTCTCTAGGGATTAGGGTAGTGTAAATGTAGTTTGAAGAATCAAGCCAGAAGTGAACGTATAACAGAATCTCTTTACTTAGTTCAAAATATAACTTATGGCAGATCCAGCAGTATTAAGTACAAAGTTAAGTTTCTGGCACCAGATGAGGAGGTATGGTTGCTGGCTGGATGGCAGTTTAATAGCACTTGCAGGCACTTTCAGATCTTGGTGTACACTGTGTGATACAGGCTTGATTTTAATCTGGACTAGTTTTTAGCTAGGTGATGGGTGTTTGAGCTGCAGTCTCTCATCTGTAGCAGTGTCTGTAAAGCTGAAATTTCACTGATCACTCTGCTGTCTAGGCACACTGAGGCTTCTTGGAAATAGTGTTTTTATTCTGGAGTAATGGTCTCATAGGAGAACTGGATCTGGTTCATAGGAGTAGGAGCACTGGCAAGTGCTTCCTCCCTCCTTCCAGTCTATTTAGGAACTCCTCCTCGTGGCAGGAAGTAGGACCAGCTCACTCCTACCAAGAGGGGAGGAACAGGGTGCTTAGCTCTGTTCCTGCCAAACATTGCCAACCCTACCTTCTCTAGCTGGAATATACGGCCTGCATGCGGGGTACTGCATATTTACATGCAGCAATCACCTCCACAGTATAAGGACAAGTGGTGGAGGAATATTTGTCCGCTGTAATCTGCCAATCGGGCAACTCACCATAAGAGTTGCTTTAGACAAAAAAGATACCAGACACTTGTCCAAATGCCGGAAGCTTTGATGTAGCATGTTACGACACTGCAGCCAGGCGAATGTGGTCTCCTGATTGTTTATTACGTATTATGCTGGTTACAACATACAGTGGGGAAAAAACATATTTAGTCAGCCACCAATTGTGCAAGTTCTCCCACTTAAAAAGATGAGAGAGGCCTGTAATTGACATCATAGGTAGACCTCAACTATGAGAGACAAAATGAGAAAACAAATCCAGAAAATCACATTGTCTGATTTTTAAAGAATTTATTTGCAAATTATGGGGGAAAATAAGTATTTGATCACCTACAAACAAGCAAGATTTCTGGCTCTCACAGACCTGTAACTTCTTCTTTAAGAGGCTCCTCTGTCCTCCACTCATTACCTGTAGTAGTGGCACCTGTTTGAACTTGTTATCAGTATAAAAGACAGCTGTCCACAACCTCAAACAGTCACACTCCAAACTCCACTATGGTGAAGACCAAAGAGCTGTCGAAGTACACCAGAAACAAAATTGTAGACCTGCACCAGGCTGGGAAGACTGAATCTGCAATAGGCAAGCAGCTTGGTGTGAAGAAATCAACTGTGAGAGCAATAATTAGAAAATGGAAGACATACAAGACCACTGATAATCTCCCTTGATCAGGGGCTCCACGCAAGATCTCACCCCATGGAGTCAAAATGATCACAAGAACTATTAGCAAAATTCCCAGAACCACACGGGGGACCTAGTGAATGACCTGTAGAAAGCTGGGACCAACGTAACAAAGGCTACCGTCAGTAACACACTATGCCGCCAGGGACTCAGATCCTTCAGTGCCAGACGCGTCCCCCTGCTTAAGCCAGGACATATTCGGGCCTGTCCGAAGTTTGATAGAGAGCATTTGGATGTTCCAGAAGAGTATTGGGAGAATGTCATACGGTCAGATGAAACCAAAGTAGAACTGTATGGTAGAAACACAACTCGATGTGTTTGGAGGAGAGTGAATGCTGAGTTGCATCCAAAGGACACCATACCTACTGTGAAGCATGGGGGTGGCAACATCATGCTTTGGGGCTGTTTCTCTGCAAAGGGACCAGGACGACTGATCCGTGTACATGAAAGAATGAATGGGGCCATGCATCGTGAGATTTTGAGTGCAAACCTCCTTCCATCAGCAAGGGCATTGAAGATGAAACTTGGCTGGGTCTTTCAGCATGACACTGATTCTAAGCACACCACCAGGGCAACGAAGGAGTGACTTCGTAAGAAGTATTTCAAGGTCCTGGAGTGGCCTAGCCAGTCTCCAGATCTCAACCCCATAGAAAACCTTTGGAGGGAGTTGAAAGTCCGTGTTGCCCAGCGACAGCCCCAAAACATCACTGCTCTAGAGGAGATCTGCATGGAGGAATGGGCCAACATACCAGCAACAGTGTGTGCCAACCTTGTGAAGACTTACAGAAAACGTTTGACCTCTGTCATTGCCAACAAAGGATATATAACAAAGTATTGAGATGAACTTTTGTTATTGACCAAATACTTATTTTCCACCATGATTTGCAAATAAATTCTTTAAAAATCAGACAATGTGATTTTCTGGATTTGTTTTCTCATTTTGTCTCTCATAGTTGAGGTCTACCTATGATGTCAATTACAGGCCTCTCTCATCTTTTTAAGTGGGAGAACTTGCACAATTGGCTAAATACTGAATACTAAATACTTTTTTTCCCCACTGTATCATGTATGTAGACTGCATTATTATAACTTTGTTTTGTGACTCAGTGTTATTTGACTTATTCAGCACCCTCTGGTCATGTGCAGTTCACAGACCCCTCATACGTGAACTCCCAGATCAAAGTACAGTATCTTCTGAAATGGAAAAGGTAATTGTGCAATTTTTTAGAGAAATGCTGAAAACAAGAAGGTGTGTAGGATTCTCAGTAGTCACAACACAATATTGAGTGTTACTGCTTCATTCTATTATGTAAACCTTTTTGTCATGTTCTACATGTTTTTATGGAAATTATCTATGGACAAGGAATGTCTACCTAGATCTATGTGTGCATTACTTCTCCATAAGAGATATACAAACACAGAAGAGCATTGTCCATTGTTATAGGGGTATTCTGGTTATTTTTATTTCAAGTTATCCCCTATCCACAGGATAGAGGACAAATATTAGATCAGTGGGAGTTGAACTGCTGGGATCCATCATCCATTTCATGATCATGAAAACAAGAGTCTCATACCCTGCAGGGTCCACCAAAGTGAATGGAGTGGCAGGTCAGGCATGTGCACTACCGCTTCCTTCAACTCTATGGGACCTGCTGGAAATAGCCAAGCGCTGTACTCGGAGATCTCATACAGTTCATGGAGATGAATAGAGCTGCAGTGTACATGCCTGACCTGTTGCTAGTTTCATTTTGGGGGATAGGGAATAACTTGAAATTACTGGAATACCCCTTTAAGTTTGAACAGTGGGTACCTTTGCCTTGGAATATATAATTGAATTGACGTGGCTATGGTAAAGGGTAAATACTGCCTATATATAGTGACTGATAATACTGCTCTATAGTTATTGAATATTGAAACCATACCAATACTCAATACTCAATACCACCATACAGTGACTGGTTAAAACCACCATAGTCACCAAATGGTAGAGCCATACAGTGATCAAAAAGTACCACAATACAACTGAATAACACCATAAAGTACTTGAATAAGAATAACACAGAGTGCCTCCAGCTATAACTCCAGATAGTACCCCAAATCAAAGTGCCCCTATACACAGTGCCATGCAGTGCTCCATACATAGATCTAGTCTTCCTGCTCTCCCCCACTTTCTCTATAGACACGGCTGCAGGTCCAAATACTAATCTTCTTCAACCTGGATGAGGACTCACTTGTATGAGGCTGAGTTACAAAACCAGACACATTTCATGGATTATTTTTTCTAATCTCATACAACCCTGTTAACCCCTTCAACACCATTGGCATTGACATTGCCATCAACCCCTTTAACAACTCTAGACAACCAGGGATATATTAAAGCAAATGTAATGCCTCATTCACACGACTGTATTTTTGGTCCGATCAGCATATTCTGCGGATTGCACGCGGACCCATTCATCTCTATGGGTCCGCAAAAAAACGGACAGCACACCATGTGCTGTCCGCATCCGTACATCCATTCCGCAGTCCCGCAAAAAAGATAGAACATATTCTATTGATGTTTGATTTGCGGACATGAATAGCTATTGTTACAATGGGTCCGCAAAAAAAAAAAAGTATGCAATACGGAACGTCACACGGACGTCATATGTATTTTTTTGTGGATCCACGTTTTGTGGACCACAAAATACATACTGTCGTGTGAATGCATCCTTAGTCAGTACCTTCTGTGGTTGATTGATTACCTTTAGGGCTCATGCACGCGGTCGTTGCCTGGCCATGCCCGTATTGCGGCCCGCAAAAGCGGGTCTGCAATATACAGGCATGGGCCGGGTGCACACCAGAGTGTCTGGCTTTTGAGGGTGAACCGAGTGGCCACCCTAGGCGTGAGTGTAACGTGCGGTAATCTCGGTCTAATCTGGAGTTTTCATCTACAAGATGGAACTCTTTGCAGTTTTTTGTGACATTTTGGTTTCTACGTCAATTCTGCAAAAGTCGCAAATAAGTCACAAAAACACCATCTGTGACTTTTTTAGACTAGAAATCAGGAGGAAAACAGTAACATAGTTCATAAATAAGCCTCATTATTTGTCTTTTTTATGTTTTTAGAGTCTTTGTGTATTTTTTGTTGTTGTTTTTTCACTTTTTGTATTACTTTAAAGGTAATTTATCACCTGAGATCACCAAAGATATTAGCCCAGTTCACATACCTTTATAAATAGTTTGTATATTTCTGTACCTAATTTTATTTATCTTATGCTAAACTGGTAAATATAGCAACTTTGCAAACAGGATTCATTAAAATATTCTATTGTTTGTGTCTACGGCTCCTGTGCAAACGAATGTGTTTCTATGGTTACAGATTACAAACAAGTACTGAGTAGTCTGACTTTTCCATCTGTCCCTACTTCATACTATCCTACCGAAAGCACATACTGTATGACATTTTCAGTTAGGCACTGCACAGTAGTATACTCTGTCATATTTATATATACCTATCTGAGCAGGGGTGACCATATTATATGTAGCCTGTGCAGCTTCACAGTGGTCCTGTAGACAAAGGGCTCCACTATCTTTGAAAAAGATGCCTGTAAGGGATAGCACTAATGGTTCTCAATCTACCATAGACGTTGGTGAGGGTTTTGTTGCCCTCTTTATCAGTTCTTTTGCCAGTTGGAAGCAGGAGGCCCATATACAGTTCTGCACTATTGCCTATGACTTTAGCACCTGAGTTTAGCCTAAGGGTAGGTTCACACCTTCATTGAACTGATCCTACAGGCTGTTCCAGCAGAGATACTGCAGTTCACCAATAGACCCTAATGACTATAATGGGATCCTGCAGGGATTCGACCGTTTCCCGACATCAGTGCCGGTTTTCGGCCATTTTTTGTGCAGCCAAAAGCCAGGAAAGTGTCTGTTTTCCTGCTGAATCCCATATACCTCTGTTCACAGCTGGACCCATTGACTATAATGGGATCCGGTGTGGATTATAGTAAATGGGGTTTGGCTATGAATCCAGCCACTTCCTCCTGGCAAATGCATGCAATGGTTTTTGTCAGACCAAAAAACGGCACTTATGTCATAAAACGTCTGGGTCTCCACCAGATCCTGTTATATTCAATGAGTTTGGTGGTGAACGGTAGTATCCAATTAGGCCAGATCTCCGGCAGGCTGTTCTCTACCGGATCAGTTAAACACAGGTGTGAACCTATCCTTACAGACCCTCTCAGATTGACCTATTTGCCAAAATGATGTGCATGATTTACCAGGAGAGGAGAGCAAGTCGTAAAGTGCAACACTGGCAGCAGAGGATGAAGAGATATACAGAAAAAAAGAAATCTGCAGCTTGCCCTCTCCTCCCATGGACATACGTGGTTGTCTCCTTTTGGCACTAGACAAAAACACTGTTTGTTTGCATCTCTTATAGCAGCCGAAGAGTGAATAACCAGCTCAGATCTGGAACACAATTAGTAAAGCCGGCCATAGCCAAGATAAATATTGGCTGAAGCATTTGACTGTTTGTCCTAATTATGGGCCATTGATTGGCTACTCATGCCACGACTGATGAACATCAGATAACATTAGGAATCATTAATCAGAACTGTCTAGCAGAAAAAAATCGGGGAACTCAGCTTTACTTCTTAAATTGTTCTGGAAAACCTAGCGCTACACTGTGATTCATTGTTGTGGGCAACAGTTCCAGTTTTAAGTAGGCTTGATGAATGAGGTGAAATTTTCATCTTGTTTTCATCTTGTTTGGATTTGTCTAGTAGTTGCCATAACCTGTAGATTATTGTATGATTTATAAAGAGGTTTTTATTTCTCACTGTTACATCTATCTACACTGCTGTGCATAGCCATACAGTTGGATGACCATTTAGTCATTTTTATGTTTCTCTAGAGTTAAAGTGTATATTGTGCAAATATTATGTAATTATGGTGTAATTTAAGCTATCCATACACATAAGATAAATGTTCATTGACCATATTGGGCAAAGATGGTTTAGAAATTATATGCAGAGTCATTCTCAATGGCTGGTAGCAGATTGTTGTCTGCCAAAGATGTTATCTGTCCAGGATCGAACTGGGGTTCCTTGGTCCCACCAGAGGAAATTATTCTTGTGGCCCAACCCCCATATCTACATCTGTTTGTCTGTCTGTCTGGCCTCTATAGGCATCCAAACACCTGAACCATGTCTAGTAATTCCAGTATTTGCAGAAAATACAAAGATAGCCAAAACGAATACTTTATTAAGCAAGTACCAACCTCCACAGGGGCCGGGTGCTGTGGAGGTCATTGTTAAGGGGGGCGGGGCACTGTAGAGGCCACTGTTAAGTGATCAGGGAGCTGTGGAGGTCATTGTTAAGGGAGTGGGGTGCTGCGGAGCTCACAATTAATGTAGCCAGTGCTCGTCTATTTTCGGCGGTCCCATAGTAATGAATGGAGGGCGGCTGCACATGCGCTGTGCGCCCTCCTTCACTTTTAGGGCTCCGTTCTCGATATAGGTGCGGGTCCCAATGGTTGGACCCGCACCTATAAGACAATGGGGGCATATCCTGGCGATATGCCCCCATTGTCTAAGATGGGAATAACCCTTTAAGGGTGGTGGTGACTGTGGAGGTCACTGTTAAGGGGGCAAGGCACTGTGGAGGTCACAGTTAAGGGGGTGGTGTGCTGTCAAGGTCACTGTTATGGGTACAGTTAAAAGTAAAATAAACAGTGTGTAACTGCCCCGGTATATAGGGCTACTAGCGATTCCTCTGTAAAAAAACAATTGCATGGATTGGCCTCCTGGACCTTTGGGACCCACTATCGCAGTGTTCCTCAACTCCAGTCCTCAGGGCCCAACTACCGGTCATGAATTGAGAAAATCCCACAAAATGAATACCTGTGGTAAGTCCTGGTGCACGAACACTAATTATATCACCTGGTCAATACTAAGGAAATCCAGAAAACATGATCGGCAGGTGGGCTCTGAGGACTGGAGTTGAGGAACCCTGCACTATGGTATCAGAGCTTGGGACCACCCTGTCTGGCTCCTCTGTTGGGCCAGATCTGTCAGGATCGATATTTTTAGCTCAAAATGCCAGTGTATGGTATGAATGTCTGAATACATACAATGTCTGGTTCAGCTAAATTCAAAGAGATTATTTAAAGGGGTTCTCCGGGAATTATTTAAGAAATGCCCGCCAGCAACCTTTCCTAGAATGTGAGCAGGACTGGTTGCCTCCAAGTGCAGAGCTGTCTAGGAGGGTGAGGGGTAGGGTCTCACTATACACCACGCTCTGGCACTTCCATAAACTACCTCCACCGCCTTAACAGTGACCTCCACAGTGCCCCACTCCCTTAACAATGACCTCCACAACCCCCTGCTCACTTAACAGTGACCTCCACAGTGTCCCACCCCCTTAACAATGACCTTTCACAGCACCTGTCCTCTGTGGAGGTTAGTGAGTTTTCCTGTTTAGTCTGGAGTTTAGTCTGACATGTTGATGGTCAGATCAAATGATGTGGATTATTTGTTAACCCTTTCAGGATCAAGGGTCATTAAAGCATTTTGGAATAATGCATTCTAAAGTTGAATATTCTTTTTGATTTAATCTTCTACCACTATTTTTTTGTTTTTTCTTTTTTTGAGGGACATACAGGTGGTTCTTTTAGATCAAAATGGAACTACTATTTTTTCAATTTGCCTGTGCTTTATAGGGAAAATCACATTAAATTTAAAATATTGCAACTTTCCTCATTTCTTCCACATCTAATGTAGTTCGTATACCACAGTTTACCACATAAATAATCCTCTAGCTCTGTCAAATATATATATAGATATCTTACTTGCTAACTGATGCAGCCATTGCTGCCCAAATTAAAGACTTCCATTAAGGGTTCAAGCCTGGCTCCCTCACTGGCATCTCTGTGGCATCTGTACATGTGGGTAAAGCAGTTGGGTGCAGTTTTTAGAGGTAAAGTTCAAGATCAGATAGGAGCAAGGCGCATGGAGGACAATGATTATTTTCTTTGTGACAATGGTATCCCTATAGGGCATCTTATTTTATCCAGAATGCATGTGTTGGACCGGAAGGTGAGAACTTGGCGCTTAAAATATTTTGGTTGTTATTTTCTTCATTTTAGAATATTTTTTTCATAAAAAGAGAAGACTATTCACTTTTAATTTTAGGAAGGGAGCACCTATATTTGACACCACATGTGCCATTTTAGTAACAAACACAGTTCTGGGTTCAGTGGCGTGGCGGCGTGTGCGCAGAAGACATGTTCAGAGGCCAGGACAAGAAAGAAATGATCCTGTGTGCACGCGCCGGCAAGAAGACAAGTGCGCAGGCGCTGGAACTCAGCGCTAGACCCACCGGTCTAGCACTGTCACTCAAAATGCAAGGGGGCGTTATTTAGAGGAGGCTGCAGCATTAGAAATAAAAATACCTTCAGCAGTGCTCGGACGGCGTAACCCTGCCTCCGAGTGCTCCGAAGGCTCATTTTAATATTTGTAAAAGTTACTGTTTCTTCAAAACTGGACATCTTACATCACTATCAAAAGTATGGCTTCTATCAGCGGCATCAGCCCTACCAGGCTATATGCCTGGTAGGGTAGGTTGCATTTGGGTTACAGAGCCTCTTTAAAGGTTCTATAGAGTATAGTATAGATTTAGAGCTTATTTGTTGCACTGTTAGTGAATAGGATTTAGACAATAAACATTTTTAACTCAACATCAATGTTACAGATTTTTTTTGTTGTGACAATTAGTAGTCACTATTATTATTATTATTATTATCTGTACATAAAAATGAGACAACTTTCAAATAAAATAATTAAAATGCTTTCCGCGTTTCCTCAGGAGCTACCAAAGTGGTTTCTAAGTGCTTGTCTCACTGCAAAAGTGACAAGTTCATGCACAGGAGGTATGCTAATAAAAGTGTAGCACTCACCATGCAAGACAAGTTTCAGGATCAGCAATGACAGCCTGACACACATATACATGTACATCTCAAAACTTGCTAAATGCTTTTTCTTTACATAAGTAGTAAGCAAAACATTCTAAATACATTATAATATGATCATCATTATAACATAGTTGTACATGTGTATAACTATGTGCATAATAAAGTGTTACCTTTTTGTCCTGTTCTCTGGAAATATGATGAAGAACATAAAATCAAAGCTACTAAGTACCTTAGGAAATACAGTGGTAGGTGGATGCTTTAAACCGCACCCATACATGCTGTACAATGTAGCTGACATCATCCTGACTGTCCTATACAAATACACTAGACCTCTAATTGAGTAGTAGAGCAGAGTGCTGTACTCACCCTATGCAGTTTCCTATGAGCTGTTAGTGATTATCCTGTTGGTTGTTAATACCGCAGTACAATGGTGCAGAATGCCTCAATTACCTGTCAGTACAAGACTGCAGTGATCACAGGTACACTATACTTAGAGGATTGCTCAACACTCAGTCCTTCCTGGGATATCTGTGACTAGTCATTGCATGTTGTGGGCTCGGCCTCCGTGAAATCTCTATAGGGCACTTACAAAACAACAATTGGGCAGTTATGTTATTACTTTTTTTTGTCAAATGGAAAAATAATTTTAGATCTTCATCATCTGAAGAGTTTTGTTAATTAAAGTGGAAATGATTCTGCTGTGTTGTGACTGGCATAAGAGAAGAGTCAGTGTCTGTACTTGCAAGAACCAATTGTTCTTCCTTGTACAGTTGAGCAGGTAATGTGCCATGCTGCCATACAGAAAAAATATCAAATGTACAGTGTGTTCAGGAGGTTCACAGGACCCTCTCAGCAACCTACTGAAGGGTTGCGATTGCCTGGGGTGCTAGTTCACTTGGCAGGGAATGAGATGGAAGGACAACTATGTTCTTTCTCAGTGTCTCTGAGCAAGGGCATGGATATCAGCAGCAACTCAAGGCTTCATTTGTTGCGAAGCTGAACTGATGGAGCCTGTCATTCTTCTTGACTGATGGGTGCTCATCCATTCCTCTTGTGCATTGTGGATCACCAATAGAACGTGGTAGTGAAGTTCCTAAGGGCAGTTTCTTGATGTATATTTTTTTTTTAAGCGAGGCAGATGCAGTGGTAATGGATAATATAATGTGAAGGGGACAATTTGTGACTAGCACACTATTTTGGGATATCTGTAGGACTAACCTTCAAGATGTGCGATTAGTGCACAAGTTGAAGGAGGCACCTAACAAGTCTTGGTACCCAAGGTTTGTGAACGTTACAAATTATGAATAGTAATTTGAGTTAGGTGTCTTTATTGAACTGTATTATTTGGCCAACATATGCCATTGTTATTTGGGCACCACCCTACTGCAACTATTGTGAACATTGTATTTGAACCTACCCCTCCCACAGATTTGTGGCAGATTTCTCACTGAAAGTACAGTACAATTCAAGTTAATGGGGTTTAGAAAAAATAAACCCCATTAGAAACAGCAGAGACTTGCCGGCCATGGCGCCCGCCACACTTGCGAGTGGGCGCCATGTGCCTACATTGCCCCAGCGCCGTACATGTACGGCGCTGGTACTGTAAGGGTTAAAGGGGTCTCCCTATAATGTAATGTAATGCACTGTATGCTAAGAATATCCCAGCATGAGCTATGTAGACATCCTGGCCCAGCCCTCTCTGGAGCTTAGGGTATGGGCTGGTCCCACCCCCTAGTTCCAAAAGATTCCAATCAGAGTAGCTGTAGAGAAGGGGGAGGAAAGGAGCAGACTGTATGTTCCTCTCCCCCAGACTCCAGCATCAATCTCTGGAGCCTCCGGCACATCCACAAGCTCTAGGAGATGAAAGCAAGAAAGAACTAGAGGAGGACTATATGCATGGCTACAGCGAGTGAGAGAGACAACAAAGTAACCCAGCTTAGAGCATTCAAGACTCTGCTGCTGCAAAGGGAAAAAAAGTTAAGACACCCTATCCACCCCAGAATAGTGGACACTACACCCACCGATGCCAAAACACAACTATTAGCTAGAGATCCCTGTAGCAAATATTTTAGCCAGGGTAATCTAAGGGCCAATGCTGTACTCATCAGCTCAGCTCATGCTTGGACATCTGGGAGGACTTTGCACGGTGTAAAAAGATTTGCTGGATAAACTTCTATCCTTCCCACAGTAAAGAGAGACTTCTGTTAAGTTGTACGATATCTGGCCTGGTCTCTGACTCTCTTAACACCACATGCTGACCATTGCATTTCCATCACCTGCCCTGCCTAGCACCCACATGGACATTACCACCATGAGCACCTCCAAACTACCATCAGGCAGGGAGCCCCAGAGGGAACAAAGGGTGCCCCTCCTTCATGGCACCAACCCCAGGAGCAATGGCCTAAGAGGGTAGATCATGATACATCATGAGTCCTATTACCACTCCCATCCTCTTCTTCAGCTCCTCAGAGGCTTACTGCAGCTGCACACTGCTGCTCCATTCACACAGGGGACTCAGGGACCCCTGTGGCATCCTCATTGGATCATACATTTATCACCTATGCTATGGATTGGTGACAGATATTGCGCATGGGTAAACCCCTTTAAGAATGATAACTTTGTTTAAGGCTTTTTGGGGTTCTTAAATAATGAACTAAATGTTTTCTGCTCCTGAAACCTTAAAGGATTTAGCCCTTTAGAACAATCTTCTCTAAAAGTCCTACTCAACACTATTGTGAAACCAATTACCATTTCTGCACACACTGCAGTAATTTTATTTTCTTTGTCCTGAATGAATTTGACTCAAAAACCTGGACGATGAGAACTGAGAAATGGCACCTTGGGAAAACGTTGAAAACATCTTGAAAACAGTTCTTATTGAAAACATTACCGACAAATAAGCTTTGTAAATATTTGAAACATTTCAAAGTACGCCAGGGTTCTGAGATATGAGATCGTCCACAATAATGAGTGGTTGCCTAGCAACAGCTGAGAATAGAATTGTGGTTTTGTGATTTTTTTTTAGTCGCATATAATGCAGCTTGAAGAAATGAGCCCCAAGTCAACGTTCTTTTCATTCCCCATGTTCAAGATGAGACTAACAAGCCAGATATGACTTGATCAAATAATTTCAAATTTCTATTACATACAGTTTAGGTTTTGGGCTGAATAAATTAAAAGTGCTTGATAATTAATTGAACATTCACGACCGGTCCAGATATGAACTTTCTGACATAGGGACTGTTTCTCGTGGATTAAAAAAAAAATCAGTTCTTTCAATTATGGAAAAGACTGAAGACTTAAAACGGACACAAATTATTCCCAAATCCAGTCCTTTCAAGCCTAATTGCTGTGGTGAGATGCAGTGAATAGTGACCCTTGCAGTCAATGGACCAGTTCACACAAATAACTGTGGATACAATGGGGCAATAGGGTTTCTCAATGGCATGCCGGCAACTAATTGTACGTACGCCATTTCCATTACAATTGCTTTATTCAGTGGTAAAATACTTTGGGATCTCACTGATCTCCACCAGTGACTGATGAAGGGACCCACTAGTCCATAGCTGTAAATTATGACAATATTGCAAGATACCGTAGTTTTTTTTTTTTGGCTAGATGTTTTCTATCAAGGCCTTTCGTTTTTACTACATTTAAGTTAGTTTCTTGTTACAACTTTCTCTGCATTGTGGCGCTGCTTAGTCTGATACCATAGACAGGAATTTACTACTGTAATTTAGAAGAAATAGACAGAAATGTCTCAAAGGCAAAATAAATATTGCAACTCATATTTGGGCAAACACACAGTTTTCTTTGTCTTAAAATAGGCAAAAATCCCAGTGGGATCTGTTACCGTTCATCTTGGAAACAGGATGCAAGTCAAAATTGTGGTTGAAATGGATGTGTGAACCCAACCTAAATGTACTGTTCAGTCCTGAATATCACGGTTATGTAGGGGGTCATTTTAGTAACCAGAAATACGCCTATATTAGACGTATTTCTGGCACTGATTGCAGCACAAGGGTCCGCAATCTACGACTTTTCCCTGCTCACGCCAGGTCTAAAAAAGTGGGCGTGGCATGGGGAAGGGGACGGGACGGCAGTCCTGTCTCCTTTACCTTTTTTACTCCTAGTAGGTGTAGGAAACGGTTAAATGTAAGACAGCAAGGAAGCTGGCTTACATTTAGAAGTGGCTGTGGATCTGCCGAAACTATGTAGAGGCCAGTTCCTCTACATAATTCCGGCTGATCCACCTCCAGCTATAGGGGATATTACGAGCGGCATCTAAAACACTGGTCTTAATAAATGACCCCCATAGGCTCTTAATTAATGCTAAGCTCAAGACAATTAGATATAAGACTGGAATCAAACTTGTAGTTTTTGATGTTACTGGATCTAAAGTCAGAAGTAAATCCAAATGGAAAATTGTAAAGGAAGGACTTATATGTTTCTTTCTGTTGTATTAAGAATAATACATGTATGTGTGATTTTGTTATTATGTATAAGGTTGAGAAGAACTTCTCATCTCGGACATTTATGGTACACTGTATCCACAGGATATGCCATGAATGTTTGACAGACGTGAGACCCACACCTATCTCTAGAATGGGGTTCCCTGACCCTTTCCCACCTCACCCTTTCCTACTGGTTGCCACATTGGGTTGCTGAGTTTAATAGAAAGGGGATCCCTGACTTCATCCAGGCTGCGAACGGTGGCCAAGTTATGGAAGCAACTGCGCTCAGTTTACTACATTGTCTTCCAAACACTCATTTACTTCCATGGAAGTTACAGAAACAGCTTAGCGCAATGAGTTTGACTGTTTTGGTAAATCTGGCTGCCTATTGCTGCATGGATGCAGGACAAGGTAAGGTGGGACGACGTTAGGGACCCCTATTTTAGAGAAAGGTGCTGGTCCCAGTGGTTGAAACCATATTTAGCAGACATTTATGTCATATCCTGCAGATATGGGGGTTCAATGAAATCAGATAATCATGTTCACGTGTCATATGTATGAACTGTTCACTGCCAGAGAATAAAAAGTTAAAATGCACTTTAGTGAAAATACTTAGGCTAGGCAGGGAATACTGGGATATAGAGGTAAAAACAAATATGATCCTCTATCACAGCATGCAATATCATGCACAATGGACTCCTAATATGCTGATACTATGTAACAAATTGTCTCCTTGTAGCGTAAACTAGGTAAAGTATTTGGTTGTAGATACAATTACCTAAAAAGTATTAAATTCAATTAAATTCCAGACCCTTATTATGACCAGCAAAGAGTCACTCAAGGATCCTGTATTTATATCATTTGTTATTGGTGCACTGTGATGTCCAGCATATTTATCAGCGTGCAGTGGTGAAATAGTGATGCTAGACACCATGCCCTAATTGTATCCGGGGGAATACTATCTCTCTCTGGGGAGAGGCACAGTGCCATGTACAGTCAGCATACCTTACAACGGCAGCCTTGTGCAACATGAGACATTGCAAGACCAGATCTCTATCCAGAAGGACCTGAGAGCCAGTGAATCTCAAACTTCCTAGAACTAAGTTGGATGGCGGAAACCAGACGGATCCGTTATGCTTGCCTATATACTTCTATTATGACTGATCAAAACGGAATGCCTCTAAAGGTTTCCATTTTGATTTCCGTCTTATGGATTCCGTTTTTTCCCGTTATAACGATGTTATAACGGAAAGCCAGAACGGAATCCATGACGGTGGTGTGAACAAGCCCTAACAGAGTAAGTAGGCAATTAATGAAAGAACTTGGTCACAGACGTTTAGATACATGAAGGTGCACTTTGGGGAAGCATTGTAGTTCTGTAGATTTCTCCTTAATGCAAAATTCCAAGTTACCAAGGAGCTCTGGAATTGCACTCACACAACTGTTTAAATTGACTCTACCCTTAGCAACTTAAGCTATGCAACAGAAAACATTTAACATATCCAACAGAAATCCTATGGAAGTCAGCATGAGATGTTTAAACACCATTCATAGCACATGTTGTGTTTCTGAAAGGTGCAGTAAATTGCAAAGATAAACTTGTCAGTGTAAATGAAGTCAGTTACATGGGTTATTATTGCAGGACATTCTCAGTTTCATCCTTATCATTAGCTGGACGCTTGTGTGAACACTTTATGGTCATTTTCATACTAAGGCCTTATTCACATGTCCATGTTCATGACAAAGTCCATGAAGGTTCAATATTTGGTCCATGTGTCATCCATATTCCATGTGCACTGCTATGCTGAAAAGGAGATTTCCAGAACATCTCCTACCAATGGTCGGTATAAAAACACTGACAAAACAGTCAGTTTCTGTCTGTTGTTTTCACTGACCCGTAGATTTCAAGGGGCCTGTTTGGTCTACAACATGGACCAAAGCATTGCATGTCTCCCTTGAAAACAAGGATATGTGAATAAACACTTTAAAATCAATGGATAACCGTGCTGTCCATGGAGAACATGGACAGCACACATCCGCGAGTCACTCTTTTAGCATAAAAAAAAAAGTCCTGCATGAAAAACTTTTTTGTCCGCTGGATTTGAAGGAATCTGTAACAGAGACCCTGGACAGAACATTAGGTGCAGATGTGAACTTATTTTAATGTTTATTTTACATTAAAGGGAATCCATCCAAACCTTATTGCCTCCCCCTGCCCAAACCATCATGAGTGCCTGACTGTCCTGCTCCTCGGCTTTCTAA
Source organism: Rhinella marina (assembly GCA_900303285.1). Lineage (NCBI taxonomy): Eukaryota > Metazoa > Chordata > Amphibia > Anura > Bufonidae > Rhinella > Rhinella marina. The sequence goes on along the minus strand of ONZH01028414.1, from coordinate 126,573 downwards.
TTGGATCATTAGTAGCCCAAGTAGATGATGCCTCAGTTTCCAGAGAAACTTTTGATTTAGGCCTCTTTCACACGACAGTATTTTTTGCGGGCTCCGATCCGCATATTCTGCTGATAAGATGCGGACCCATTCATTTCTATGGGTCCGCAAAAAATACTGACATCACACTGTGTGCTGTCCGCATCCGTATGTCCGTTCCGTAGCCCGCAAAAAAAAAATAGAACATGTCCTATTCTTGTCCTTTTTTCGGACAAGGATAGGCATTCTTACAATGGATCCGCAAAAAAAACGGATGCCATACGGACGTCATCCTTTTTTTTGCGGATCTGCAATTTGTGGACCGCAAAACACAACGTTCGTGTGAAAGTAGCCTTAAAGTGAAAAAAGTTTGATTTTTGTCCTCAGTTCTTGGGCTGGATCAACATGCTTCCATGCTCTTCTCCACTTCCTGGGCTAGACCTCAACATCCAAGGAATGGCTTGGACTACCCGCTCAGTCAATCACTGGCTTAGGTGTGTCACCACTGTGGCAAGTGATTAGCTGGGGCAGTACAATCCATTTCTGACATGATGAGCCCAACACCAGGAGGTAGAGAGAGATGTGAACTGGGGCAACGTTGAAATAGCAGCAGAGGGCAGGGAATGTCATCACTAACCGGGCTGAAATTCTGTGCTTGCTCCATAGTGCACTACTTCTGCTGCATGTTCTGCTTCACGAACATCAATTTCAAACTAAAGTTCAGAGGTGTGATTGGCGTTACTAAGAACACAGTATAATCTTGAGAATCCAATTATGAGGTATAACAAGGGTAAGAAGGGTGAAGAATAAAACTGAAATAAAAAATTAACTCTTCATGCTGGTATTGTTCCATGACTAAGGATCCAGAATGACAGCCTCCCAGTGTTATAGCTCCTATAAAGCAGGTAAATAGCCACACCTGAGTATGATTTGGAGAAATTATGTAAAGTCAGTTGCCCAATCTCAACTGTACATTAAATCCCTCATGTTCACACATCTAAAAAATACTGTAGTGTGGATGCATTGTTACTTGAGTAAGATAGATGCTGGATGCCAACCGCTAATGTAGAAATGGCAGCCATTCGTCACTCAACTTCGTAAAGAACCATCTTTAAAACTTCCATTTTTACCCAGTTACATCCAGTTTCAGTAGGTGTTAAATGTCCAAGATCTTGTAATTCTCCAACCAGGGGCAGTTTGGCCATAGACCCTACAGGGAAATTTCCTGGTGGGCCAATGAACAGGGGGCCACCTGGGCACTCCTCACGGCCGGCCAGTGGAAGTTTTTGGGGATGTATTTTGTGCTGCTGGCAGTATTTTGTGATGCATTGTGGTACTGGGCTCTGTTGGGGTGGTATAATGTGGCACAATATGGTATGGCAGGCCCTGTCTTCCATCAATTTGGACCCGACTACAAAATGGGGCCACTTTTAGTATTTTTTTCCAGGGCCACTTTAAGTTCCCAGTCCGCCCCTGCCTCCAACATAATATAATGAAATGTTTTGACCCACACAGAGGTCTTTTTAAAAAATTGTTCAAAAAAACTGAAAGGTACAAGGAGAGTACATACTATTCTTGCCCTGCTTCCATGCAATCTTGTCTACATGTAGCATTGCTGCTACTCAGTAAGGGCCCACTCAGACGGCCGTAGTATTGCAGATCTGCAAAAATGGGGATCCGCAATACCACGGATGCCGCCCGGCGTGTGTTCTGCAATTTGGGGAACACACGGCCGGGCGCCCGTTCAAAATGCCTATTCTTGTCCGCTGTTGCGGACAAGAATAGGACATGTTCTATTTTTTTGCGCGGAGCCCACTGCCCCCCCCATATAAGTGAATGGGGCCGCATCTATTCCGCAAAATTGCAGAATAGATGCGGACCCATTCACACAGTCGTGTGAATGGGCCCTAAGGCAAAATGCCTTTACCATAAGCTTCTTTCTCAGTGAAATAATGTACAATTTGCTGAAATAGTAGTTATTGGGTAGTTATTTTGCGGAATAGATGCGGCCCCATTCACTTCAATGAGAGCGGACAGTCGCGGCAAAATCACAAAAAACCCAGAAGTGTTGTTTTGCAGAGTGATTGCCACACTGCAAAGGTCTTAGTATAAGGCTAAATTCACATTACATTTATGATCATAAATTCATAATGTATAATGCTTGTTTGAAAAAGGCTGTTCAGCTGAAATGCATCACATTTGCCAGTATTATGTTTATGGCAATAAAGTGAAGATTTATTAGCATCAAAGGGCAAGTGCTGATGCACTTTTTCTACTTGGATGTATGGGCCTACAAAGCAGGATATGAGCACCACCACCTTTTCCAGAGTGCCGACTGATTATTTCTACATAATGTATAAAAATAAGTGTACTGAAAAGTGAAGTGCAGTGTTTTTTTATCCAGACGTATCCTGGTCAAAGGTTTGCTAAAAGGACACCCCTTTTGGAAAACAGTAGGTTTGGCCAATAAGTCTATGGTGTACTGTATACAGTGTGTACAGTGTGAAATTTTTGTGGAAAAAGACACAGAATGTATCCATAGGGTATAATTGACCAGACAAATACGAATAGAGTGTCCCTTTGTCCTATGTCCAGCTGGTAAATGTCACTATATCAGTTTTTAGCTGTATTAGAAAGGGTACTCTTTCAATAAATAGGATCCCACCAGAAAGTGTACACTGAAATATAATGTATAGTATTTTTAAAAGCAAGTCAATGTAGTTGTATGGCATGAATTTGCATGTGACTGGCATATATGTACAGGGGTGGACTGGCCAAAGACACCACTGGGGTGATTCCCAGTGGACTGATGCTCAGTGGTCTGCTTGAACCAAATGCACAGCCACCGCCTGGAGTATATGCTGAATATGCACACCATGTATTATGTGGGCAGAGCTTTACCCAACTTTCTTGCCAGTGACAAAACTTGAAACAATGTAAACACTGTAAAAGGACCCTACAACTAGTATGTGTCTTCTTAAAGGGAGTCTGTCAGCAGTTTTGAGCATGCTAAACTGCTGACAACACTAGGTAAAAGCATAACTTTTGTGCAGATTTCAACATCAGAAGTTGTGAAAATATTTTATCCTAGAAAATTCTGCTCCTTAACTGCACTGGAGGTGGGGTTTCACTTTGAACTACACGTTACAGCCCCTCCTCTCTGCCCTGAGTGACAGATCTACTGGTCCTCTAGTTGGATGCTACAGCTGTCACTCAGTGCAGAGGGGAAGGGTTGTGAAGCGTCTCAATGTAAAGAACAGTGCGTATGGACCCACTGTGCCAACTAACCAGTTTGGCTTTGGGCTAAACCTAAGGGGTTCTCTCTTTAACTGTACAGGGATCTGATCTTCACTGCAGGGAACCAGGCTGCTACCTCCTGGAATAGTTCTAGTGTAGTTAGCAACTGACCCACAGGGGCAGAGACATTTCTGCGAAGCACCGAAGGCTTAGGTAATACTCATAGTCAGAAAACAAGCTGAGGTCGGAACAGGCATATCTAATAAACTAAGCTGAGGTCAGGTTGCAGAGAAATGAGGTTGGTAAACAGGCAGAAGTTCGGTACACAGGCAGATTGAAAAGCGTACTTTTGCTGGTCTAACTAGAGACCTAAAGCTCAAGCAAAGGGGTGGAACAAACAGCCAGAATACATAGGAGGGTTTATCAGCAAGAGGGAAGGTTAACTATTGCAGTGCTACAGAGAAGTTTCAATGAATACTAGCCCCAAAACACACAGGGTGAGTGGAGCAGCAGGGGACATGGGTCGTCACTATAACATTCAATGCAGAGGGCACTCCACAGTGAAGCTCTGACTCCAATGCATTTAAAGAGCACAACCTGTCAGAATAAAAGTTCATATTCTCACTACCCCTGATGATAAAAGCGCCACAAAAGGTATGTTTGTACTGCTTTCCCAAGCCCCTACCTAGTGCCATCAGCAGTTTAGCATTGTCAAAACTGCTGACAGATTCCCTTTAAGAAGCAGAGGGACTGCTCTTGCATAACTTATTTTTGGGCTAAAAAAGTTGCAACTGAGAATGACTACTCAGCAGTCTAAGAATTAAAGGTGTTGTGTGTTGTTTATTTATTTTTGAATGCAGAAATGCTAGTAAAATCATAAGAAGAATATAATTACTGTTCCAAACACCCATCATTCCAGTGCCACTGCTACAGCCGTAATGTGTTTGTTGTTTGAGGCGTTGACATGTTCGTTAATTCTCAGACTGCTGAGCATATGGCTTCTGCAGCCAATTACTGGCCTCAGTGCAAGAACATTGGCTACAGTGGTCATGTGCAGCATACAGGCACATCAATGCTGCAGACAGGACAAAAAGCATCCTTATTTTTTTATTAATTAGAAAGTGAACTTGTATAAGTCCTGATGGTAGATTTTTTGCAGGAGTTTCTGCCACTGTTCCACTCATCTGAATGAAGTTTGCAGAAATCCATGCTGCAGAAACAACCTAACTCACAATAAGGGTACGACCACCATTAAACTAATGAAGACCTCACTGTTCAGTGGGTCTGTACGTTAACAATACAGACCGCCTGAGCAGTGTGGTCTTGGTTGGATTAATTAGAGCCCTCATCAGCCCTTCCGGCTGTGTGTGAACATACCCTTAATAATTCCACATGGGATTCCTTTTTTAGGATATATTCACACTCAGAAGAATTTCTATGACTGTCCTATTTGTATGAATAGGGTTGGCAGAAATCCACTCACATGCTGCAGAAACAACCCCATTCATACGCATTGAATGGATTTTCCAGCCAAGCGTCAACCTAACCCCATACGGCAAACTAATGCTTTGAGGCTTGAATTAAGTGGTCTTGGCAGGAGCTCTTAAAAATAGCCATGACCTCTTTGTCCAGTAAATCGCTGTCCCTTGCAAGTGTCAGCATCACCAGTAAAAGTCCATACAGTGCTTGTGTGAGGATATCACACAGCACAAAACTGCCAGCAATTAAAGTATTACTGACGCAGCACAAGAAGGTACGTTTCTTGTTCCACACACACGAAAGGAAGAACTTTATAGATCTGGTCCGATCAGTCATGATCAGGAGTGATCTGGTAGTCCTCCATAAAGTCATAAATCATTGCATTCTCCAATTTGCTCCTGCATATCTGCATGGATGACTTGTATGTAAAGTACATATCAGAAAGTAACACACACAGATACACTTATAGAATATTCATGCAATCAAAAGTTATTGATCAATTAATGTCCTACGACTTACAGGAGGCTTCAGGAACCTGCATCTCTCTGATGGTTGTAGAACCACATATCGCAGATACTTCCAACCTGTGCTAGGAGCCTTATGCATAATAAGGAGGCACAGGTAACATAGCCCTACACCGTATTGACTGCCTATACTACATGGATATTACTCTCTGTACTACCATAGTATCTTCTAAGACACATGTTGCTGATGCTTGATGTCTGCGACTCATCTATTATTTACTTCTCAGTAGCTGCAGAGCACTATGACACTTGTAGTCCTCGCTGCAGCTGGATAACTATCAACAATTGCAAGTTATTGATCTTCAATAAGTTATAGGACTGGCTATAAGAAGAGTTGTACATTGCAGACACAGATTCCCATGCACCTGCCCATCAGCAATGCCATATCATATATCACCGTAAAGTACAATATAGCGGAGCTTTACCCTCTAAACCCTGACATTGTGCTATTTTATATCATCCCAATAAATTATTCTGAGCTCTTGTCTAAGTAATCCCCTGCTGTTGCAGCATCATTTACTCACCTCCCCAGCATTGGTATCCCTGGCTCATTTCAAGGTCCTTATGCTAAAAAACCAATATCCCCCTGAAGTGGAGCACAGTACCACCTCAGCCCACCCCAGTCCTCCCCCATCCTGCTTCCTAAATCAATCAGACTCCACACAAAGCACTGGAGAAGATCGTGACCAGAATCCAGATGTCTCTCAGCACAGACAGGAGTCATAGCAACTGCAGCAACACTGCGACTATGTGGGGAAGAGAGACCCCCTCTACAAACAGCCTGGGGAGGGGGGTGTGAGAAAAAGAAAACAGGAGCATTAATCAGGAAAGTGACAGTGAAAAGAAACTGAAGATAGATAAATAAAGAAGGTGAAACAGGGGAACACATCAGGTGAGCAGTAGGGGGTTAATAAAGTGTGCAGGGTGGGCGATAGTCACTTCAGGCCTAATTAGCATTTCTTCTCTTATTAATATTTCATACAACTTGAAGTAAAGGAATTTGAAATAAAAATGTGAAACCTGCAGGATAGCCAGGGTTGCCAACCAAAATTGTTCTTTTTTCTGGACAATTTATCCAAAAATCACGGACAGACAACATTTTTTATGGACAAATTGGAAAACTATAATGAATAATAAAGATAATAAGTAATCCATGTCTGTAGCTCAATGTACTGATAAGAACCTGTTACCAGCGTTTACTGCGAGCTGTAATAAATGATAATTACCACCAAAATAATATAGTCAAGTGCCACCAGCCTCAAAAAAATCCTGGACACACCTGTTTTTTTTCATGGACACAGGAAAAAAGTTGCCTATTTTTATGGACTGTCCAGAAATTTCTGGACGGTTGGCAACCCTGAGGATAGTGGAGAGTTCGCTTGTGAAATTTACATGAAATTTCATGCACTTGCTTTAAAGATAACCTGTCACCATGAAAAATTAATCTGCAGGCAGCAGGTTATAGAGCAGGAAGAGCTGAGCAGATTGGTATGATTTTATGTGAAAAGTTTCAGTACAACTTGTATCTCATTTATTTAAATTCTGTCCAGTAGTCCAGGAGGCGGTCTATCTCTGTATGCACTGTCATAGAAGAAAGATTGTCAATCACTGATAGGACTGCCTCCTGGACTTCAAATCTCTAAATGAGCATGGGTATAAATAGATAAATTACAAGTTATACTGAATATTTTCCCATAAAATGATATATGAATCTGTTCAGCTCTTCCGGCTCTATAACATGCTGCAGCTTAGATAACGACAGGTTCCCTTTAAAGGGGTTCTTCAGGAATTAAGAAAATGTAAAAACTTAAATATTACTTCATCATAAATATATTCCCAAATACCTGTCATTACTTATAATGGCTTGTTTTGTCTGAGGAGCAATCATCAGGAGAAATAAAATGGCTGCCGTCCTGTTAGTACACACAAAACCTGTCCTAATCACACAGCAGGACAAGTGAATTCACAACACTGAGGTAAAGAGCTGCCTCATCCTCCTCTCTGCTTGATTATGATCCTGAATACAGATAAGATCTTCAGCTGAATCTCTGTAGGAATGGAGGTCATGAGGAGACATGAAGTACAGAGAGGAGGTGGGGATGTGGCTGATGAGCAGCAGCTCTTGTATGCAGTCTCCTTTGCCAAGTCTGTCCTGTCCATCCTCTCTGTACTTCATGTCTCCTCATGAACTCCATTCCTACAGAGATTCAGCTGAAAATCTTATCATCTGTATTCAGGACCATAATCTCTGACAAGCAGAGCAGAGAGGAGGATGAGGTAGCTCATTACCTCAGTGTTGTGAAGTAACTTGTCCTCCTGTGTGATTAGGACAGATTTTGTGTGTGCTAATAGGACGGCGGCCATTTTGTTTCTCCTAATGATTGCTCCATAGACAAAACGAGCCATTATAACTAATGAAAGGTGTTTGAAAAAATATATTTATAATAAAGTAATATTTAGATATTTTCATGTTCTTAATTCCTGGAGAACCCCTTTAAGAGCTGGTCCTTTCATGCCATAATCATGTGTTTCTCAAAGACCTTATCCATAATAATGGGGGAGATTTACCAATCCTTTGGCAAATATAAGTTAAAATCTAAAGATGTGCCAAATTTATCCCAGCGGCTTACCCTGTCTGATAAATTTGGTGCATAGCTACACAATTTTGTCAATTATTGGTTTACTTGCTTTGCCTAAAAATTGCGTTGAAAAATGTTGGCACATTTTGTCGCACATAACCTGTCCTCGGAATAGGTCATCAATATCTGATTGGTCAGTGGTCCAACTCTCAGCACCCCTGCCGATCAGCTGTTTGAAGAAGTTGACATCTTTCCAGGCCAGTGATGTCACATTCTTGGGTCACATGGCCTAGGCGTAGCTCAACTCGCATTCAAGTGAAATGGGCTACAATACCAAGCACAGCCACTGTGCTTTTAAAGTTGTTAGGAGGTTACAGCGCTCACTCAATCACAGATTGGCCTAACATCTGATCATCAGAGGTCCAGAGTGTGAGATCTCTACCGATAAGATAGATATTGGTGAACTATCCTGAGGATAGGCCATCAGTATTAAACTCCAGGAAAACCCCACACACCATTTATGTCATGGTTCTTGTTGAGCTGGAAAGCCAAGACAGATGAGTTATGTGCGGTGGATTACTCTAGATGCAAAAGGGTTAATACCAGGTTCAGTGCTAAAAGTGGTTAAAGTATTCACTATAATACACTATGTGACCCAAATAGGCTATATCTACAGTGCCTTGCGAAAGTATTCGGCCCCCTGGAACTTTTCAACCTTTTGCCACATTTCAGGCTTCAAACAAAAAGATATAACATTTTAATTTTTTTGGTGAAGAATCAACAAGTGGGTCACAGTGGAACAAAATTTATTGGATCATTTAAACTTTTTTTGTAATAATAAAACTGAAAAGTGGGGCGTGCAAAATTATTCGGCCCCCTTGCATTAATACTTTGTTGTGCCACCTTTTGCTGCGATTACAGCTGCAAGTCGCTTGGGGTATGTCTCTATCAGTTTTGCACATCTAGAGACTGAAATTCTTGCCCATTCTTCCTTGCAAAACAGCTCGAGCTCTTTGAGGTTGGATGGAGAGCGTTTGTGAACAGCAGTTTTCAGCTCTTTCCACATATTCTCAATTGGATTCAGGTCTGGACTTTGACTTGGCCATTCTAAGACCTGGATACGTTTATTTTTGAACCATTCCATTGTAGATTTTGCTTTATGTTTGGGATCATTGTCTTGTTGGAAGATAAATCTCCGTCCTAGTCTCAGGTCTTTTGCAGACTCCAACAGGTTTTCATCCAGAATGGTCCTGTATTTGGCTCCATCCATCTTCCCATCAATTTTAACCATCTTCCCTGTCCCTGCTGATGAAAAGCAGGCCCAAACCATGATGCTGCCACCACCATGTTTGACAGTGGGGATGGTGTGTTCAGGGTGATGAGCTGTGTTGCTTTTATGCCAAACATATCGTTTTGCATTGTTTCCAAAAAGTTGGATTTTGGTTTCATCTGACCAGAGCACCTTCTTCCACATGTTTGGTGTGTCTCCCAGGTGTCTTGTGGCAAACTGTAAACGAGACTTTTTTTGGATATCTTTGAGAAATGGCTTTCTTCTTGCCACTCTTCCATAAAGGCCAGATTTGTGAAGTGTTCGACTGATTGTTGTCCTATGGACAGACTCTTCCACCTCAGCTATAGATCTCTGCAGTTCATTCAGAGTGATCATGGGCCTCTTGGCTGCATCTCTGATCAGTCTTCTCCTTGTTTGAGATGAAAGTTTAGAGGGACGGCCGGGTCTTGGTAGATTTGCAGTGGTCTGATACTCCTTCCATTTCAATATGATCGCTTGCACAGTGCTCCTTGGGATGTTTAAAGCTTGGGAAATCTTTTGGTATCCAAATCCGGCTTTAAACTTCTCCACAACAGTATCACGGACCTGCCTGGTGTGTTCCTTGGTCTTCATGATGCAGAACCCTGAGACTATCACAGAGCAGGTGCATTTATACGGAGACTTGATTACACACATGTGGATTCTATTTATCTTCATCAGTCATTTAGGACAACATTGGATCATTCAGAAATCCTCAATGAACTTCTGGAGTGAGATTTCTGAACTGAAAGTAAATGGGCCAAATAATTTTGCACGCCCAACTTTTCAGTTTTATTATTACAAAAAAAGTTTAAATGATCCAATAAATTTCGTTCCACTTCACAATTGTGACCCACTTGTTGTTGATTCTTCACTAAAAATTTGAAATGTTATATATTTTCATTTGAAGCCTGAAATGTGGCAAAAGGTTGAAAAGTTCCAGGGCGCCGAATACTTTCGCAAGGCACTGTATATGTGGGAAACAGGAAAACTGGTAGCCTTACATACAGCTGCCGAGTTATTGGCTAGTCTCTAGCCTATATTTTGTCATAATGAAGCCAGCCTAATCTGTGATCTTGATATCCATCCATTATCATCAGTCTCCTATTCTCCTGCCTTGCACCGACCGCTCACTCTGAAATCAAGGGCACCCAACCACCACAAGGCAGGAGATCCCACATGTCCAGGGTGTTCCCCCAGGGAAAGAAGGGTTGCTCTCCTCCTTTCACTGCCTGTGCAACCTGGGGGAGGGTTGGAGAAGGAACAGCCACCATGAGAACTACAGCCACCCTCATCACCTCAGCCACCATTCCCATCCTCACTGCTCCTCGTGGTCTAAAACATAATGCAACATTATATTCCAAAAATGACAACATTTTGGCGCTTAATATGACAAAATCTTGGCACAGTCACACTAGTAATTTTCCCCTAATTTCTTTCTTTGCTTGTGTGCCCTTCTTGTACAAAGAACCCATAGCCTATATTCACACAAGTGTATTTGCCATGTAATTATGTGCCAAAATCCTTATAAAATGCTGTATGACTGTACCCCATCTGCTGGTCGACTTTCACAAATAATGGGGATGGTGCTCTCAAGTCATATCCAATGTTAAAATGACATTTAACTGCCTGCAGTTCTCCTGCAAGCACCCATAGACACACACACATGCATAATAAAACACTATGCATTTCAAGTGTTTAGAATGGCATTTTTTGTTCACTTTCTACAGGCTTTTTTAATGCCGTTTTGGAAGTGCTCTGGGGGAAGAATGACCTAGAGCATGCTGTCTTTTTATAAAACACATTAACCCCTAGGACGCTACAAAAATAATAACTACACCAAATGCTGTGTATTTAGAATTTTGGATTACCACACAGTGTTTTGCAATTTTTTTCATGGTATTCTGGCTCAAACATCGTAACCAGATGTTCAGTTGACGATTATTGCCATGTTGTGGTGTTTTTAAAAGTATCCTCTATTCACAGTATCCTCCCATTTTTTCTGCCATTGTCCCATTAAAGGGGTTGTCCGAGTTATTTTTTTGTTCTTTGTATGTTTCTAACTTGTCAGGTATAACAACTTTACCATATACTTTGTGTTTCTAAAGCTGCTGGTTTCTCAGAGTTGACTGAGGGTCACATGACCTGTGATGTCAGCTTATCTCCCTGGTCTGTGATGTTTCGTGTACAAGCCTCAAAGTTCAGATAACAGTCTGTACAGGAGACGTCACTGGCCACGCCCCCTTTCTTTGCCGGGCTCCTGCTATCTGCTCTCTCCCTGGATTCCTTCAGATAAAACATTAACCCCTTCAGCCAGAACACACTGAGGGCTCAAGGCTTTACAACAAATAGTAGCTGCAGCAGTGAGAGGAGACAAATGCTGGGCAAGGAGCTATAGAGGAATTGTATTGTACAAGAACAGGTAGGGAGAATTTCCTGTGTGTATCAGCAGTGTCATTGTACAGCTGGGACTTGTAGTCCTACACATACAACATGCTGCTGAGTATTCCAGCAGGCAGACATGTCACTCAGCACTTGTATTCACAGCCTTTGCAGAGAAGGGGGGAGGAGCTGAGATTGTTGTTATTGCATGTAAACAAAGGCCAGAAGAGAACCAGAGAAATGAGGAAATATAGATTTTTTTTTGCCTAAAACTTGCTGAACTTAGTTATATATTGCTGCCCATCAGATTTACAGTGCTATATATTTTTTTTCAGAACTTGGACAACCCCTTTAACTTCTCTGTAGAACTTTAAAATTGTAATTTTTAAAAGGGTTGTCCATCTTTTTTCTACTTTTTAAAGATTTCTTCCCCAGCCTCACCTGCTCCTCACCACTCCATTCCAGCTTCCTGGGTCCCTTCATTGGTCATCTGGTTCCAGTCTGTAAACGTCAGGGTAAACGTGGTCACATGCACCACTGCAGCCAATGACTGGCCTTACGGTAGGTTCATGTCCCTTTTCAGCAGAGACATCATTCCATTCCAAGCTGAACCTAGAGCCGTAGTTCAGCCAGGGTGATTCTTGGCTGCTATACATGCGAGATCCGTCGCCTCATCCAGTCTCAAATATTTCCTGGCCATCAAGCTGGCCAGGGGAGCTGCTGAATCCCATGTAGAGTACATTGTGTAGCGCGGGCATTGTGTGGTCAGGTCTTATCTTGTAGAAACACCATGTCTCCAGAATCAAAATGACAGTAGTTCCACAATGTGCTCAACATAGTGAAGGCTGGTCCACAAATACCAGATCGGAACTGCCATCGTGGCAAATGGCATGCCATACCATGACACCTAATGTTGGTCTTGTGGGTCTCTGCACTATGCATGATGGTGGCCATCAATCGCAAACAATAGTGTTCAGTAATAAAAATAAGTTCAGCCCTTGGGCTTCTGTCAACAGATTCATTGTAGTGAAGCTGGCTGACGTGTAACATTGTGTGCAGGTCAGCAGAAGGTAGCAGTCTTGGTCCCATCCCCATCTGTGGCTTTATTTCTGAGAAAACTGAACTTTTAATATATATAAAATGAGCCTCTAGGAGCAACGAAGGCATTGTCATTAGTCGTGAAGGCTCCATTCCCCTAGCAGATGCCGCTTCCCTTGCACTTTGATTGACAGGGCCAGGCAGTGTAAGTGTCATCATATCTGGCCCTGACCTCCTAGTCTCATGCCTAGATGTGCGCTTCAATACACGTCTCAGGCGCAGTACAGAGGATAATTGCTGCCGAACTTCTCTCCTGTAGTGCGCCTGTGCTGGGTACTGAAGTTCATGGCAAAGAAGCAAGATTAGGAGAAGTCAGGGCCAGGCATGATGATGCTTACACTGCCTGGCCCTGTGAATACAAGTCCAGGGGTTTGACAGCAGCAGGAAGAATGGAGCCTCTAGGAGTAACAGCGTCGCCCTTGTTGCTCCTAGAGGCTCATTTGCATATATTATAAGTTCTGTTTTCTCAGAAATTACACCACAGATGGGCATAGGACCAAGACCGCTAGCTTCTGTTGACTTGTGCTTGATTCACTGGAAAGATTCCGGTGACAAAAGGCCTTTAAGACCATTACCATGCCAAAGTGGCAGCTTGTATTACAGCAATGGGAGATGCCACCCGGTATTGTGACCCTGCTTCAACATAAACCCTGCTGCAGAACCCACAAAAAGGAGGCACCACCTTCATTGAGTGATCATTGAGCAATAATCACTAGCCGTTCATTGTTAATCTGAGCTCAATCGCTTTTCCAGTGTTTTTTTTTTAAATGTTCCACTAGTGTATTTGAAACCATAATTGGATGAAACAATTTATTCTCCCCTACTTCTGCATAAGCCCACCTCTCCCACAAACAGAACTTAAAGAAGAACTCCCGCAAAAATTTTTATTCTCTGACCTGTTAGAAAGGTGCATGATATAATCTGTAGTGATTGTCATTTTCTTATCAGTGACTGTTTCTGTGAGTAAAAACCTCTCTTCTTACTGTAGCTGGGTCATGTGACCAACTCCCTGACCTCCAACTGACCCAGGACAGAAAGCCAGTTACTTCTCTATTCATTCCTATGGGAGCCTCACTTTCAGTCTCATAGGAATACATAGAGATTTAGACTTCCTGTCCACACATAAGTCTATGTGTGAGTTGGTGGGTCTAATTGCTGGTCACATGACACAGATAAGAAACTTCAGGTTGATATAAGTCAAAAATTCAGACACTGGTAAGAAAATGACATTCACTACAAATTACATCATGTACGTTTCTAGCAGGACATGGAATAAAATTTTTGTTGGGAGTTCTTTAAGAGGTATGAACAGGCATATGCAAATGCTTCTGGAGGCTCTCAAGAGTGACATAGAGAAGTGATCATGAGACACGATTAAGGATGAGCAAACCAGTTTGGACCAAACCGAGTTCTGTCCAAACTTTTCTATTTTTCGAATGCCAGACATACTCAAATATTTCCAGGTTAGTTTTGGACGAATTCACTAAAATGGACATGTCGGCAGGAAAAAAGCACTAGTGATGAAAAAGAAGGGTTCTCACATGACCCTGAAAGGAAGTGTGTGTGTGTGTGTGTGTGTGTGTGTGGGGGGGGGGGGTGATGGGGTTGCTGGCCTTGATTGGCCAATCAGTGCTGCAGCAGACAGGGAGGTGCCCTAGCAGATCAAGCAGAACACCATTCTGTGCTAGGCTGTGAGAGAGGGTGGTTGTGTGTGACGGTGTCTGCAAGGACACCTGGAGCAGCCGCTATGGGCAGGACCAGTACATGTCTTTCACAGCCCACTGGGTCAATGTTTTTTTGCAGCAGTAGAGAGGCAGCACCCCAGCAACATGGCCAGGTTTTTTGACTGCCTCCCACTATATCATGGGGCTGCCTCCCACAGCAGGCATCTATCTGCCTCCTCCACGAACATGCTCCCATCCCCAACAGCAGTAGGGCACAGGGTCACTCACAGGGCCCATCCTTCCTATCACATGTGTTGGGTCAAGCATTTCCACGCCATGTTGGAGCTGATCGGCTAGAGCGGGAATAGCCACACCAGCAAACAGTTGCTCAAGTACATCAAGCAGCAAACATCCCGCTGGCTGTCACCGCACCAACTCCAACTGGGTAAGGTGGTCAGCAACAATAGGAGCAACATCGTGCACCTGAACTTGGGCAAAATAACACATGCTTCCTGCATGGTGCACATCATCAACCTAGTGGTGCACACTAGCTTGTGCAAGGTACTGGCAAGGTCCAGGCAACTGTCCAAACACTTCAGCTACTCTTATGTGGCGAGGAATGCTCCCCTGGATGCTTAATCTGTGTTGTGCCAACACGCTGGAATTCGACATTGCATATCCTCGAGCATCTGTACGAGCAGCGGAAAGCCATGAACAATTTTGTCATGCACCAGACAGCATCAGCAGCAGGAAGCATGTGTTGCTTCGAGGTTAGCTTACGCCTTCTTGCTGTCCTCCCTATAGCTTTTTGAGACACACAAGGGAATCTGCCATTGTGGACGAGGATGATGAAGCTGAGGATGAGGAAGATGAGGATGAGGAGCTGCCACTGCAAGAGGAGGAGGAGTATAAGGTGGAGGAGGAAGAGACCGATGATGAGGATGGCACCGTCCAAGACACCCAATCGTCTCAGTGGGGGGGCAGGGCTGCTGGAAAGAAGTGGCTCCTCGGGCACGCTAGCCAGAATGGCCACAGACAGATCTTTGACGTTAAGCAGTCTGATGATTACTGGATAGTCATGCTTTTAGATCCTCGCTTACCAATGCTACAAAAATGGTGAATGTTTTCCTCTGGCAGAGAGGGAGGACAAATTACGCTACTACTAGGAAACACTGTGTACGCAGCTCTCTGTAACTTATGGCGAGCAGATGCCTGCCACCAGCATGTCTGAAAGGGAGGCCCCCCCTCCACGTCACCCCCCTCCCGCTGCCATGAGCAGCAGCAGCAGCAGCCATTTCAGTCTTCTCAACATGGTGGAGCAGTTTTTCCACATGTCACGCCCGACTGAAGCCAGTCAGCAAGCCAACAGCTCCCGCCTCAACTCCCAGGTTCAGGCCTTTCAAAAATTCGGCAAAATGGACCTGAAACGAATCTCAACTGGTTAGCTCATCTCTGGACTTTTCTGGATTTCCTATTGAAGAACCTTAAAGGGGTTGTCTCACTTCAGCAAATGACATTTATCATGTAGGGAAAGTTAATACAAGGCATTTACTAATGTATTGTGATTGTCCATATTGCCTCCTTTGCTGGCTTGATTCATTTTCCATCACATTATATACTGCTTGTATTCAGGGGTTACGACCACCCTGCAATCCAGCAATGGTGGCTGTGCCGGCATTTTTGGTGGCCGGGACCATGAGAGTGCACCTAGGCAGGCACTTTTCCTATAGTGTGCAAGCACGACCACCACTGGTGGATCACAGGGTGGTTGTAACCATGGAAACAAGAAATGTATAATATGATGGAAAAAAATTAATCAAGCCAGCAAACAAAGCAATATTGACAATCAGAATACATTAGTAAGTGCCTTGTATTAACTTTCCCTACAGGATAAATGCCATTTGCTGACATGAGACATGCACATGATGCCTTGTTATACGCAGACATTCAGTGCAAATTTTTGTATGGAATATCTGCAGCATAATACAATACCAGCTAAAGTTTCTTTCACACCTGCGGTCGGATGTTCTTGCCAACAAGTCTGGCAGGCAATACTGGGAATTGACTATTTTTTCGGTGTATTTGCCAGTTAGCGCCTGGATCTCTGCCTGATGAACCCCATTATAATCAATGGGGTCCTTCAGGAAGGCGGTGGGATCCAGCAATGCTTGCTGCATTGAACTTCACAGCATACTAGATTTTATGTTGACTGCCCCTTTAAATTAATCTTTCACATTTAACACTGAGTAATACTGACACACATTTAATACCGCACAGTATCATGCAGCTTTGATGCCAGCTTGTTGCCTTCAAAGCACATCAGGTATTTGTTAAATCAGGCTTGCTTATATTTTCGCTACTTTTTATACTGATGAATAATCACTATTTTGACAGGTGCTGTCACTGTGTCGCACGCTGAGCAGGGTAAAGCACTACGGAAATATGTCAAACTGCCAGAGGAACAAACCCTTCATGTTGATTCACAGCCTCTGATCCACTGGGGAAAGTTATAGTCTAGCACCATCTGCAGGTTATAGAGGTATACGGTATATGAGACTGGTTCTGGCTGACCTGTTGCATGTGTGCTTGGCAGCTGAAGTCATCTGTGTTCATCCCATGTTCATATGTGTCCGCATTGCTGAGAAAAATGAAGTTTTAATATATGCAAATGAGCATCTAGGAGTAATGTGGGTGTTGCCATTACACTCACGCAGTTTTGC
Organism: Rhinella marina; assembly: GCA_900303285.1. NCBI lineage: Eukaryota > Metazoa > Chordata > Amphibia > Anura > Bufonidae > Rhinella > Rhinella marina. The sequence continues at coordinate 109,563 of ONZH01028414.1, read as the reverse complement.
ATACCTCCCAACTTTGGAAATGGAGAAAAAGGGACAAATTGTGCGGCAGGCAAAGCGCGCCGCTGCAAATTTTTTCGGCACTAGGCCACACCTCTAACTCTGCCCAAAACATAACTATATACCTAATCCCATCCATTCCCCTTACTGTCCCACATAGTAATTATTCCCCAGTTATGTGCCCCCATTAATATGCCCTGTTATGTGCCCCCATTAATATGCCCTGTTATGTGCCCCCAGTAATATGCCCAGTTATGTGCCCCCATCAATATGCCTTGTTTTGTGTCCCTATTAATATGCCCTGTTATGTGCCCCCAGTAATATGCCCAGCTGTGCCCCCAGTAATATGCCCAGTTATGTGCCCCCATTAATATGCCCTGTTATGTGCCCCAGTAATATGTCCAGCTGTGCCCCAGTAATATGTCCAGCTGTGCCCCATTAATATGCCCAGCTGTACCTCCATTTATATGCCCTGTTATGTGCCCCCCATAAAATGCCAGCTGTGCCCCCCCAGTATTATGCCCAGTTATGTGCCCCCAGTAATATGACCAGCTGTGCCCCCCAGTAATATGTCCACATTGTGCCCCTAGTAATATGCCCAGCTGTGTCCCCAGTAATATGCCCAGCTGTGCCTCCCTGTAATATGCCCACATTGTGCCCCCCTATATTATGCCCACATTGTGCCCCCCTGTAATATGCCCATATTGCGCTCACCAGTTTATGTTGTTCCCACCTGTAATACGCCCACATTGTGCTCCCCAGTTTATGTTGTGCTCCCAGTAATATGCCCATGTTGTGCCACTCACAGAAAGTTAAAAAAATAAACACCATATACTTACCTTCTTCTTTGCAGAAGCATCACCAGCAGGACATCGTCTGCTCTAGTCTAGAGGGGGCAGAGCCAAGGCTGACTGTTGGCTGGCTCCGCCCCCCCGCCCAGACCAAAGGTATGGAGACCCAGCAGGGGGTACGGGAGGGATGTTGGATTAAGCAGTGAGCCGACAGGCAACTGTCTCTGCATCCTATGGACGCAGGGACAGCTGCCAGAAATTTGGACATAGCTCCCCTGTACCGGGACAGCGGGACAGCCACTGCAATCCGGGACTGTCCCGCTGGATCCAGGAAGGTTGGGAGGTATGAGTTTCGTAGGTACAAATCTGCTGACCGATGCACCTTAAACTTAGATCTCATAAAAAGTGAGATGGACCTCCGTCAGTGTAATGTACCAGTTTCTACATTAAATTGATTTGGAGTTATGGAAACCTCTGGGTGAGAGCACTCACTGATTCATGCTGAAACATAATTCCATAAACTTTTTGGTGTCCCAACCACCAGATATGCAGTAATAAGATTATGATGACATTTTTGAAAAATAAAATAATATACTAACATATTCTGGGATCCATTGACTGAGGGCCTGAGGCATGATGGTAATAATATGGCTGAGTCTGCATACAGGGATGTCTCAAAGTAATACAAGAGCTCCTTCACACATATCAGATTTTGTGGGGCAACACAAATAGAAGAAAACCTCAGAACCAAGTACCACAGTGCAGCACAAAATATCTCCCCAGAAGCTGTCCATCTGTGGTGGTCGTCAATAGCTGCCACATTCTGTCCTCCTCCTCCAATTGTCTCTAATATGGATATGGGTTTAGGCAATGAGATGTGGGCCAAAACACCAAGCCAGCTCTACCTTCAGCATGCTGCGTGGACTTCCTCTAATAATAACCCCTCTAGTTCCTACAGTAGTATGTACCTGGCCAGTGACAGTGAGGAGGGCTCATGTGACCCTATGGACAGCCTGTATTTGACATACATGTAAATAACATGCTGCAGTTTTAAAAGTCTGCAAATCGGGTGATTTACATTCAAAAATTTTCCATTTATTAAAATTTCATCCACTTAATGAGTCTATCATTCCAAAAAAGAGAAAAACCACAGATTGCACATCCACCAACTATGCATTGATCTGTTGCTTCTCAGCATAATTATTAGTATACAACACCTTAGCACACTAAGTGTACATGAGGTCATTCGTATACAATTTGATCAAAGTACACAAGCCCACTCACCACATCAAGGTTGCCGCTTAAGATTGCGGCCTACACTAATTTGGTGCATCATCGTGTGGTAACCACCACCGCCAAAACACAGCACCCACAGGTGGCGAGACCCAAGAGCCCAACCCTGCTATCAAACTAAGCTGCCCTTGCACTGGGTCCCACCACCCTCAGGCTCATCCATGTTTTTCTTCTTATTTTTTTTTCTCTTTTTTTGGAATGGTTAGTGAGTCTACGCATGCACTTTCTTTCCCTAAGGCTGTATATGGGGATAAGAGGTTATTTGGACACACCTTAAAGTACCCATACAAATTAGTCTAAAGTGTGTAATATTTTCATCTGATAGTGAGATGAAAGAACTTTCATTCAAAGAAAGATCACTCGTGAACGAAAGATCTTTAGTCCATCGCCCGATTTTATTGAACAACTGTACCATCCTATGTTGACTAAAGTGTGTATGGCCGAGTCTGTGAACTCGAACAAACATTTACCAGATGTTTGTTTAACTGGTATTCAACCATCAACCACCTTCTGTCTAATGTGTATGGCCACCTTTAGATCTAGTTGCTAGGTGTGGGATGGTCTCACCCTCCTTAACTGAGGGCTGGGTATAATGTGTGAGGAGGAGCTAGTGAGTGAGGAGGAGGAGGGGGAGAAGCAAGCTAGAAGACGGCAGCAGTTTGAGCAAACAGCAGACAGCAGACTGGATGAAAGAGGCAGAAACAAGTGCCATTCTCTGAGAGAAAGAAGTTTTGAGTCTAACAGAAAGTAGAGCGGCCATTACAAGTAGGAGTGCTGGAAAAATATAAGACAAGGTAAGGTAATGCATACAGGGGCGGTCTTGGGCACCACGCATCCTATGCATTTGCGTAGGGCCCCCGACGTCCAAGGGGCCCCCACGCTCCGCTCTTGTGCCAGTGCCCAAGACCGCCCGCCCAGCTGTCACTTACTGCATTTGTCCGCCGTGGCCCGTGGACCGGCCTCACTGCGGCTGCACGCACCGCACCCGCTCACTCTCAAGTCCGGAAGTGTAGCAGGAAGCTCGCGCAGCCGCAGAGAGTCCGGTCCGCACAGCAGAACACAAACTCTGCGGCTGCGCGTCAGTGTCCCATCCCAGCTAGAGATGAGCGAGCATGCTCGGGTGGAATTTGCGTGCGCTTTTTCAAATCTGCACGCTAATTCATACGCATATTTTAGTATGTACACTAATGCGTACGCATTTTATAAATTAGTACGCTAAAGCGTACTGATTTATAAAATGCGTACGCATTAGTGTACATACTAAAATATGCGTATGAATTAGTGTGCAGATTTGAAAAAGCGCACGCAAATTCCACCCGAGCATGCTCAGCCGAGCATGCTCGCTCATCTCTAGTCCCAGCACGTGTCCCAGCCCAGCCAATAGAGAGCTGGGAGTCTGGGATATGCCATAGGCTGTGGGCAACCTTGTGGAAAAAACACATTTTCATTGTTTAACAGTGAGTTAATTGTTAATTGTTTGACAGTATTTTATTGTTAAAAAAGTCTTTGATGTGTGTGTGTGGTGGGCGTGTCATTGGGGGGGCGTGTCATCAGAGGGCGTGTCATCAGGGGCGTGACGCGTCATTGGGGGGGGGGGGGGGGGCGGACATAACTTAACTTAGGGCCCCAGAAATGCCAAGACCGCCCCTGAATGCATGTATATTGGCTGTGCACTTCACAGTATCTTGGTTGGGGTTAGTAGTTTCTGGCTTCCCACTATATTAAAGAGACAGATTGTCCATCTATTAATGACTACACCACTCAGCAGGGTATTGTAGAAATACAGATTGAACAAGACTGGCCAGACTGGAAAGGGGGCAAAGTTTATCTGGAAACAGACTCAGAAGGAACCACTATACTGTCTTTCTCCTATGTAAATTATTTGATGCAACGTATAAACACTGTGCACTGCATGTGCCTGTATGTACCAGCTGCCACGTTTCTTCGGTAAAGTTCTGTTTAGGCCCATTCACACTGCTGTATTTTTGGTCCACATCCGATCTGTATTCTTTGCAGATTGGATGTGAACCCATTCATTTCAACCGGGCCACAAAAATACGGACAGGACACTGTGTGCTGCTCACATCCAGATCTCCATTCCGCAGCCATGCAAAAAGGATAGAACATGTCCAATCCTTGTCCATTTTGTGGACGAGTATAGGCATTGTTACAATGGGTCCGCAATAAAATGGATGCTACAAAGATGTCGCACAGACGTCATTCGTATTTTTTGTGGTTCTGTGTGAATGCACGGCATTATCACCTGCCATAGCAGTGGACAACTGTGCAGCAAGATCACACACATTTTACTGTGCATTGGAGCATTTTTTAAATTCTCATCTGAAATGCATTAACCCCTTCCCGACCGCCGCCGTACATGTATGGCGCGCGGGCGGTGCGGGGACATGACGCCCGCTCGCGGGTGCGGCGGGCGTCATGGCCGGCAAGTCTCTGCTGTTTCTAACAGCAGAGACTTGCCGCTTCTCACCTCCATCGGCAGCGACTTCCAGGGGCCTTACTGATGCCGTGATCACACGTGATCACGGCATCAGGATGCGTCTGAACCCGGAAGCCCACGCTTCCGGGTGGTGTACAGACGCCCCGATTGGCCAATCGGGGTGTCTGTACACCATATGAAAACTGTAATCCTCGCTGGTGAGGATTACAGTTTTCAAACTGCAATTCTTATTCTGGCCACTAGATGGCAGGCCAGGATAAGAAATGAGCAATTCATGGATTTAACTGCATCTAGTAAATCCATGATTGCTCATAAAGAAAAAAAACTAAACACAATAGATCAGATGATGTTTGAGCTTTAAAATAATCACAGAAAAATTAAAAAAAATGTTAAAAAATATATAAAAAATAAAAAAGATATAAAAGTTCAAATCACCCCCCTTTCCGTATAAGTAAAAAATAAATACCTAAATAACAATAAATATAGACATCATGGGTATCACCGTGACCGAAAACGCCCGTACTTTTAAAATATAAAAAAAAAATTTCAATACGGCGAATTGTGTGGCGGAAAAAAGCGTCCAAATGGCGATTCGCATTTTTTTGTCGCTTTTTTTTTCTAAAAAAAATTAAATAAAAAGTGATCAAAAAGTCATACACATCCCAAAATGGTATCAATAAAAACTTCAGACCGCCCCGCAAAAAATGAGCCCCCATACAGCTCTGTACACATAAATACCAAAAAGTTATAGGGGTCAAGATATGACAAGGAAAAAAAAAAAAAAAAAAGGGAAACTTTCTAATTATTTTATCACCATCTAAACGCAGGAAAAACTATACATATTAGGTATTGCCGGATTCGTACTGACCAGTAGAATGAAAGTAACCGGTCAGTTTTAATGCACATCGAACGCTGTAAATAAGAAACCCGTAGAACTGTAGCGGAATAGCGGTTTTCTTGCAATTTCACCCCATTTGGAATTTTTTTCCCGCTTCCCACTACACCATATGTAATATTAAATGGTGGCGTTGGAAAGTACAACTTGTCCCGCAAAAAACAAGCCCTCATACAGCTATGTGAACAGAAAAATAAAACAGTTATGGCTGTTTGAAGGCAGGGAGCGCAAAACGAAAATGCAGAACCGAAAAAACCTCCGGTCGTGAGCAGCATATGTTTCACTTGTAATTACCATGTGGACAAAAATCTGCACAGGAAAACTATGAAGACAACACCTTGTAAATTGTGCTACAATGGGAATAATCAGGTTTCAGCCCATTCCCAAAGATCATAGCTATGCATGATACACTTTATGAAGAAAAGTATCGGGACATAGCTCTTAATCATGGAATTTAGATGTTTTATGTGCCATTGCCACAGGTGTATAAAATCTAGCCTCTAGCCATGCAGTCTGCCTTTACAAACACTTGTGAAAGAATGGGTTGTTCTAAAGAGCTCAGTGAATTCCATCATGGTACCGTAATAGGATGTCACCAGTGCAAGTCAGTTCATGAAATTTCTTCCCTCCTATGATTAACTGTGAGCTGTATTATTGCAAAGAGGAAGCATTTAGAAATCACAGCAACTCACATAGTGCCTAATGCTCTGCAGACTCAATAACTGCAGAGCTCGCAAACTCTTCCGACATTAACACTGTGTGCTGGGGCTTCATGGCCACGCAGCTGCACACAAGCCTTACATCGCCAAATACAATGACAAACGTCTGATAGAGTGGTTTAAAGCACACCACCACAGGACTTAGGAGCAGTGAAAACTGTGGCGTGATGAATCATGCTTCTCTATCTGACAGTCTGATGGATGAGTCTGGGTTTGGTGAATGCCAGGAGAACGTTACCTGTCTGACTGCATTGTGCCAACTGTAAAGTTTGGAAGAGAAGGGATAGTGCTGTAGGGTCGGCCTAGGCTCCTTTGTTGCAGTGAAGGAAAATCTTAATGCTTCAACATGGTGGCATATGTTCTATAATTACCAATGTTAAAAGATACACATGATAACCAATTTAATTAAAGAGGTTTTACTCTCCCACCCCTGGGACCCGCACCTATATCGAGAACGGGGCCCCAAAAGTGAAGGAGGGCGCATGCATGGCCGCCCTCCACTCATTTGTATGGGGCCGCCGAATAGCCAGCGCTTGGCTATTTCCGTCGGCTCTATAGAAATGAATGGGAGCTGGGCTGCGCATGCGTTGTGCGCTCCCATTCATTTCTATGGAGCCAACGGAAATAGCTGAGCCGTACGGCCCCATAGCGGCCCCATACAAATGAATGGAGGGCGGCCGCGCATGCGCGGTGCACCCTCCTTCACTTTCGGGGCCCCGTTCTCCATATAGGTGCGGGTCCCAGCGGTGGGACCCACACCTATAGGACAATGGGAGCATATCCTAGCGATATGCCCCCATTGTCCAAGATGGTAAAACCCCTTTAAACATATATTTATTGAATAAATAATAAATAATTTATGTTGGAATATGTTGGGCACGATGCTTACTATATTACTTAATAATATATTAATAGTATTAATTAAACCAAAACATATATAAAACCAATCCAATATATAACTGTCCACTCAGCAGAGTGACTTACTCCATCAGTAAGCGTCGCAACATAAGGAAAATAATATAAATATATAAAAACTTTTTTTTTGGGGAGGGAGGGGTTCAAAGGTGAGTACTGGTCTGAAAATAACCTTTTTTTTACCTCTTTTAAAGGTTATCTGAGGAAGGACCTAGGCTGCTCCTCCATTCAAGATCCAGGTACCGTTGATCGCATGCCTCTTCTAGCAACTTCTACGACGACCGTTGGAGCACCTATTACCAGGTAATGTATAAATTATGTATAACTTTATTAGCAAAATACAATGAAAGAACAATGCCACCATATGTTCCTTTCATTGCAATTTGCACTGAAATGGGCCCATACATACTGTACCAAGACTTTTTGGACAATTGCATGCTTCCAACTTTGTGTGAACAGTTTGGGGAAGGCCCTTCTCTGTTCCAGCATGACTGTGCCCACTGCAAAAAGTGAGGTTGGTGTACAAGAACTTGACTGGCCGCACAGAGCCCTGACCTCAACCCCATCTAACACCTTCGGGATGAACTAGAATGGAGATCGTGAGCCAGACGCTCTCATCCAACATCAGGTTCTCAGGACCTCACAAATTTTGTTATGAGTGAATAGGCAAAAATCCCCAGACATTCTTGTAGAAAGCCTTTCCAGAATGGAATCGTTTTTACCTGCAAAAAGGGAACCAAATCATCAAAACTCATGTAGATATAATGCGTAACTGTCCTAATACTTTTGTCCGCATAGTGTATATTGTATTCTTTTCTGTTAACTGTGTACATCTATAAAATATTACGCATATTGCAAAGAGTGAAGAACATTAAATTACACAAATACCATCAAGTGATAAGTTGTGAGCAGCGATTTGTCCTTTCCCAACCTATAATTTCCAGCCATTTCTAAATTCCTCAGTAGGGGGAGTCATAGTACCATGAATTAGTCTAGTCTTAGAAATGTGATAAGCATTAACATGTTTTTGCGAATAAAGCTTATTTACACAGGTGGTTACAGTAAGCAGCAAGCTGCCATGATATATGGGATAATGTGCCTCCTGCTGTAAAATATAGGAAAATTAGTAGTTCTATAATCACATAAAAGCAGGAGCCAGCAGGTGAAGTGCATTTATACCAGGAACAGCATACCGAAGTAGCTCTCCATGTTCTTTAGGGTTTATATAAATGGTACAAAGCTCCTGTACACCAGCATCTATTGAGTATCAATGGTATAAAACTCCCTCATCAATTAAGAAAAACGTCTGCAGCGGCTGAGGTTTGTATGTTTTACAGACATGCAAGACTGATTCTATGCATCGTGGAAAAATTCCATTTTGGATATTTCTGCAAATCTGTGGTGATTCCTCAGCAAAATTCTCACGTGTGGATTGTACTGCAAATTCAGAACAGATTTCACACCATATATTGGAAGGGTGAAGTCCACAGCATCTCTGCAACATAATTAGTATGCTGCGGATTTCAAAATGCATAGTATGCTCATCTTACCGCATTAATTTTTTCCAGCAGTAACAGTAATGCCTACAGTAGCAGTAAAGTATGGAACAGACAAGGCAGCAGGCTCAGACTGGCCCACAGGTGAATCTGCCACTTGGTCCCTGACAAAGGTGGGCGCCCAGTCCATCACCCCTTGCACAAGTGGCTCATGACACAGTACACTGACTGCACTACATAGAGATAGGCATCGCACAGAATTGCAACCAGCCTATGGCCAGTGGCAGTAGGGGGATTAGCAGCAGGAGGAGGCAGCAGCAACAATACTGTGCAGAACATGCTGGTAGGTAGGAATACAGTTGCAATGGCATGATGGGGCACCATCAACAATGGCAGATCATTTCATCTGCCTCAGCTAGACGTGTGTGAAAATCCTCACTGATCCGTGTCTGACTCATTTTGAGAAAGTGATGTTTTGTACACTGGCAGTTGACATCCTTGTCCGTTTTGGTGTCAAGATGAAAACCCTCTCTGACATGACACTGGAAGCTGGACAAGACAGTACAGAGAGACCAAACTAGACCACTTCTGGCCACTGCTCCAATCTGCCTGGCAAAGTCCATGAGAACACGGTCTGTATCAGAGAAAGGCCGTAAACTGAACCTGTTTTTTTCAGATGGTATGTGTCCATTTGCTGATTTGAGTCAGCCTGGCAACACACATGGAAAAACTTCTCCATCATGTTAATGATACTGAACTGGCTGCTGCTGATGTAAATGTCCCTATTGACAAATCTAGTGGCCTCTTTGAAGGGCCTGAGTACTTGACATGCATCTCTTATGAGCTGACCTCAAAACAACACATACTGCCTGCTGAGATAGTCTGGTGCATGACAAAATCATTCACCTCTTTATGCTGTGGTGCCTACATTTGTGATTAAACACCCACAGGTTATTTTAATCCTGTAGATCTTGCACACAGAGATGCTTTTGTCCTCCGGCAAGGTGGGGAAAAACTACCAGACTGGAGATACTCGCACAGAGCTAGTGGCAGCCGAGCTTGGCTTAGGTAATGCATGATTTTGTTTGTACGCGAACCCTCTGATTCTAAAGCGCTGTGGAATATGTTAACGCTATATAAATAAAGATTTTTTTATTATTATTAGGTCTGGCACGTTTTGAGCCTGCACCCACAATATCATGGCAATCACCAGTTCCTGAGCTGACCATAATAGAAGCAGATATAACCCTGGTAGTTTTTTGCAGATTCTGGTCACACGTTGCTTCTGCTCTTTATTGCTGCCACTGAGGCCACCACCCTCCTCCTCTGATATCACCTCCTTCTCCTCAGCACAAAATTCCAGCTCCCAGGTCCTGTCCAACAGACGATTATTGTCATAGTCCTCACCCTGCCTGCCACTTTTATCAGACTGTGATATGTCATCATGGCCTCCTTGACCTTTCTCCAAATTTTCTGCTCTGTGTATGTCCCAAGTGCCATTGTCGCTACCATTGAACCCTACCACCACCAACACAGTGGCTACAAGTGCCATTACTAAAACCACCACCATCAAAGCTAAGCCTGAACCTCCTCCTCATGGCAGTCCAAAATCTGACTGTTCACACACAAGTCAACAACAGGGAGACTATCTTGAGTATCTTCCATAGCACATAGGATTTTGTTGCTTCTTCTTAGAAAGAAAGACGGCACCCCACTAGGAGGGGGAATTGAAGACAGAGAAGATGAAACGGAAAAGCTTCTTTTGGGTGGTAAGGAGGAAAAGCAGGAGGAATGTTGTGAGCGCTGGCTCCAAGGAACGGTGACTCAGAGGTAGCATCAACATGATCCCGCTGTGAGCCATCCCGTCCACAATCTCATCCTTTTTGTCCTCAATAATAATGTGGTGCCTACCTGAAGTAAGGGTGAACTGTGGCCTGCTACTAGCCATATGACACTTGAATGACACGGCATATGTTCTTCTCATTGGGCAGTCTTCCATTTACTAGACTTTTTTTATGAGGCCTATAAATGAAAAGTCACAGGTTTGGTACACATATTAAATGGTACTAGCAAAATTGCAAGAGTTTTTGTTCTGTAATTTAAAGACAAAGATTCAATGAAATGTCCCTCCCCATCTACAAACACACTGAACACTGGTATTGGCAATTTACAATGCTAATAATGCAGTTTTTGCAGTAAAATGTGTTTGCTGTAACTCAACGGTATCTTGCAGTAATACAACACGTTCACTAAAACAGGTATAATAATGGCATTATTGCAGTAAAATGCATTTACTATAACACGGAATGGTATCTTGCAGTAATATGCGACACATTCAATAACACAGGTATAATAATAGCATTGCAGATGGAAGAATTGTCCACAGCACTCACCCCATTCCAAAGTATCCATTTATTTCTTTAAAGTGCACAATAAAGGAAGTAAAAATGCAGCACAGATCGCAGGCCAATGGCCGTTTCGCTTCATCCGACGCTTTCTCAAGGCCTCAGTGAGATAGATGTCAGCACGTCTTTTTAACCCCACTCGACCTAGATCACAGGTTAACCCTTTCGCTACATGTATCACCTAATCACATATGTCTCAATGTTCTAAACACAAAGGGGGGAATTTATCATTAGGGGGATATTTGAAGTCAATTTTGCTTCAGTCTGTGTTGGAGTACTTTGTGCCACATTTATCAAATGTCACAGGTTGTTTGATAAATGTGGCTTGTCCTTAAACCTAACACTTCTATCGAGAGAAGCTACTCCACTTTTCCTACTCCACCCTCCTCCTGGAGTGAGATTGCGACTATTTTGCGACTTTTTTAAAAAGTCGCAATGATAAATCTGGAGTGAAACTCATTAACATAGCTAACCACACCCACTTTTCCACCCATATTACAAAACTGGAGTGAGTGGTGTACACATACAAAAAGTCGCTAAATTTTGCGCAAAAAAGTCGCAAAATTTTGCGCAATCGAAAAAATTTTGCGCACGAGGGTGCAAAAAAGTCGCAAAAGCCCTATTTTGCGACTTTTTGATGCCAGAATTCTGGAGTGATGGTATGATAAATCAGGGCCATAATATATATAATAAACGTAGAATCAGAACATGTTGTCATAATGAACAAGATATCTATTTAGAAAAGACTTCATAAAAAGGAGGATAGGTCATTCCGGTCATTCAATCCACAGGGTACTAGTGCATTCACTCTCATTATCCGTCTGGCTTCTGTCTGCAGTAGTAATCTATGATGTGCAGTTAGAACCCCCTACTCAAACATACCATAAAATGCACTGTGTGATTGGACAGTCATATTTGTGTGGCAATACTTTTTTAAATTTTTCTAAAACAATGTTCAAAATAAAATCTGTAAAACATGCACACTGAACATTGCTTAAAGGGAACCTGTCATCTCCAAAACACCCCCTGAACTAGAGTAAGCTGTGTATAGTGTAAGTGATGCTGAATCCGAATATGTAAGTTTTATCTTCATACTCACTTCCATTCCAATGCTGTGCTCCCACAAACCGGCTGTAAAATGCGCTCAGTGGACTCCGGTGCTCACTCACGTAATGGAGAGGACTCAAAGAAGAGTCCTCTCAATGCATTTTACTGCAGGTTTGTGGGAGCGCAGCATCAGAATGGAAGTGAGTATGAAGATAAAACTTACATAATCGGATTCAGCATCACTTACTCTATACAACGCTTACTGTAGTTCAAGGGGTGTTTCGGAGATGACAGGTTCCTTTTAAGGCTACTTTCACACTTGCGTTTTTGCCTGATCCGGCAGGGATCAGCAAAAACACTTCCGTTACTGATAATACAACCATCTGTATCCGTTCAGAACAGATCAGAACAGAGCTAAGACGGATCCGTCATGAACTTCATTGGAAGTAAATGGGGGACGGATCTGTTTTCTATTGTGCTCCACACCCCATGACAGAAAGAAAATCACAGCTTGCTGCAGTTTGCTCTCCTGTATGGGAATGCAACCAAACGGTACGGAATGCATTTTGGAGCACTCCGTTCAGTTCAGTTATGTTTTGTCCCCATTGACAATGAATGGGGACAAAACGGAAACGTTTTTCTCTGGTATTAAGATCTTATGACAGATCTCAATACCGGAAAATGTAAACGCAAGTGTGAAAGTAGCCTAATATAGTCAATCCTGCATTAAAAAAAAATGAAAGCACATTTTTCAAGCTGAATTGAAAAATAGCTTCAGAATTCTCAGAATATAGGTTAATAAAAATCCTTATCAGAACTTTTACTAGTTGCATCACTGTGAAGAGGAACTTTTATTCTGAGCTCCCTGAAGGTTTTCCCACACTCTGAAGTGCTCCATGCATTGAGGGGCTGTGAAGCAGCAGAATGCAAGCAGCAACTCAAAGTAAAGGACCACCTTTGAGGTACTTGCAGGTCACCCCGCAGAATAATGTTTAGTATTCAAAGTGATGCAGCTAATAAAAGCTGCAATAAAGGTATGATTACCTTCTCCTTATGGCCTCTACCTAACGCTCTGAGTCTTATTTCATATTATTTGCTCAACTTGGTATGTGTTCTGTGTAATAGCGTCTAATATCCTCTAGGTGTCACTCTTTGCATATCTTTCTTTTGAACCACAGCTTAGTTTTATGGCACAGTTGCATTCAATTACTTAACATTAGGTGTGATTTTAGCATTTTTGCTGTCTGGGAAGAAATCTGAAATGACACCCTGCCCTTGTGAACATCATGAAAATTATAGACCAGAACATGGCTCATCTAACAGTGCTTTTATATGTGCACTACTACTATACTGTACAATTGTAAGCCATGTACCAGGATGGGCTTCGAAGTCACGAACGAGGAAAGCAACTCCAACGCCAGTTTTTGCCAAAACAGTATTTTATTTAAATGTGGTAATGAGCATGGCCACAAATGCTGGTAACACACAAATAAATGTACATAAACCCAGCCAGAAGGCTGAGAACCTTGTTCTGCACAGCACAGTGCCTACAGTGAATGCTGGAGGTAAGAGCGGTAATTTACCTACTGGTGGGCTCAAATAAAACAGTCACGCCCTACCTGTTATTACCTTAAACATCAGGAACAAATGTTTGGGTGTATGGTGCGGGCTAGCCTGCAGTACAGCACAACAGCTTACAATCTTATTATACTCTATAGTATTCCCCCTCCAATAACTAGTCATGTAGCACGTGCCTTAGTGTTTCTTCTTAGTAAATGCCAACCTGGCTCTCCGGCGTGAACTGTAGCTTTAACTGTGAAGTCCTTGTAATAAACAGTTAACAATCCTTGTGGCCTGACTTGGGGCACATCCCCCCAAGGGTTTGTCTCATCATGAACAATGAGGGCATATCGCTAGGATATTCCCCCATTGTTTTATAGGTGTGGGTCCCACCACTGGGACCCGCAGTTATATCGAGAACATAGCCCCGAAAGTGAAGGAGGGTGCACTGTGCATGTGCAGCCACCCTCCATTAATTTTCTATGGGGCCGGCAAAAATAGCATAGAATAAAAATGAATGGGAGCGGGGCCGCGCACCACCTTGCCTGGCTCCATTCTTGGTATGGGTGCGGGTCCCACACCTATAACACAATCCTAGCGATATGCCCCCATTGTCTATTATGAGACAACCCCTTTAGCTAACTAACTATAGGCCTGGTCTCAGTCTCTAAGATTCTAGGTGCCAATACTATAATGAGGTGTATGCACAATCAGTCTTAACGACCCGAGTCAGTTCTGCATCCACTGGTGTCTGTGAACCGAACAAATGTCTCTGCAACAAGTGTGCGGTACTGCAGTGCAGTGTATGTTGCTTTGCTCCTCAGCTCTCATCAGCATTCCTGGCAGCAATCCTCCTTCCTCTGGACAGGATCAGGGTCTTGGACACAATAAGCTTCCCTTGGCTTGCAGCTCTGGTCACTGAAGGATGCTCCCACACCTGTGATATGGATGGCTCTCAAAGGGAGCCTTAAGGTTTGTTTCTCTGCTCCAAATTAAAGTAATCCTAGGATATTAACATGCATGAAAGAAACAACACTGACACCTGGTAGGGTCAAAGTAGTTCTTGTTTATTAGAGGAGGATATACAGTTTATATACCCCAGGGAGGGACATTCCTCTCCTGAGTGTTATACTATATTTTATTGGTTAGTAATGCAAAATAAAGTTTCACTTCTGCGCATCTAGTCTAGCTGAAGAATGTAAACTATAGATAAGAGCAGGAGTGGTCCCGGAGCCGGCGCCATCTTGTAATGGCTTCATGTCTTCAGTCTTCATATCCATAACAGTCCCCCCTTTGAAGCCATTTCAAACACGGTGTTGTCTGTGGCTAATCTAAATGGGCCTAACAATCTTTCCCATTGTGCCTGTGTCCTCTTCACCATTTAGGAGACAATCTATCCCTAATAGATAGACTCCCTCTAAATGGACGTGCACAAAGGAAAGTCAGATTCTAACTCTGTCCTTAACATGGGCTTCATTGGAACTGTATGGGGGACTGCTCCACTGACATCCATCTGGTGGTCTTCTCCTACTTCAGCGCTGGGTCAGCAATCCTCCGAGCGCACGGGACCACATACACTAAGCTATTTTAAGCAAGGATTATGTGAATATGTGATTATTTGTTAAAGCTATACCTATCTGCTTTAAGGTTAATTGTCAGGCTTATCAACCATTCAAACACAGAGCCCCAAGGAATCTTTACTCCCGCCTCATTGCACTGTACTTGAGGGAGGGCTGGTGTCATCCAATGGCACATGGATCTCCTTCCCGATGTCATCATATGATTCAGTCATGATCACCTCTGGGATGGAATTCTCCATTGCCTTTGTCAACAGTTTCCTAGCACAAGGGATTACACAACAAACAGTTAGAGCATGCATTATTAAATTTATCAAGATGACAACTCCTAATTGGGCAAGAGATTTTCTCCAGTCTTGTAGCCAGTGAAACCAGGCATCCCACAGATCACTAATGCCCAAGTTCCTTTTCAACTCCTCAGATAAAGATGTGAGTCCCTTCAGGGCATTCATTACTTGTCCATCTGGTCCCAGGTTATCTGGAATAAGAGTACAACAGGTATCTCCTATCATCTTACATACTCCACTTTTCTCTGCCAGGAGCATCTCCAATGCCATTCTGTTCTGGAATGCCATGATACTCGTGGGACCCAACTGTTCCACAATCCCTTTCAGGGCGTCTCTGAAGTAGTTCACAAATCTCTTCTGATTATAATATATGTAATTAATCCAGTACACATTTTTGTTGATGGTGATAGTGGGAATAAGCGACTCAAATCCTGCTGCCACCTGATCCCTTGCTTTGAACTCATTGGGACCCCCCCCCTTGAGACTCCTATGGCATCTATGTATACACATGTGCCCAAGCTCCCAGCTGGCTTCGATTCCCTTTTTCTCCTGGTGGCGGCCACCTGACCTCCCCAGGACTATTTGTGGGGGTTCCGAGACGGTCAAGAGTCAGTTCCCAGGCTGGGGGGTCAAAGATGCGGAAGGGCATGAGTATAAGAGCCAAGGCACACTGGCCATGCCACACACTTTCCATCCGTGCTCTCAACTTCATGTCAGCACACAGCCACACCACGTCCCCCAGAGCTTGAGACTGATTCATAAGATACTTCTGATAATCTGCCCCAGTAGTATTTATGACCTCTCCATGGTATCCTTCAGGGAACTTTCCCATGTCCTTTTCCCCCTTTGCCTCTACCTCAAAACACGTGTAGTTCCCCTATATAAATGGTGATGTTGAGTAGAGTTTCAGTCTTCAACTTCTCGATTATTGTGAACATAAAAAACTATTAATACTGAGAATCTTTGGGCAATACTATCCATGGGTCACTGGGCTAGAAGTATCGGACTATAGCAAATTTGTTCTTCCTTTTACACAACTTTTTCATGGCCCAGAAACCTATTTTACTATCTCATTTAGAATCCATATTCTTTGAGTCAGGATCAGCAGTCACACAAAGGGGAAAAAGAAACACCATCCTTTCAAGTCTCCAGACTCCTGGTACCTTATCAGGATCCGGAAGTGAAGCAAAAACTCGAGAATGTGTTTTAGTCAACGGCTTGTGCAAACTGGTCACATAATCTGTCAGACAACCATGTTGCATCTGGAGCTGCTGTGGGAAATACAATCCTGTCCTAGGGGCTGACCCAAAAAGGACCTTATAGGGACTAAGGCCTGTCTTACGGTTAGGGGTATACCTTACTGAAAAGAGGGCTAACGGCCTGTTCTACACCAAAAACCTTAATCATCACTTGCATTACTTCACCTGTGAAGTGAAAACCTGTGTCACCTTCAATGGTCTCAGGTACCCCATACCTTCATACAGCTTCAGCCATAATCTTCTTTGCCATGGTCTAGGCTGTGGCCTTAGCTACCGGGTATGCTTCTGGCCATCCTGAAAACAAGTAATCACACACCAATACATACTCATACACACCCACCTTGGGTAGTTGAACGTAGTCTGCAAGCATTGAAATGAAGGGGCAAAGTGTGTGTTTATGGGGTACCTTAACCACCTTACCCGCGTTGATCGGGGCACAAATCATACATCTTTGAGTATATCTGGCTGCTACAGTGCTGAACCCTGGGGCATACCATGCGCTATGTACTACTTAACACAGCAGTTTTTGACTGGTGCGTCACTCCATGGGTTGCCTGTGCCATCATGGGTTAGAGGCACCTGGGAAGGCAGAGTTTCCCTTGGAACTATATTAGGCCTTCCTCCTTTGCAGTCCCCCCTTTGACACCCACTGGTCCCTTTCCTCCTTACCCGCCTAGTTCTGTAAGGTCTTAAGAACTTCCAGGGAGACAGGAGAAGTTATTTCAAGGACCTACGCTGTGGCCACTAAGGCAGGGACCGGCCTAGGCAATTTGGCAGCCAATTTTTGCTGCCTGATCTACCTTGGCTTTTCCTTTCTTCTTCTCTGCATCTGTTTTACAGCGGCCTTTCGTTTTTTATCACCGCCCCTCAAGTTGGCAACATGAGGACTTCCATCAGAGACCTCATGGCTTCCCCATTTTTGATGGATTTATGTGAAGCGGTCATGAAGTCTCTGGCTTTCCAAATGGGCCCATAGTCATGGGCTATCCCAAAGGCATACCTGGAATCAGTGTAAATGTTAGCTGTTTTTCCCTCTGCATATCTGCAAACCATCTCCAAATCTGGCTTCACTTCTTGGGCAGACATGTGTGGTGGTAAGGACTCTACATTTTAGAGTGTCATGTTTAGTCACCACTGCCCAACCTGTGTAGTACCTGCCATCTTGGCCATACCTTGAT
Source organism: Rhinella marina (assembly GCA_900303285.1). Taxonomy (NCBI): domain Eukaryota; kingdom Metazoa; phylum Chordata; class Amphibia; order Anura; family Bufonidae; genus Rhinella; species Rhinella marina. Next base: position 91,686 of record ONZH01028414.1, on the reverse strand, counting down.
CCATCCACAAAGACCACATGATCTGGATTTTCTGATGGCTGACTTACCACATGGTCAAAATCCCACTGTCTCTTGTGACATCATCTGCAAACAGTCATGAGGTGCCCTAACTCTTCCCTCCTCATATCCATAACACCTGGATGTCGATGAATTCTCTCCTCACACAGGTCCTCGGTGTCTCTCTCAGCCTCACTCTAAAATTACTGCTACATCACTTCCTTCTCCAGGGTTTTGTTTAACTCCACCCCTGAGAGTTTTCAACATTACCTGAAATGCAGTCTGTTGCTGTACTGACATTCTGCTGTTTGGCGGCATCTTGTGGCCAAACAGCAGAATTTCAGTCCAAATCATTAAACTTCATTTACGCAAACACAGTGTTCACACAATGAGAGCTGTTTCCCCATCTCACACAATATCCAAATAACAATGAATACTCAAAATTTATTTAACTTTTTCCCTGATACTTTTGTTCACATAGAGATAAACCTCCACCAGAAGTGTCTGGCAGCGGCTTTATTCTCTCTCCCCATTGACAACACATGCATTCTCTCCAAACTGAACATGTATGTGCATGGAGTAGTTGGGAGGGAGATAATGTAACTGTTGGTTTAACAATCATCCATCCGACCGCTATTGAATGTGTATGGACAATAGTTTAAATAAGTAGGAGTAACAGGGGCCCCGATAAAAAGGGCTGCACAGTGTCACCTTGGAAGTAGTAGGGTATATGCCCTTGTGAAGCTTGCATCCCTCTACTATGGATGAGCAGTCATAGTGGCCAGAGCTGCTCCCTGTGACCAGAAAGCAGCCTTGAACCACAGACATTGCTAAATCAGGGAGGAGTACTTGATCCTGCCATAAGAGAACAGGCATGGAGCTGTCTGTCCCCCATAAAACTGGGAATGTTACACTACACCGCACGTGAGATTTTGCGCGGTTTCTTCAATTTCGTCCTCTCTGCGAGCAAAAGGATGAGGTGAGTATGTATTTTTTACTGGTTGATAAAAAAATGGATGAGGGGAGTATGTATTTTTTTTTAACCATTTCAGCCCAATATTGATTTGTTACGACAAAATGCAAGGAGATTCGGCTTTGTGGTAAATCTATTTTTTCCTTAAATTCGGAAATAAGTCAATTCGTTTCACTTCGATTTGTTCTATTGTAGTAGTAGTCTTCTCTGAGTCTCACTGTAAACACACTTTGCAATCTTCCCAAATAACCACAGACATACAATTCCGTTCTTGCTAACTTTTTCTGCAATTCCTAGTCGGCAGGGTAGAGATCATAGATTTGGATGGTCAGTCGTTCTCAAAGTGAGGCAATTAACCTTTTCCTACAAGCAGTGTTAATGCCATATACAAGTGATACCTTACTGTCTAAATCCAATGTATGGCCTTGATGGTTTTAAACGTTCTTTGGATGTCAGCTCTTTTTCTCTCAGGGGTAGACTCTCAGTTAAAGGGGTTCTCCGGGAATTAAGAAAATTAAAATATGTAAATATTACTTTATATACTTTAGTATATTCCCAAATACCTTTCATTAGTTATAATGGCTCGTTTTGACTAGGTAGCAATCATTAGGAGAAATAAAATGGCTGCCATCCTATTAGTACACACCAAACCTATCCTAATCACACAGGAGGACAAGTTACTTCACAACACTTTGCTAAAGAGCTGCCTCATCCTCCTCTCTTGTCTGGGATTTTGATCCCGAATACAGCTGATAAGATCTTCAACTGAATCTCTGTAGGAATGGAGTTCATGAGGAGACATGAAGTACAGAGAGGATGGACAGGACAGACTGTGGTAATGGAGACTGCATACAAGAGCTGCTGTCCATTAGCTACATCTGCTCATAAACTCCATTTCTACAGAGATTCAGATAAATTCTTATCATCTGTATTCAGTATCATAATCCCTGACAAGCAGAGTAGAGAGGAGGATGAGGCAGCTCTTCACCTCAGTGTTGTGAAGTAACTCGTCCTCCTGTGTGATTAGGACAGGTTTTGTGTGTAATAATAGGATGGCGGTCCTTTTATTTCTCCTGATGATTGCTCTCTAGACAAAACGAGCCATTATAACTAATGAAAGGTATTTGGGAATATATTTATAGTAAAGTAATATTTAAGTATTTTCATTTTCTTAATTCCTGGAGAACCCCTTTAAGTTCTCTGGCAGCAGTTCAGTCTCAGGAATGATGCTTCCTGGATGAGGCTTCTCTTTGGGTCAACTTGGCAGGAGCTTATAGTTACATAGTTACATAGTTAATACGGTTGAAAAAAGACACAAGTCCATCAAGTTCAACCAAGGGTGGGGGTAGGAGTGATGAAGGGGAGGGGGACGGGTAACCTTAAGACATGACTCTACATTTTTTAATATGTGGTGACCTTCTTTTTCTCTAAGAATTTATCTAAGCCTGTTTTGAAGCCCTCAGCTGTCTTTGCTGTGACCAGCTCCTGCGGTAGACTGTTCCACAGATTCACAGTTCTTATAGTAAAGAAGGCTTTTCGCCCCTGGAGTCTGAACCTTTGCTTCTCCAGGCGGAGGCAGTGCCCCCTTGTCTTTTGAGGGGATTTTACCTGGAACAGTTTTTCACCATATTTTTTGTATGGGCCATTTACATACTTATACAGGTTGATCATGTCCCCCCTTATACGTCTCTTCTCAAGACTAAACAAGTTTAACTCCTTCAATCTTTCTTCATAGCTAAGATGCTCTATGCCCCTTATCAGTTTAGTTGCCCGTCTCTGCACCCTTTCCAGCTCCAGGACATCCTTCCTATAAACCGGAGCCCAGAACTGAACAGCATATTCCAGATGAGGCCGTACTAATGCTTTATACAGTGGTAATATGACATCCCTGTCCCGCGAGTCCATGCCTCTTTTAATACATGACAATATTCTGCTGGCCTTAGAAGCAGCCGATTGACATTGCATGCTATTCTGCAGTCTATGGTCTACAAGGACACCCAGATCCTTCTCTACAAGTGACTCTCCCAGTGTTACTCCCCCTAGGACATAGGAGGCATGCAAGTTGTTAGTACCCAGATGCATAACTTTACATTTATCCACATTGAACCTCATCTGCCAAGAGGATGCCCAAACACTCAGTGTGTCCAAGTCAGCTTGTAACTTCTGCACATCTTCCATAGACTGGACTCTACTACAAAGCTTAGTGTCATCTGCAAAAATTGAAACAGTGCTGTTGATTCCTCCCTCTATATCATTAATAAATAAATTAAATAAAAGTGGACCCAGCACTGAACCTTGGGGTACACCACTTATAACTGGGGACCATTCAGAGTAGGAATCATTCACCACCACTCGCTGAGTATGCTCCTTCAGCCAGTTCTCAATCCAGTTACAGAGTAGATTTTCTAATCCAACCGACCTTAATTTACCCGTCAGACGTCTATGAGGGACCGTGTCAAACGCTTTTGCAAAGTCCAAATACACAATATCCACAGCCGCCCCTCTATCCACACTTCTACTCACTTCTTCATAAAAACCAATCAGGTTAGTCTGACAGCTTCTGTCCTTAGTAAAACCATGCTGATTATCACTTATAATACTATTATCCAAAACATATTCCTGTATATAGTCCCTTATTAGACCCTCAAAAAGTTTCCCCACAATGGACGTTAAGCTCACCGGTCTGTAATTCCCCGGGGATGACCTAGAGCCCTTCTTGAAGATGGGCACCACATTTGCGTTACGCCAGTCCCTCGGCACTATGCCAGTCACCAGATGAAAGTTTTGTCTCTAGCTCTGCCCAGCTAAGACTATCTAACTAACCAAAAGAGGCCTGTCCAAGACTGCAATTGTTAACTGTTTTATGTCCATACACAACTATTTGGAATACATAGGCACATGACAATATAATAAATGAAAATTGTAAGGAAGGCATACAATAATACTGCACATATAAGTCTGCAGGGCTTTACTGTATCTCTGAATGCCTCCAATTTCATACAAAGGCATATATCATTATTTTTCTTTTTTGTCAGATGTACAGTATACTGAATTTGGCAGAAAAAAATATTACGCAATGTTTCATCAAATGCATATCAGTAAATTATTCTCAGTGTGTAATATGATGTCACATTGAGTAACTTGGGGTCTGTAATTTAGTACCATAGAGATCCCTTGTAGCACTTCATAACCTCCCTGCGTCCCTGGAAATATTCAGACTGTGACAATTAAAAAGACCTCTAACTAAGTTAACTACATTTATATGTTACGCATGTAATAACATACTTTTTAGAAAGAGACATTTTATTATTTGACACTAAAATTAAAAGATCTGCAAATTCTTCTCCAAAAACTCAATCTATCTGCCTACAGGAGCTTTTCTTATCTCTGCTTAAGACATGTTCTTTGTGATCTGTAATTGGTTTTTCCAAAATCAGTACAAGGTGGTGGGCATAAGTCTGCCTCCTTGTACATTAACTTCGTCACTGTTGCAAAGCTGGATTTATTTCTTGAATTTCTAAGAAGCTAAACTGATTATAGAAATAGCCTAATAATGAGCTTCATTGTATGTTAGTGAATGTACAGCGAGACCCTGAGGAACGGGTGCAGAGGATGAGGGTGTTAGCGGCCCTGATGAGGTGTTGTGTCATGGTGTACTCCCTCAGGCCTTCGCTCCCTGGGCTTTGGTGCAGTGTAAATGTAGTTTGTATTATTTACTGCTGGATGTGCCCCAACTTATATTTTGCATGTAAGTGTAAGTAAAGAGAGAATGTTATACTTTACTTCTGGCCTGATTTTTCAAAGTGCAATTTCTCTGCAACCAAATGTATGGTGGTTGGATGGCAATATGTAGGAACTAAGGTAGCAAGCACTTGTGGATATAGGTGTTCAATTAAGTACAGACTTAATGTTAGTCTGGCCTAACAATGCTGTAGGAAGGTGGTGGTGTCTGAGCTGTTGTCCCTTACCTTGCAGCAGTGTCTGCAAAGCTGTATTTCACAGATCACTCTGCTGTCTTTTCTATCAAGTATTTTCTTGAGGCAGGATTAAGTTATTCTCACAGGAGAAGAATATCTGGTTCCTGATTATCCCTCTGGAGTGTTGGTCTCACAGGAGAATAAGATACAGTTCTTGGGAGTGAGAGCTCTGATATGTGCTTCCTCACTTCCCCACTATCAGAACAGGAATTCCCTCTCCTCTTCTTTGGTTGTCTCCCTAGTTTGAAACTCCCTCTCAACACAGTAAGCAGGACCAGCCCACTCCTAACAAGAGGAGCAGAACACAGTGTTTAGCCCTGTTCCTGCCAACCATTCCTCCTCTTACAGGAATATGCTGCCAAAACATGAAAATGCATAACACGAACATTACATAAAAATATATATTACACATTATTGTAAATACCTTCCTTGGGGTATGGCAAATGCTCTTTATTTTATTTAGGAAGTGTGGGCCATATTGTTCATGATGACCCCAAGTGTGCATTGCAACAACCCATTTTAGAGTTTAATTTTAGAACTTACTAGGCAAATTTATTGCGGTTTATTGGCACATTTATAACCAATAGCTTTTCAGCTGACCAGATAGATGAGGAACATTTCTTGAACAGTCTTGGTCAACATAAATTTTCCTACCAACCTTAAGAGTTTTTCATATTTAAAAAGTAATTACAGTAAGTTTCCAAGTTTTTCATATTTAAAAAGTAATTACAAAAGGTGTATGTAAATGTGTATAATGTATTTCACCCCTGCAACTCTCAGTGCAGCCACTGTGATCCTACTGCTGTGCCTTGTTTATTTGGCTGCACCAATGGCATACCTATCAAAGGCACAAGAAACAACAATTAAATCTGCTAATTAAAGGGGCTGACCAGGGTTTTAATATTGATGCGCTCTCTTCAGGATAGGACATCAACAGCAGACTGGCAGGGGTCTGACAACCCTATCCCCTGCTAACTAGCTTCTTCAGAGTAGCTTTGGTGCCGGAAGTACACAGCTCTGTCCATTGTGTAGTGGACGTAGGTGGTAAATGCAGCACTCCTCCCATTTACTTGCTGCAGTTACCAGCTCCAGCCACTACACAATAGATGGAACTGTGTAGTTCCAACACCAATCTCCAAAACTTGGCTGATCTGATATTGATGGCCTATCCTGAAGAATAGGCAATCAATATGAAAATTCTGGACAACCCCTTTAATACTGTTCGCGAATTACAGTGGCTTGCTTTCTTCTTCTTCTATGATGCAAACCGTCACAAAAGTTTCTTTCCATTACAAATTGTCTTGCATGTATGTGTATACCCATGTATATCATGTTAAACAGAAATGGCAACCACATCCCGTGCCGGACAGTGCTCTCATAAAATGGAAGTCAAAAAGTATTGCATTAAATAGTGCCTGGCAGAGAATGCCGTGTACACAGTATCAGCTAGAGAGTGCCCCATGGGGGCTGATTTGTTGCTAAAGAAGATTTACTAAACTAAATACTAAATATTTCTGGCTCAATTTCCACCAGAAACTGTCATACATTTATTGTGTGTTTAGACACTTTTTGCGCCTCAATAGACAAGTATTAAAAAATGCACAATGACCTCATTAGATTGCTAGGTATTTTAATAGTAGTGACCCTATATAATTGACCTTCTTGTCCTAAGTCACTGCAGCTACAAGAGTGTGCAGTTAGGAGCTGTTCAGACGGCCATGGTATTGTAAATCCGCAATACCACGGATGCTGACAGGCCTGTGTTCCGCAATCTTCCGGAACACAAGGCCTGGCACCCCGTTTAAAATGCCTTTTCTTGTCCACCATTGCAGACAAGAATAGGACATGTTCTATTTTTTCTTGCGGAGCCGCGGCTTGGCAAGATCACATGCCGGCAATTGAAGTGAACAGAGCCGCATCTATTCCGCAAAATTGCGGAATAGATGTGAACCCATTCACACAGTCGTGTGAACGGGCCCTTAAACACTTAAGAGGAAGCCATGTTCGCTTAAGTGTCGGGACTCTTTCAAACAACTGACTGGCAGGCTAACCGGAAGTCAGACCCTCTGAGGACAGCTCATCAATATACAGTCATGGCCAAAAGTTTTGAGAATGATACAAATATTAATTTTTACAAAGTCTACTGCTTCAGTTTTTATAATGGCAATTTGCATATACTCCAAAATGTTATAAAGAGTGATCAGCTTAACAGCAATTACTGGCAAAGTCAATATTTGCCTAGAAAATTAACTTTATCCCCCAAAACACATTTCAACATCATTGCAGCCCTGCCTTAAAAAGACCAGCTAACATCGTTTCAGTGATTGCTCCATTAACACAGGTGTGGGTGTTGAGGAGGACAGGGCTGGAGATCAATCTGTCATGATTAAGTAAGAATGACACCACTGGACACTTTAAAAGGAGGCTGGTGCTTGGCATCATTGTTTCTCTTCTGTTAACCATGGTTATCTCTAAAGAAACACGTGCAGTCATCATTGCACTGCACAAAAATGGCCTAACAGGGAAGAGTATCGCAGCTAGAAAGATTGCACCTCAGTCAACAATCTATCGCATCATCAAGAACTTCAAGGAGAGAGATTCCATTGTTGCCAAAAAGGCTCCAGGGCGCCCAAGAAAGATCAGCAAGCGCCAGGACCGTCTCTTAAAAGTGTTTCAGCTGCGGGATCGGGCTACCAGCAGTGCAGAGCTTGCTCAGGAATGGCAGCAGGCAGGTGTGAGTGCATCTGCACGCACTGTGAGGCGGTGACTCTTGGAGCAAGGCCTGGTCTCAAGGAGGGCAGCAAAGAAGCCACTTCTCTCCAGAAAAAACATCAGGGACAGACTGATATTCTGCAAAAGGTACAGGGAGTGGACTGCTGAGGACTGGGGTAAAGTCATTTTCTCTGATGAATCCCCTTTTCGATTGTTTGGGACATCTGGAAAACAGCTTATTCGGAGAAGACGAGGTGAGCGCTACCGCCAGTCTTGTCTCATGCCAACTGTAAAGCATCCTGAAACCATTCATGTGTGGGGTTGCTTCTTAGCCAAGGGAATCGTCTCTCTCTCAGTCTTGACTAAAAACACAGCCATGAATAAAGAATGGTACCAGAATGTCCTCCCGAGAGCAACTTCTCCCAACCGTCCAAGAGCAGTTTGGCGATCAACAATGCCTTTTCCAGCATGATGGAGCACCTTGCCATAAAGCAAAGGTGATAACCAAATGGCTCAGGGAACAAAACATAGAGATTTTGGGTCCATGGCCTGGAAACTCCCCAGATCTTAATCCCATTGAGAACTTGTGGTCAATCATCAAGAGACGGGTGGACAAACAAAAACCTACAAATTCTGACAAAATGCAAGTATTGATTGTGCAAGAATGGACTGCTATCAGTCAGGATTTGGTCCAGAAGTTGATTGAGAGCATGCCAGGGAGAATTGCAGAGGTCCTGAAGAAGAAGGGTCAACACTGCAAATATTGACTTGCTGCATTAACTCATTCTAACTGTCAATATAAGCTTTTGTTACTCATAATATGATTGCAATTATATTTCTGTATGTGATAAAAACATCTGACAAACACACATAAAAACCAGAGGGCAGCAGATCATGTGAAAATATAATATTTGTGTCATTCTCAAAACTTTTGGCCATGACTGTACCAGCACTGCACAAACCCTTTAAATGTGCCTAAAAATTAGAAGTTTTATTTTAAATTAAGGGCATTGACTGTCAGAAGGGAAATTGTAAAGAGTTCACTAGACAGTAAGGTATGACATAGAGCAGGTCCTACAGCAGAGCATGGTGGGAATTGTAGTTTTACAACAGCTGGAGAGCCGCAGGTTGGCCATTCCTGACATAGAGGAAAGGGCATGCGGTTTAACAGAAAGGGGGCTTATCTTAAATTGGAGGACATTTATTATTTACGGTTGTTTTTATCTCAGTTATAAGTCTGTCTTTGCTTTGTGTGTCTGCACCAAATTTATGAAATGGTGCACCTTAATAATATATTTGGCGTAAATGCAATGTGGTTTACACTTATATGTGTTAAAGTACACCAGGACGGGGTTTCCTGGAGTAGGTTGTGACTTTTTTGCAATATTTGCAAAAGTTGTACATAGTAAATGAGACATAATCCAGCTCTAACCTCACTTTTAGCTCTTAAACATAGACCACTGTGAAAACTGGCAAGGAAAACCATATGTCACAAAATTTGACCAAATGTCGCAGAAAACGTTGCAATCAGCATGTATGTGATTTGATAAATGTACCCCCATATGCCTTAATTGCACCAAACTTTAGGCGAAAGAAATCCAAACAATAGGTGGTGTAAAGTTAGACAAAGGGGGAGATCAAACTGGTGCAAAGTAGAACTGGTTTAGTTGCCCATAGCAATCAATCAGATTTCGCCTTTCATTTTTGAAAGCTCCTTTGGAAAATTAAAGGTGGATTCTGATTGGTTGCTATGGACAACTAAACCAATTCTACTTTACACCAGTTTGATAAATGATCCCCAAAGTGTCTGGCATTTCTAGTGTGATACCAAATTTATCATGCAGTGTGAGCAGCTGTGATAAATTTGCTGCATCTACAGACTGCCTGGTCTAATTTCACGCTGTCTAAATATTAGATAGAATTAGTAAATCTACCCCAGATTTAGACAGTTTAGAAGTAGAATAGATAATGCAAATTAATCACTACGGTTTATGCTGTATGATAAATGCGATATATCTGTAATATGGCAATATAACAGTAGGAGCCTGAATCACATTTGTTAACAAATGTTAACTATGGTACATAGCGGGGAATTTATAATCCCCCCCCTCCTCCACAAATTTTATAAATACCACTAAACCATCCTTGTCACTTTCCAAAAGGGGGCTTGGTGAGGATAGGAAGGGGACAGGGCCACCCCAATTATCTTAATTTACGCAAGTTTTCTGAACTGCCATAGTTTTCTGTCTAAGCGCATGACTGCCAGAGGATGTGCCTAATATATGACAAGGCCTGGGCCTCATCATAAATTAGGCACATCCTCCAGCAGCAGAGGGGATATCAAGACTGGAGTAAAATGCTGAGATATATCTCCCCCATAGTCTTTTTAGTCACATCTCATATGTGGAATGGGTGGCATTAGTGGCTCTCCCTGCTTAGAAGTCTGTAAATCCCCCAAGATAAAGTGTTACCTTTTGATATATTTAATGCAATGTTTCTGTAGGCCTCCAATGCCACTGGGATCACACATGGAGCCTCTAGCACTATTGCGGGGAGGCTACCTGGTAAGTCCACCTGCTACTCAGACCCTTTTACGTCTCTGTTTGTGGGGAAGACCCATTGTCATGCAGAGACCCACTCTCCACTTGCTTGAGGCTTCTACTTCAGTTTCAGTTCTCCACATCCGAACTGTCTACACAGGGGTAGTCTAGGTGCTGATAAATGCCCTACGACTGTTGCCAAGATCATCAGCCCAAAACACTAATTAGTCCTCCCACATGTCCAAAAGCGTATACGTGTTCTCATGCTTCTAGGGTCAAACTCCAGCATCACTCCCAACTAAATGTGACCATACCTCTTTGACTCCATTTTAACTTAGGAATTGTGGGCAAACCAACTTTTGTCTCCAGAACTGAGAGAACCTGTACAATAAGTACATGAACAGTAACTTAAATACAGTAACAGTGGCATGAAAGCTACATGATGCCCCCACACAGCTGGTAATGTATTTGAACATGTATAGTTGCTGATTGTTGATGTGGGAGACACATCTCTCTTCCAGAGACTCAACTTCTAACATTTTTTCATCTATGGAAAGAGTAAGGCAGTACACTATTATTATATGGACACTGTACAACAGTACTATATTGTAGGTACTGTTTGGTACAGCTTGGTTGCACTCTTTGTTTTTTTATTAATCGGTTGTACATGTGAAAAACATGTAAGTTAAAGGGGTTATCCCACGAATAATGTAAAAAATGAAAATCAGACATCATATAGTACATGACAACCTCTTTCTAACAAAGCTAGAACCAGCCCTGTACCTCACATGGATCCAGAGATCTCCCATTCATTACTCTGCTAGATTTATATCAAGCTGACAGCTCAAGGGGAGTGTCTATTCTGCGGCAGCTAAGGAGGCGTGCCTCAGCTCCTCCTATCACAGCTTAGGAAGCAGCTGAAAGATGAAACTGAGCATGTGTGGCCTTCTCAGAGAGCAGGTTCAAGAAATAAGAAAAAACAAAGAGCATGTGACACTATACATATACATTTTATTGAATAACTCAGAGGCTATGCTAAATTTTTAATTACATGCAATTACAAAAGTATTCAGATCCAGGTGCTGGTTTGAAAACTGTAGAATATTTTTCGTGAGACAACCCCTTTAAGAAACAGTAGTAGTATATGAGTAGTATATGGGTTGGGGCTTCACATCCTGGAGATGCTTCTAGAAGGAACAGTTGGCAGCGATCCAGTATACAATTATGTCACTTACATCAATACCTTATCTACAGAACATGACCCTCCTAATGTACACAATACAAGGTAGTGCTGGTTTACAACTGATCTGCAAACACAGGCACATACTGTATGCTCACCTGTCATAAAATTTCTCAAAGTAAATTTAGAAATTAATGAATGTTGGGAAGAGAGACAAAAAGCCTTCTCAGAATTGTCATTTCTGACACATCTAAATAATGATCCAATGAGAAGGAGAAATGAGGAATTGGAGCGGCGCCGCCAGTGGAATGGAACAGAATCTTGACGTTGACGTACCAGTGCCTTTATCAGACTATAATGTAATACTTTTTAAAAGAAATGTTGGTAGAAAGAGAATTATTAGTAACAGTAAGGACTTCTATGAAATGTGTTCTGATACTGGACTGAACACCAGTATCAGTAAAGGGCCTTTTACACGGGCAGCTCGCACTCGATCTTTGTCCCAGTGATCAGCCAACAAATGAGCAAATGTATTAATGTACAATTAAAAACTGCACCTCTCCCGATGTAAACAGGGCACAAACAATCATAAGTGGTGAACAAGGCTGGATTGGCCCACTAGAGTACCTAATCATCATCCATTAGGCCCAGTCTCTGAAGTCATAGTGGGCCCCAGAGGTTGAAGAGAAAAATAAAATTTGGATCAACCTTCGGAGCCAATTATTTGGCTCTAGGGTCTATTCTTTTGGTTCAAAACCTATTAGACGTTATTGGTGATATAGGGGTTGGGCCTCAACAATAATGTATTTTTGTGGGCCCAAGGAACCACAGTCTGACACTGGTAGTGAATGGCCGATTGTTAATGCACCAGTTCTTTTGGGCAGTTATATACCCATGTAAAAGGTCCTTAATCATCAGCACAGATCAACAAGCTATATTGTCGACCCACAGGCATATCTGCAGAAATCAGCTTGTGTAAAAACCGGAAGTCAGGCCATACATGAGACACCTGTTGGCTGACTTGTCATTAGGTAGAACAACGGTAGGTTATGGTGTAAAACACTTGATGACATCTGTGAGATTCAGAGAGGTTGATTATCCATATACAATGTCTTTTTGCCCCTTCTGCAGAACATAATATGTGAATATTGGCTATTCCGCTTTGGCCACCAACGGTCTATTTTGGAGATAACAGCCTTTCAAAGCAAATCCTGCAGCTGAAATCCACAAAGATCAGGTGAGTGGGCAACCATGTAATACATGATCATGCACAGTCCTCCAGGACAGTGACAAGGGGTCTCTTTTAAAGAGAAGGATGATCCTGATGACTAATATTTCTATTAATTCTATTAATCAACTGGGACGCTGTTGTTAGAGGGTATCATTAGGCGCCGTGCACTCTCCTTGTTTCCCCAAGTGTTGCCTCTGTAGGGTACCGTATAATGGAAATGTTCTTATCTAAACATAAAGGGGTTAATTTATGACCAGATATACACTACTTTTGTGACATATATTGGGCGCAGATTCTGTCACGTGCCATAGTGCAGCAGAATCTGAGACTCCTTCCATTCTCAAGCCTGATCTAAAACAGTGGGTGGGTAAGGGGACAGGTCAGCAGGCCAGTCTCGTTCATCATTTTGTATGCCTGGCTTAAGCGTAGAAAATGGTGTAAATATAAGCCAGCTAGGAAGCTGTCTTACATTTAGAATAGGCGCTGGATGCACCAAAGTTATGTAGAGACCCGCGCCTCTACATAACTTTGGCGGTCCACCACCAGCTATACGGCTTATTAAGACTGGTGTCTAAAACGCCAACATGTTTAAAGTGACTCAATCAGATACATTGAGCAATGTAAGGAAACTGAACCATTTTTTATTTTCCCCCACTGTCAGCGCTCAGAGCTGCGGTCAGATAGATTGTAACTACTACTGTACATGCGCACATGAGTCCTCTCCATTATGTTAGCACAACAGTCTGCACAGCTTTGAGTGCTGACAACAGGGTAATGGGGAGGGGGGGCAGTAGAAAAATAAAAGATGGTGATCTGGACTTATCCGGAGGACTACGCATATATTGCTATAGAGAATAGTCCAAAATCAGGGTGACAGATTCCCTTTAAATTCTACTTTTCAGTCCCATCGTCTATGCAGCATATTTGTATTTGTTAAGAATTAACACTTATCTTTTTGCCCACGCTCCATGTTTATAATTCAGTTCAGTTTTGTTCTTTCCTATCCACTGGTTTTATGTACATACCTCAGCCGAACAGAAGTAGCCATTATTAAAATTTATGTCAAATATTTTTTTCCCCTGTCAAGAGTCCACTGCCTTCTAAGCCATTGCCCTCAGTGCGTGCTTCAATAAAACAGTATGATATAAGTATTTGAAAAGTATATGACGCATTGCGGAAGGAAGATGTGAAAATGACACATTCATTATTATTATGAATACTGCACAGTGTTTTTTAGCACTGGCGAAATGGTTTGTATAAAGTAGTAAAAGGAGCAAGCGAATGCTAAACCTATAATAATAGATGTATCACTATTAATACACCACAAGTCATTCTGCCTAGCATATCTGGAGAATTTTAGATGAAGACATCACAATTCAGATAAACTCTATATCAAAAGCATTTAATTGCCTGCCAGCAGGACAAGCCTGCAGCACCAAAAATAATAAAAAAAAGACTTGGAGAGCACTGTGCGGAACCATATTGTTGGCCTAATACTACACTTGCACTAAAGCAAGTCCACGGGTGAAATAATTCTTGGATGTACAGTATATATACAGTATTAGGCCAACAATATGGTTCCGCACAGTGCTCTTCAAGTCTTTTTTTTTCAAGTCTTCAGCACAGTGATCAGGATAGCTCATCATGATAGCACAATAGATTCTCTTTTAGGGTCTTAAGCACAGCAATATGGCCCCTGGTTTAGTAGGACACAGAGGATTTTGACCTTTTTTGTGACGCCAATTTCACATGCAGTGGCCCAGGAGGAGCTGGTGAAAAGGAGTAGTAGTGGAATGGTAGTGTCTCTGGCTATTACAGTCAATCAGATTGGCTTTCCTCACACTGTTGCTCCCAAGGGCTATGCAGTAAAAGGAGGCTGCATTCTTCCTCTGGTGCACTCCCTGGTTCTGGGGCTCCTGTCTGATGGTAGTTAGGGAGCCTGTGATGTTAGGTTGGGTGTGTAGAGTGCAATGGCCAGTGTATGGTGCAGGAATCAGTAGCCAGGCCAGATGTAGCAAAATAAATGTCTCTCTTTACTGCAGGGAGTTGTACTACATCCAACAATAGCAAAAAACAGTTCTAACTGTACACAGTGCACAGTTCCTGAATTTAGGAAAGAGTGGGAGTTATGGCGCTCTTCTCTCTCTATCTGTATGAAATCTCTGCCAGTAGAATCTATGGTGGGCAATAGTACTGTCACTCCCCTGCCTAGCCGGTAGGGAAACTCAACAAGTTTGCATTGCCATCATAATCTCTGCTCCGCCTCCGTGCAGCGGAGCACCGACCAGTCAGGAATGACACAGGGACGTCCACGGTCATGTGACTCGGATGTTCCATGTGATCTGTGGGGTGCCCACAGTTGCCTGCGATTATGCCATGTGTATATGTCACTATGTTTATTTTGTCCTTGCAGTTTTCCCTGTAGACCCCTGCACTTAGTAAGGAAGGGACCACTGTCCAGCTGTGGGCCGTTATCTAGGACATGTAGTTAGGTGTGGGCTAATTTCAGGGCCTCACTGATCCCTATTATGATATCTGCTCTTACAGTGGTGGCTGTAATGTCCACTGAGGGATAAAGGGTTTTGGACATATGACCGGCCAGGTTGTGTGTTCTCCAATGCTCGGCTATGCAGACTCTAGATTCTCTAGTTCTCTCCACTGTCTTACATTTTCTGTATATCATGCAGAGATCAGGAGTGTAGCTTTTTGGGCCTAAGAAGAGGGAGCACAAGTCACAGCTTTTTCTCTCTTCCAAACTCCAGTCTAGACTGACCTAAGGTTAAGGGAGGGGTCTCCTACAAGGCCTAAGGCAGAATTGTTAACCCTGGCTGTGCCATCCATAAATGGTTGCACTGGACACAATACATAACATGACAATACATAACAATATATGACATAACAGACCATTTGCAGCTACACCCTACACCGGGGTATTGCATAAGAATGTAGTCTCTATACTTCACTGGTGATTACTGTACTTCTACACAGCAGTTGCCCCCAGAAGCCTCATAATCATAATGGTTACAGTTAGACTCTCAATGCACAGCTGTCTCTCTAGCATGCTGCGTCTTAAGCACCCATCTCCTAAGTGACATTAATTCTGACTCCTTCACTAGGACTATCAATCAATCCATTACTTGATTCTCTCATTGTAGGACACAACTTCGGCATCTCAGTTCAGCCTGACATTGACCTGATATTGACTTTTCTCACTCATCACCATCATTATGCCGTCACTGATCAAATATAATTGGACCCAATAACCCAGTTTTGGTAAGATATAACTCCTTTTAACAATTACCGCATACACAGATCCACCTCCCAGCAGTGTCATCGCTACAGACTCTAATCACTTAGAATCACCCCTTTTTTGGGTTGATACATACAGTATGTAGGAAACGCCATCCTGTAACATCATGATTTAATATTTAATATTCAGTGGTTAGCACTGGTGCCTTGCAGCGCTGGGGTCCTGGGTTCAAATCCGACCATGGACAATATCTACATGTATGTTCTTCCCATGTTTGCGTGAGTTTCCTCCAGGTACTCTGGTTTTCTCCCACAATCCAAAGACATACTGATAGGGAGCTTAGATTGTGAGCCTCACTTGGGCCAGAGTGATGCTAATGTGTCTGTAAGTCACTGTGGAATAAGTGAGTATAATAATAAAAATCAAAACACAGTCTAACAAAATATGCACGTACTGCCCATTTTACAGATATATCATGCCCAAATATATTTATTAATGGTACAGGTACCTAATAATTCATTTGCCCATACTTCTTCCATATAAGGGGAGTAAAGTGCAACACTTAGTATATCAATGTCTGCAAGTAAAACTCAGTAATCATGCATAGTGTGATGACATGGGACCAACACCAGGTGTGCATTTCAATAGCTACCATGTCCGTTCCCATCTGGTATTCGTGGAGGGAATGTTGGCCAGCCTTCAATATGTCCAGGACATCGTGGAACCAGTCCTACTGCCTTTTTTTGAGGAGATGAGATGTTCCAATAAGATAACACACACACTGCACTGCACCACACTACACATAGTACTCTTCTGGGTATTCAGCAGCTTCCCAGTCCAGCTCACCAGATCTCTCCCCCATCGAGAATGTCTGGGACTGGATAAGGCGATGGATCACAGCAAGGGCAGATGCCACCCACTATTAATGTGACGCTGCCTCAACATATACCCTGCTGCACAACTCAAAATAAAGGGTGCATCACCTTGGTTGTGTGATCATTGACCATGCACCACTTGCAGTTTATACTTTGTCAGTCTCAGCTCAATCTCATGAAAGGGGTTGTTTCACTTCAGCAAATGGCATTCATCATGTACAGAAAGTAACTACAAGGCACTTACTAATGTATTGTGGTTGTCCATATTGCTTCCTTTGCTGGCTGGATTCATTTTTCCATCACATTATACACGGCTTGTTTCTAGGGTTATGGCCATTGCTGAAGTGCTGATACAAGGTGCCATGGGGGAAAGCTGCTGCACATGCACGCCTATGTGTGCTCCCATGGTCTTGGCCACTTGAGAGACCAGCACTTTTTCCAATAGTGTGCAAGCACGACCACCACTTCTGGATTGCAGGGTGGTCATAACTCATCGATACATGCAGTGTATAATGTGATGGCTGGGTCGAGAACTACTGCACACTCCTACAGTCCCGGCCACCAGAGAGGCCAATGCTTTTACTATAGTGTGCAAGCACGGACACCACTGATGGATTGCAGGGTGGTTGTAACCATGGAAACGAGCAGTGTATAATGTGACGGAAAAATGAACCCAGCCAGCAAAGAAGACAATATGGACAATCACAATACATTAGTCAGTGTCTTGTATTAACTTTCTCTACATGATAAATACCATTTGTTGAAGTGAGACAACCCCTATAAGTTTTCCAGGTGTTCTTTTATTCATTTTCCACTAGTGTACAAAAAACTTTTTTTTTTTTTTGGTAAGGTGGATGGTTTCACCCCCCTTTTATGTGCATAAGGCCTTATGCACACATCCATATTATGGCTTGGTATGATAAGAAATATAGCATGAAGTAAGAATAATGCATTGTGAAGTAGAGATTAGTAAGGGCTCTAATATTTGCAACTAAGCTTCCCTTTTATAATCTATCTTCATGAAAATCTATGCCCCACAAAGGTGAAGGACCCCTCGGAAGCTCACCTCTCAGTAATGGAAAGGTTTTGTTTGAAGCTTACATTCTGCATTGATTGGTAGCTGGAAAAAATACTGACCTGAGTCATTGCAAACACTGGAGATATCTCTACTCTATATTTGTAATATTCACTCACGTCTACATGACAAATTATTGAATTACTTCTTCCCTAGGGTCGCCCTAGGTCTCAGTAGAGCTCATGTCCGATGCAGTAGTCATTTAGAATTTATTGAACCTGAAATTGTTCCAAAGTCCTCAAGTTAATAGTCAACGAAGGTGAACTATATGACATGGCGTATAAAAGGGGTTAGTATCCTGAAAGGTGTTATTTCACTACAGCTTCCCTGTAGGCGCTCCACCTAACTCTGCACCATGTCTGTAAGTTAATGCTTAGCTATTGTTGCGTATCATTAGCTGCTTTCTAGAATCTGGTAGATCTATTATATATCACAATCCTATAGCACATCTTTAAATCTTCAAATCTCCTTTATTTTATAGATCCAAAGCTTCTAGAATAGCAAAATACATAGTGTTAATAAGACCTAAATCCATATGATCTCCTCAGACCAGAGGCAGATTGGCCATAGATCTGACGGAAATTCCCTGGTGGGTCGAAGCCCGGGGGGAAGGGAGGTGCCTGGGCCCTTCTCACAGCTGGCCAGTGAAAGTTTTTGGGGACATATTTGTGTTGCTGGCAGTATTTTGTGATGGACTGTGGCATTTGGCTCTGTTGGTGTGGTATAATGTGCCACCATATGGTATTGATGGCTCTTCCTTCCATCAATTTGGCCCTATCTACAAAATGGAACCACTTTTACTATTTTTTCCAGGGCCACTTTAAGTTCCCAGTCCACCCCAGCTTCAGTCCTCTTCGTCATTTCGATGCATTCCTCGTGGACTCCGCTCAGTGTCTTCCATCTAGGGCATATTTTCCACCAGGGACAGGTCTTCACAAAGCAACCACCACGCAATGTGCAAGAGCTTGAGAGAGGGCGTACCCTTGAAATGTTTCTTTGTGCACCCGATCGCTGGTGGAAAATATGCCCTAGAAGGAGTGTATGAGGAATACGTGGAAATGCCAGCGGTCATCTATGAAGAGATCGTATGGGTTCAGGTCTTATGGACAGTTTTATACATTTCTGGTATTTTACAAGCTTTTTTTGATATGTAAAAAAGGAGAATTTAGGATTTATCTATAATTGTCCTGGCTATACATGTGCTGATGGATTGTGAAATGGAGAGTGATGCTATTTCTCTATAGTTCCATATAGCCTACCTATATGATCATACATGGATCTGATAATCTGGTTAGAAAACATTGTACCTCATTTTGTCTTATAAGGGTATATTCACACATGCATTTTTTCTGTGCGAGTGTATCGGTATCAAATAATAATCTTCAAGGTTTACATGGTGATGTAATTCTATAGGTCTCAAACTCCATCATAACTAATATAAGAACAATTATTGAAATTATTTTTATTTCATCTGTGTGCAATAATCCTAATTAAAGGGGTTCTCCGGGATTTACATTTTTATAACCTATCCTCGGGATACGTCAATATAAGATCGGTGGGGGTCTGACTCCCAAGAGCCTCGCCGATCAACTGTACGAAGAGGCCATGATGCTCCTTAAGCTCTTAGACCTCTTCCTAGGCCATCTGATGACACGTTCATTGGTCACATGGCGTAAGCGCAGCTCAGCACCATTACAAGTGAATAGGGCTGAACTACAATACTAAGCCCAACCGCTATGCAATGTATGGCACTGTATTTGGTAAGCTGGAAGGAGGCTGCACTGCTCAGGGGAGAGCTACGCCCTCACCAAACAGCTGTCGGGGGGACACTTGGAGTCGGACACCAGCTGATCTGAAATTGATGACCTGTCCTGAAGATAGTTCATCAATATTTAAATCCTGGAGAACCCCCTTAATATTATAAAGTTGTACAAATAAATAGATTCAAATATAATATCGTCGGATTAGTTTTGGCGTGGGGTATGCTACTGTATGAAAGCAACATAGGGTAGATGACGAAAAGCAGAACAAGCAGGTTTCACAGTCTTTCTCTATGAAACTATATCATTCAATCATAGAAAATAGTATGCCCCCAGCAATGTCTCATGTATTCCATTTTCGTTTTGCTAATTCAGTTTGAGTATGTGAAGGAGAAATAAATGCAATAATAACATGTTGTAATAATTTATTTTATTCTTGAAAGCATCCTGGGGGGACTGACAAATTGGAGCTGCACACCTCCTTCTTGCGCTGGTTGTGCAGCTGGAACAGATGGAATGCAGGCACTTTTCCAGAGATCTGGGAGTGGTAGGGGTGGCACAACAAATATTTAGCTATGTGTTCATTTTTACTATCCTTCATCCTGATGTTTGTCACTAAATCCCCCGCTACTAATGAAATAACTCTATAAGCCTACACAACAAAGCTGACAAGTGAGCTGTCAAAAGCAGGAAATGCCCGCCTATTGTGTGCATGTATAGTGTGAAAACTGTGATATTTGTAGATTTAATTTTTTTATGAATTGTCACATAAAAAATTGAAAAATTAATAATGTAAAAAATGTGATTATAATAAAACCTGAATTAATCGGTATTTCATTGTCTGACAATACAGTCCATTTAAGGGAATATGAAATTTCTCTACTTAATGATGTATAAATCAAAGCATGAGGTGTGCCGTAAGACTTGGCTAATCATAACAGTCAAGAATATGCAATATATCAATATCTGTGTAGCTTTTCTCTGCTGGATATATGTGGCTAACCTTTTGTGGACATCACTACCAGTCTGTGGACCTGCTGTAGAGAAACTCATGTTGATTAATGAGTTAAAAGGGTTTTCTGAGATTTTTAATAGAATAGGTCATCAGTACCTTGTTGGTGGGAGTCCAACAGCCGGAACCCCCGCCAATAAGCTGTTTGTGAATGCACCGACAGTCCTGTGAGTGCCGCAGCCTTCTCTGTGGTTACCAAGCACAGTGCCGTACATTGTATAGTGGCTGTACTTGGTATCACATCTCAGCTCCATTCACTTCAGTGAAGCTGAGCTGTGCCTAGGCTATGTGACCGATTAACGTGTCAACACATGGCCTAGGGAAATCTGAGAAAAGGCTTTGGCGCTACTGCGAGCTCCGCTGCCTTCTCAAACAGCTGATGAGCGGAGGTCCTGGGTGTTGGACCACCACTGATCAGATAGTGATGACCTATCCAGGAAAACCCCTTTAAGCAGTTGCTTGTAACAACCAACTCCATTTCTTCTTTTTTCTAAAGCAGGCTGGAAAATGAAAGAAATTATCAAATCGGTTGTTGCAAGCTGCTCCTCTTTATATCTTTTCTATACATGATGCCTTACAGATAAAGTTACAGTATATGTCAGACTTAGTAGCCCCCTCAAAATAAGCTTATTACTGTGTATCCCGCTGCTGGCACTCCTCAGTGATCAGTTTCAAAGCCATGGACACATTTTTTTTTTTACATTTTTCATTTGCTTGCTAAATGCAAAATTAGGCAACATTCTAAATAGTCTTCACTCAAAAAGTCCTATCATAATTACAGCATTCTGCCGAATCTGTGTAGGTCTTTCAGCCGGCTGCTGGTGCTGTTAAATCTGACATAAATCCCTTGGAGCCCTGCCTTAATGTTTGAAGACTCTCTCTGTTCTCCCCCTCCTTCCTCACAGTTAGAAATAGCAGCAGGGAAGGGGTTGTACACAGCAGAGTAAAGAATAAAGAAAGGAGGAAACAATTCAAGGAAGAGTGAGGAGCAACTCAAAAAGATTGGAGGCAGGAGACAAACGCATGCAAGTTTTCAGGAGGAAGACAGCAGCATCTTAAACACACATATCTCACATTTAGTAGGTATTACTGAGCAGGACACACCTAGAAGTCTGAAACTAGGAGTAGGTTGCAAACTGTGTATCTGGGGCCCGAAGATGAACGAAGTATGGAAGATTGCAGCCTGAAACTTTTTTGTTTACTTAAGATAACCACTAACATATGTAAAAATTATTTTTTCCAAGTCAAAGGTATCTATAGCCTTTAAGTCGATGGAGAAAGCAGTGTGGCAGCTAATGATTATTTTCTCTGTAGTGCAACTGGAGGTGAAATGAAACATTACAGGGTTCCTATTTAAATCAATGGGCTGTCCTTGTAATGCATGAACAGATTGGGTCCTCCAGACAGAGAGACGCTCTTATAATCAAGTGCAACTGTTGCTAATTAATAGGGATCATGAATACAGTACTCTCCTTTATTAACTCATAATTCCGTAAATGGGTATTTCAAAGTGTGTTTGTAAATAAGACAACCCCTTTTAGGAGATCAGTCTCATTGTTGGTTAATAAAGTATGCCCAAGTATATTTTTGAGAAATTATTGATTAATGGCAAACATTTTACTGTTCATAAATCTTAATTATAAACTATCCCTTCCACCTCAAGACAGGTCTACTGTTCCTCACACATTACATCTGCCCTTTATCTTGGAAATGAAGCAGGTGGTTACCAGGATATAATTATCTCTCTTCTGTTCCCTGGTTTTACGCCCGCATCTTATAAAGTTGTTCTCTTCAACCTATTTAATGGAAGTGAAGAGACATGGGACAACATTAAGCAATTAATGATTCTCAATTAATCTTCATCCATAGCCTTCTATATGACGGGGACATAAGATTCTGGCAGTGGAGCAGACTACTGGAATTACCATATTTAGCATAGCCAGACTCCACCTGTTGGATTCCTATTCATTATAATGGGATCCATTGGTCTCTGACAAGAATGTTGGCTTTCTACCAGAAATAACTCTGCATGCAGCAGTTTTTTTCCAGCTGTGTCTTGCCATATTCAGTAATTCTGGTAGTCTGTTCCTCTGCCGCAGATGTGAACATAGCCTAACTTCTAGAACTTCTGCAATCTTCCTTTTTTCTTCTCGAAGCCCTTACTACCTGTATCAATTAAAATACAGTATATCACTTGATGCTTTGTGCATTATATGGAGAAATTTAGGAATAGAAATGAATTTCCTCAACAAGTATGAAGAGCAGTGAGTTTACTGATGTCATTGTTGATAAGGGAGCAGCATATTCTCCCTTCTACAGAGGGATCAGTTTATAAGATTGTTAAAATAATGGAAAGTAGTTGCTAGTTCTGAATGAAGTAAGGACCACAGTGTTTGCTTTTTCTGTTATTAATTTTCCATGCACCCCATAAGAGTCACAGAGTTTTCTACAGTGTATGACTGCTGGGGTGAGAGAAGTCGGGCCAGTGGCAGCTTCATTGTAAGACGTTGTTAATATAGGACAACCCATATAATCACCACCGTACCTCATTATCTTAAATACATCATTATAATAGCAAAACAACATCTTTTGGACGTATAAAACACAATTTAAACGGGTTCTTGAAGACTGGGAACCTCTTGTAATATTGTTAGGAAGAATACAGGAATAAAAAAAACAGCATCATCTGTCACTCCAGTTCCAGCGCCAAGTTCTCTTTTCCTATGTTTACGGTCCCTGCTGGACTGGAATTGTGAGATGCCATCTACATGGACATCACTTCTGCTAGCCAATTAGTGGCTTCAGCAATGGCAGCAGCCATGCCTACACAAGACTTCACTGAGGCTGTTGATTGGCCATCATTTTTGACGTGCCAATGGGGCATGAAGAGCAGAAGAAGGGAGCTCAGTACTGCAAAATTGGAGAACCCCTTTAAGGTTATGCTTGGTGTAGGAGAGCTTGAAATATTTCTTCCTAAGTTGCTATAAACCTAGAATTTACTATTAGCTAATTTTTCCCATACTGATTAAGAGGACCAGTCAGCTCCATTGAATTTTCTGTTTTAGTAAATACAGTCCCCAGTCGGATGCTAGCAGCACTGCTTTCATGATGTCAGACTGTGTAGGGACACCCTCAGGTTGTAACACCCAGTAGGAATAACAAAGGGACACCACAAAATAGTGTAATAAAAATATATTGTTTACTAAAACATCCAATAAAGACATAAATATCTAATGTTTCCACGTGGGCATGTGGAAGAGTGAGAGACAAAATTTGCCATTGTTGGTAGAGACTCTACACTGACAAGTTCCAATTTATAACATTGAGTTCTTCTCATTAAAAAGGAGAAATTTGAAATTCTGAACTTAGAGCTGAAGTCTGGAGAAACGTTAAAGCTGAAAGGAAAACTTCCAGGAGATGCCAAGAAGTAAGTAATTTTAGTATTGTTTCATGTAGCATGATTATGGCAAGCAAGGCGACATCTATCAGGGGATTTAGTGGCTGGTGAAAAGAGATATTCTTTGGTGTGTAGACCAGAGAACAGTGAATTTCTTAAAATTTGTTGAGAGAGAAAGAGAGAGCCCGGTATGCTATGTTGGCTTTCTGGGTGATATATATGCATGGTCTTGGGGGAACTTTTTCTGATTAAGGAGAGCAACTAGTATGCATAGTATATTTTCCTCTAGTGGTAGCTTCAACATTTCCAATTAGTGTATTTTTCTAATAAGTTTATTTTTAAATCTATTGGCATGCTTGTGTCCTCACCTAATGCTTCTTTGGAAAAAAAGGCATGCAAACCAGTCTCCTTTCAAAAATGAATACTAAGTGTCTTATACTTGGAACCAGCATTTTCTGGGTAACTATCTTTAAACAAAATGGAGCAGAGAAAATTTGATTGGCTGCCTGAGAGGCCTTGGTTGGGGTACTATTTTTCCTTATGGAGAGTGCTGCGTACCCACGACGAGCATTGTAACGTAGTCACTGCTCTTCTAGGTGTCTGGGAAAAAAATAGAGAAGATTAGCACATTTTATATCTGCTGGCATAATACAGGCTTAGCTAATTTGAATATCGCTCCCAGAAACCCAAAGAATCGTTGCCTGGCCTATAATACTCCACACATACTATGCATGCTAGTCAATCTCCATAATAAAAAAGAGTACTCCCCAGACAACACATATAATTTGCCAAGAAACGCAGCATAGTAGGCTCTTGCTCTGATTCACTCTAATCACAAGAACCCTGGGTTTGTTAGAATTCAAATTGTTAGGAAATTTGGACAAACTCCGAATCGGTAGAATGATTCGCTCATCTCTAGTGTAGACACAATATATTAATAGAGCAATGAAGAATTCCTTGAAACTCCTTAAAATGATACATTTCCAACATTAGTATTAAATTTGAGAATTAGTATTTAAAGACTTACTTAATGTAATCTTCAAAGAGGCTTCAAAGGTGAAGGATAAATGCATTGAATAAAACCCATCAGGAGAACTCCACGAGTGCATTTATCTCACAAGTCTATCATTGTAAAATGCTACCCTTTAGATAAACTGCTTGTTTTCTTCACAGCTTCTCCTTCAATCTGGGCCGCAGCTCCAGTGATGTAGGGATACATTTTAACCCACGTCTGAATGAGAACACAATTGTGTGCAACTCCAAGCGCAACAATAGTTGGGAATCGGAGCAAAGAGATGGACACCAATGCTTTTCACCTGGGACAGATGTCAAGGTAGGTCTGATGAGATTAGACATGGGTCATGCCATAAAGAAAGCCTATATATCAGAAGCCTGCAATAACTCCTATCATGCCTAGATCACAGAATCATGAAGCCCTAGGTTTCTTGATCACAAATTGTCTGCTAGAAAGACTGTTAAATGGGGTTTTCCAGGTCAACATTATTGATGACTAATCCTCAGGATAGGTCATCGATATCATATCAGTGGTGGGCTAACTCCTGGCACCCCTTTCCTTTCCCAATCAGCTGTTTGAAGAGGCTGCGACCCTTGGGTGAGAGCAGTGGCTGCCTCACAGTATGTCAAGCACAGGAACGTACATTATATAGCTGCTGTTAGTGTTGAGCGAAGCGAGCTTCGGGTGATAGATCCGAAGTCGTTTCAGTCAAAACTTCATTTAAATGCTGTACAGAGATCCGTGTCCATACAGCATTGAAATGTATTGCCTCTGGCAAGGCAAATTCATTATTCCAGAAGTCTCACAGGACTTCGGTGAATAACTTCGGGTTTGATTTTTTAAACTTTAAAACCATTTTAAAACAAGAATCCGAAGTTGGTTTCGATACCGAGGTACCAGTCAGTACTGAAGCCAACTTTGGATCCATGTTTTAAAATGGTTTAAAGTTTAAAAATTAATGGCCAAAGTAATTCACTGAAGTCTTGCAGGTGTAGCAGGGTTAACACACAAGCAGGGTTAACACATGTAGCAGGGTTAACACACAAACTCTTAACTCAAAGCCATTGAAAAGCAATTGAAGGTGGTTGCTTAACGCATTTAGTTTAGATTACACGTCTTAGAAAGCATGTGTGTTAACTCTACTACATCCGTAGGATCCGAAGCTCGATTCGCTCAACACTAGCGGCTGTGCATGGTGTTATAGCCCAGGTCCATTCCACTGAAAACAGTGGATTGGTGGGGGTAGTGGCTGTGGGACCACCACAGATCTGATATGGATTATCTATCTTGCGGATAGATTATTAAGGAAAACCCCTTTAAGTAATGTAACAAATGGATAACAGAGGACACTGCAAGCAGGAAATGCTTGAATTTTAGCGAGGATCTAGAGTGGACAATGGTCCATGTGTCCTACTATTGAAAATTCCACCCTTACTGGTGTAAATGCTGTTGTCACATGATATTTATATATACTGATTTTTTCCTCTTCCATAGATCTCGATAAAATTCACTGGAGACAAGTTTGACGTGAAACTTCCTGATGGTCATGAGATCTCATTTCCAAATCGCCACGGCTATGATAAACTCACATATCTGTCTGTCAAAGGTGACTTCAAGGTCACATCTTTTAAATATGAATAATAAACCACTGGCAACTTGCTACAATAAATAATGTTTTTGCTAAAAAAAAGAGGGGGATTTTGTTCTTGATTAATACAAATGGAAGATAAGTGGATCAGTACAATATGTATGGACATTTTTCTCTGGTCTAGGATACAGACAATAACCAGAAAAACGCTATCACTTTCTAGGCATTTAAAATGTAATTCTATCATCACCTGGCTGGATGCAAAGTTATATACATATCAATTAAACTAGTTGTAGATGATAGACTAAATAACAGTGCTCAATGCCAATAAGCTACTTCTAAAGCCAGCAGGATACTGTTGTCTACTCAAAATAGTCATGGACTCAGAAGTCAGGGACATATAATTCACTACCACTTTTGAAAACACAACGGCAGCCTTTGGGCGGGTTCGCATAGGCGAATTCCATTAACAGAGTTATAACAGAAGTTTAGGACGTAATGCAAAATGGAATCCTTTAAGAGGCATTCCATTTTGCTCCGTCCTAATGCATGTGTGTCTATGGGGACACATAACGGTTCCGTTTGGTTCTGTTATACATGGCGGAAAAAAGTAGTCCTGTCAACAGGACTAATTTTTCCGTCATGTATAACGGAACCAAAATGGCTTCCATTTTGCATTCCATCCTAAAATTCCATTATATTCCGTTATAATGGAACCTATAACAGAATTCCGTAACGCCAATGTGAACCCATCCTTATGTAGAATATGCAGTTCCATTTCTGTGCACCAATTCATAAGATGCCATGGAGAAAAGGCACCACAGAGGCAACAAAACTGATATGCAGATCTATAGTTACGAAGAAGGATCAAAAGAATTAGATATAGTTGTTTAAATATATAAATGGCACTTACACAAAATACCCTATACCACTGTTCACTGTATAGTCACTGCAAACGACAAGAGAGCGCCCTGTCCAGGGTTCAATATTCAGGAGAAAAAAGCTTCTTTACTGTTAGGTATGGTTATGGTTACAGAGTAACTTTTAATAATAAAAAATAATAACTTTCTGGTGTAAATGTGCCACAGAATGCGGTACAAAGGTTATTTGTGCTGCAATATGCAACTTTTCCCCCTTTTCTACCACTCACGGCAGGTCTAAAAAAGGGGGCGTGGTATGGGCAGGGAAAAGGGCGGGCCAGCAGGTCAGTCTCATTTATCATTTTCTATGCGTAGAAAATGGTCTAAATCTACGCAAGCAACGGAGCTGGCGTAGATTTCAACAAGTGTAAAGTCCGCCTAAGTTATGTAGAGGCCGGCGCCTGGGCATGTCCGTGCACCTTGCAACTTCACTTCTGCATGGATAGCTGGTTCACTGCATTCGTTGTGACAGTCGGATAAGATAGTAACAGATTCCATAAATCCGTGGCTACGTTTGATCGCCAGAGTTGATAGCTTATTAAAGGGATTACCCACTTTCTGGCTCCTTTTTACCAATGTTTATGTAAGATGACTAAGTGACACTTACTAATATAGCCTTTGTTGGTTTTCAGGAAACCAAATCCAGCATTCCGGTGACTTCCGGTGAAGTAAAACTGCCTCTTTATTGTAGAAAAAATAAAAAGAGTCTTAACACAGACCTAAGAGTAGCATAACTTAGCTTATGTGTTTTGGATGCACACATCTGTCGTCATACTAAGGATTTGTATATCAGAAACGCGTAAGCAAAGTTCAGCTACTATTGTATCAGTGTTCAGGGTGTTTGTAATTCTACAATAAAGTAAAAAGTTTTACTTGAAGTCATCAGAGTGCTGGATTTGGTTTTCTGTATCTTCTCTGACTAGCTATTTTACATGCCAGCTTGGCCAAACACATTGTGACGGATCTGATGGGATACAGGTAACCTTTCCAGCAAACCGTGCACCCACAACCAGACTTGGTGCTAGCTAGCCGATTCAGCAAGAGCTGGTGAGCTTGTCCTGCAACAACTCTATCGCTACATGGGGCCCTGTCAGCAGTGGAATATCCATTCCAATATGGGCGATCCCACTTGGGAGCCTAACTAGCTAACCCTGAAAAGTCCCTGTGGGTGGAATGGTATCCTATCCTGCATTCACTGGGTAACTGCAAGTAGGTGGTCAGATATGTAGGTCGAGTAGTCATACTAAATAGGGTCATAAACAGAGCCAAAACAGTATCCAATAGCAATAATAGAAACAGAGTCAGAATCAAGAGAGATAATGGTTCAAGGATGCGAAGGCAGGAGAATGGACACTAAAAAGTTTGAGGTCAAAAACTGTAGTGAAGTAAAGAAAATACAAAGCGTAATTGGGTAAATGAGCTGGGTCAAAATCAAGAAAATGTACAAAATGCACAGAACAATCTAGCACATACAGGAACCATACAGTACAATAACTGGCATTAAGCAAGTTCATTGCAGGATTTAAGTAGAGCACAAGTATCACTGGTTGGCTCTTATGTCAGGCGCAAGAACAGTTGAAATACATGCTCTTCTACCTCTTTGCCTGGCTTCTGGAGCAGAGATTGTTACACACATAGGGCTCATGCACACGAACGTGTGCAGTCATTGCCCATACTGTGGACCGTAATTTGCGGTCCACAATGCACGGGCACTGACAGTGGGGCCACCAGATTCGGATCGCGAACCCATTCATTTGAATGGGCTCCGCGATCCGCATCCGACGGTCCGCACCGTAAAAAAGTAATGATTGCGGCCCGGAAAACTACGGTGTGCTTCCGTGGTGTTCCGATCCGTGCCTCTGTTTCGCATCTCCCGGATTGCGGACCCATTGAAGTGAATGGGTCCTCAATCCGTGATGCGGGCTGCACACGGCCGGTGCCCGTGTATTGCGGACCCGGCGTATGCGGGCTGCAATACGGGCATAGGCCGGCACCGGCCATGTGCATGAGCCCTTATATTGTAGATATATGTAGGGAAGTAAATATGCTCCTTTGGGGGGAAATAGAACCAGGTGGAATGAAATCTAACCTGTCTTATGTTTGTTTCTCCCAGTGGAGGAACTCTGTGGCATACAGCAACAGCTGCAGCTCAATGCTGGAAGAACTATGTGAAGCATGACAGTGGATGGCGCTGTGGTTAAAGAAGAACTCCCGCAAAAATTTTTATTCCATGTCCTGCTAGAAATGTACATGATGTAATCTGTAGTGAATGTCATTTTCTTACCAGTAGCTGAATTTTTGAGTTATATCATCCTGAAGTTTCTTATCTGTGTCATGTGACTAGGAATTAGACCCACCAACTCACACAGCACCTTATGTGTGGACAGGAAGTCTAATTTTCTATGCATTCCTATGGGAGCCTCACTGTCAGTCTCATAGGAATGAATAGAGAAGTGACTGGCTTGCTGTCCTGGGTCAGTTGGAGGTCAGGGAGTTGGTCACATGACCTAGCTACAATAAGAAGAGAGTGGAAACTCTCAATTTCACCCTCTGATAAGAAAATGACATTCACTACAGATTATATCATGCATCTTTCTAACAGAGAATAAACATTTTTGCGGGAGTTCTTCTTTAAGCATCACTCTTTATTCAAGTACAATTATTCCAGTACATGTACTGTCCGGTGATGAGGTAGATGTTATCTCTGGTAGAGTTCTCCCACAATGTCTGTTCATAAAAGCTGAAAACACTGCAACACACCCAAGCTCTCGCCATTGACAGTAATCTCATATATTTAACCCACTTTACAGTATATATATATCATGAGTTGGCTGATTTTGTAATGTAACACTCACAGAATTTGACTATGAAGAATGGCATCACTTTAGTTTTAGTAAAATGTTCACATCACGGAAACCAAGTGATATAAAGCAAAAATCTTATCACACATGGTTTACACATGACGTTCACAAGTCTGGTAAGTTCACAAAAAAGTTGGTCTCAAGGTTATTCACCTATAATTTAGGAGAAATGACCTATTTACAGTGATAGGACAAGCTATTTTGGCTCTCAAGGTACAAAATATTACCCTGAGAGCAAATAGGTGACATAATAAATGTTACGCTTGACACATGACATGATAAATCTTCCAGCCACAATGCTATATACCATGCCCGATATACAGAGATCAGTTAGCAAACACTGAGCGAATCGCCTGGTTTTTCAGTGGCATTCACTATAATATATTCATCTAATCGTTTAAAATTTTGGTACATTTTCTCTTATAGCCTGGGAGGATGGCAACCAGTGCCTAGCATACAGTAATAATATTTTCAGTCCTGGTTACCCAGGGAAGGACCCAGTGAAATACTGTAGCAGTGTGCAAGATAGGTAATGGCACTCACTTTGTTTGGGCAATGCAATAGTGTTGTCTGGTTCTAGAAAAGGAAATAAAAGATCTGCAAATGTCATAAAAAAAATGAAAAAACAAACAAACAAACAAAAAACATTACCTGCCTCATCAATTCCCTGCTGATCCAGCAGAGATGCCCTGGTAGTCCATCTAATTTTGTACCGCCAGGGCACATGACCTCTGCAGCTAATCAATGGCCTTAGCGGCAGTTCGACAGTGCCAGTATGTACTGTATAAGTAACTTGTGCCTACTGAGCAGACAAATGGTGGTGCACTTACGCATTTCAGGCAAACTAAGTACCCTTTCACACGGGCGTGATTTCCGCGTGGGTGCAATGCGTGAAGCGAAAGCATTGCATCCGCACTGAATCCTGACCCATTCATTTCAATAGGTCTTTTCAGATGAGCGTTTGTTTTCACGCATCCATTATGCGTTGCGTGAAAATCGCAGCATGTTCTATATTCTGTGTTTTCACTCTGCCCTGGCCCCATAGAAGTGAATGGGGCTGCGTGAAAAACGCATTGCATCCGCACACAAGTGCGGATGTAATGCGTTTTTCACTGATGGTTGCTAAGAGATGTTGTTTGTAAACCTTCAGTTTTTTATCACGCGCGTGAAAAAATCCGTGACGCTCGTGTGAAAGGGGCCTTAGACCTCTTTCACACCAGGGTGACGGATTAGGTCCGGATGCGTTCAGGGTGCGTTCAGTGAAACTCGTACCATTTTGCAAGTAAGTTCAGTCAGTTTTGTCTGCATTTGTGTTCAACTGCTCAGTTTTTTCCACGCGGGTGCAATGCGTTTTGATGCGTTTTTCACGCGCGTGATAAAAAACTGAAGCTTTACAAACAACATCTCTTAGCAACCATCAGTGAAAAACGCATTGCATCCGCACTTGCTTCAGGATGCAATGCGTTTTTCACTGAAGCCCCATTCACTTCTATGGGGCCAGGGCTTCGTGAAAAAAACGCAGAATATAGAACATGCTCCGTTTTTCATGCAACGCCGAACTGATGTACACAGACCCATTGAAATGAATGGGTCAGGATTCAGTGCGGGTGCTATGCGTTCACGTCACGCATTGCACCCACGCAGAAAACTCACTTGTGTGAAAGGGGCCTTAGTCATAGCATAAACTTATCATGTGTAACTAAATGTTCTTGGCAACATGTAGGGAAGCCTAATATCTGTTCATGATAAAAAGATGAGCGTTTAAAGTCCTTTACAACCATAGGAGGATGTACAGTAACTGGTTGTCTAGTGGCATTATGCCCAGTTCTTGGTGGTTCAAATGTTTAATACCCCAGTTAAATAGTTCAAGGTCCAGGTAAAGTGTGAGCAAGATCATTTCTTTAGCTAGTATGATAGTAATCAGGGACATACTTGACAAGGAACCATGAGGCCCCACTCTACTGTAACCACCTTCTGCTGAAAATGAGTTCAAGACACAACTTCAGCAGTTACTGTAGGTAGGCTGCACCGTGTACGGGCACCCTTACACAGTTGTTGATAAAGCGACTATCAGAACATTTTTTACATATTGTAAAGCAGTCTTCTTACACCAGGAGTTGGGGCAGTATGGTATGCAGACTGTCTGGGAAAGTGCAGCAAAGGATGGCAGAGGTAGTTCTGGTCCCGAGAGTGGTAGTAATACACACAGTGGTGCTTTGCCGTTACTGGAGGACCCACCCTTTCTTTCATCAGGGTACACCCTGGTCTTGGGGCTCCTGCCTGGTGATGATTGGGTGCCCTTGATGTTAAGTGTTTTGGCAGGATGCAAGGCAAGAGTGTGGCTGGTGGATAATGGAGGAGTCATTAACCAGTCCAGTTGATATCAAATATGTAATACCGTAAGTCTCACAGGTGTAGAATACCATAATAGTACATCCAACAGTAACAAGGCACAGTTCTAAGGAGATCACAGTGCAATTCCTCTCCAAATAGCAATGTATGGACAGCAGCAATGATGGGGTAGTAGGACTCCTTCTGTATGTCTCTGTAAAGTCTCTCTGAAGAACCGTAGGCATGCAATGAGGTTCCTTGTAGATGTCTCTGTAATTAACGGGCTGAGGGGTACAGATTTAATATACGGCTGGGCAAACCATCTCAAAGTGCGGAAGGGTGCACTACCAATGTTCTCTCTCAAAGCAGCAAAGTGTCTCTTTGCCAGAAACATGCACAATACCTTGCTGACTTATTTATATGCACAACCTTGCAGGTTCTGGAACTCTCTGGAACACTTTTGGTGATAAAGCAGTTTTCTTGGCTGCAGATGTCTCAGAGATGAAGGTTCTTTGAGCTTGGACATGGCTCGGAGGAACTTGCTCAAGTAGGTCCTCTCTCATCCTCAGCTGGGCTACCCTCTGACTAACCAAGTGGCAGACCCAGATCCAACTCCTGGGAACCTAAGGGAATGAGATAAGGTGTTAACCCTAAACTGTCTATACTGTAAATCACATCACTTACAATAAATTACCCTTTTTTAGGGTACTGTAGTCAATACATATCAAAGGCAGGATTGAAACGCTACCACTAAACCTCCATACTTGAACCCAACATCACCGGATCCCAAACAGAACCTAGATTAGTTGGTAAAGATGATACAGTTCTAGTCCATAGCAGTCCAGGTGTCTCATTCGCAACACCACTGTAAATGAAGTTGATGGTGGCTGGCTGTCAATGGCAGGACAAGTAATGAATACTGTGACACCAAGTTTC
The DNA here is from genome assembly GCA_900303285.1 of Rhinella marina. NCBI lineage: Eukaryota > Metazoa > Chordata > Amphibia > Anura > Bufonidae > Rhinella > Rhinella marina. The sequence goes on along the minus strand of ONZH01028414.1, from coordinate 58,056 downwards.
CTTCTGCTAAGCGCCTAGATATGGCCTGGCCAGAGACAGAGGTGTGTAATGAATTTGCCATCTTTTTATGGATGCTGGACAACAAACCTGTGGGAGCTGCTCGCGTTTGTCAAACGATACTGTCTACTGGTGGTCTATCTGGGCCATCTGAAGCCTGTTCACCATGAGTGCATGCCCTCATGTAACCATTGCTCTCAACAGCTAACAGCTAGATCACAGCAGTCTAGATGGTGGACAAATCATAACGACCATCCTGCTTCTCTCAGTCCAATGATACGCCACCTCTCATAGTCTGACAACTTGGCAAAATGTCTTTGAGTGCATCTTAGAGGCATGTCTAGCAGTCAACAATCTTTCACAGGCACACTATCAAAACGTAGCCTCTGAGCCTCTTTTATAGGGATATAATCGCATGCTGAGTTTTACAGCAATCCGACACATTAATCTAGGTGCATTATTTTTTTTGTCAATGAGCGTATTTATGATCAAATGCTAAAATGCTATAAAAGTAAATAATTGAGGTCATATATGTATTACGATTGGAGAATAAATCTAATGTCGTAAAGGCTAACCCAGCCAAAAAGAGAAGAAAACAACTTTGCACTGTAATTATATACACAAACTAATGTCAATGACAACCTGAAGAGGATAAATAGCATGACGAGCAATTATGGCTCATTTAGTCGAGTAGTTTGGAGCACTGACTTGTCTAACGTGCCACACAGAATGCAAATGTGAATGAAGATGAACAGTCATAACAGTTATCAAGGGCAATGTGACAACCATATCATTTTTATATTTACTCTCAGGATTGTGATTAACAAACTAGTTTCAAAGTACTCCCCGATATAGTAAAGTGTGCAAAATTCTACCCAGGTCTCATTTAAAGAAGTACACCTCACAAGGTTGTGGATGGATTCCTCTGTACCTATGTGCCTATGATCAACCATAGGAATGCTGAAACTAAAGTCTAACCAAAGAGATAAACATGTCATGGAGTTGGCTTGTACAGCTAAAAGGGGTGCAGAGCAAAATATAACTTGTGTCACATCCAGCAGTATTAAAGGGGCATTCTCATCTTATACAATAGAGGCATATCGCTAGGATATGCCCCCATTGTCTTATAGGTGCGGATCCCAACGCTGGGACCCGCACCTATATCGAGAACGGAGCCCCCAGTGAATGAGGGCGCACTGCGCAGCCGCCCTCCATTCATTTCTATGGGGCCAGCGAAAATTGCCGAGCCTGCTCAGCTATTTCCGTCAGCTACATAGAAATGAATGGGAGCGGTGGCCGCGCATGCGTAGTGCGCTCCCATTCATTTCTATGGGAGCAGCGGGGGAGCTGTGCGTGGTGGTAGCCGGACCCCGGGAAACCTGAGGTCCTCCAGGCGCAGCGCTTTCCCCTCCAATCTCGATATACTGTATGTGAGGGTCCCAGTGGTGGGACCCGCACCTATAAGACAATGGGGGCATATCCTAGCAATATGCCCCCATTGTCTAAGATGAGAACACCCCTTTAGGTAACAAATTGCAGTTTCTGGCACCAGATGAGGAGGTATGGTGGCTGGTTGTGTGGCAATTTAATTGCACTTGCAGGCACTTGTGAATATAGGTGTCCAATGTGTCATACAGGCCTGATATTTGTCTGGCCTGATCGTTAGGTGATGGATCGTCACCGATAGCAGGATCTGTAAAGCTGTAATTTCACTGATCACTCTGCCGTCTTGGCTTTCTAGAAACAGTGTTGTGGTTTGTGAAAAAAATCTCTCTGAAATGATGGTCTCACAGGAGAAACTGGAAATGGTTCCTAGGAGTAGGAGCTCTGACATGTGCTTCCTCTCCCTTCATTATCTGAGCCCCACACTCTCCCTCCTGGTAGGAAGCAAAACATTTACAGATCTCCCAGGTCTGAGATACTGTATATGCAGTATTGATCGCTATGTGTACATGACAACTTAAGTGCTATACAACTATATAACAGTATTAGGTCTTGCTCTACTGACTGTCAAGAATCCTATAATAAAAAAACCTGAAAAGCAAACATTTTTGAAGGAAAAATATGAGAGATTTCTGTAATAGAGTTTCCTTGAGTACACATGTTAATATTAAATATATGTTGAGAGCAGTCCCAGCAGTAATATTTACTGAGGTGTTTCCACCCCTGCTTGGTCTTTGAAGCCCAGGCTCAGATCTGTCACATCACGACTGTGCAAGCCCAACATCTGCTTCAAAATGTTCTCTGCCCTCCAGATAAATCAGAAGTTATTTGCCTCAAACATTTTGTAATGCAGAAATGATAACGGTATGGGATCTGGATACTGTCAGAAAGCATATTATCATCAGTTCTGAACTAGCATCAATTATCACAGACAAATCTAGACCACTGTCAGATGAAGAGTCACGTCTGAGCCTGGAGCAGCTCATTGTGATGGCTCTGTACTAACAACGGGCTGGTTTGTCACATTTGTTCATCAATAATAAATGAAGTTCCTTTAAATCTAATAAATTGATTCCACTTCTTCTTCAGCGATACAGAGCTTTAACTCCAGAAGCACCACTGACTTTGAATTACATTGCATGGATGCTGGAAGTGCTATAAGTTGTCCTCCCATAGACACTTGACCATAAAAAACCAAGAGCGATCATACCACCCCCCCCCACCCCCACCTTCCTGTGACTTTTTGCATGCCTAGAAAATATTTAGCATTCTCAGTCAGTGCGGTTCTCTGAGCTTCATATCCAGGCACATGCACATTCTCCAAATTCAGGGGTGGGCATTGGTAGACAGCAGAAGAAGACAAAGTTACATCATAGGACTTATGGTAAGCAGAGCAAATGATAAGTCCCGCTGCCAACCCTCAAGTATACTACCGTCTACAGCGTAACACCGGTGATCAGTCAGTAACAATATTTTCTCACTGAAAGTATTGCACTAAAGGAGTTATTAAGCATTTTGCACTTTTTTTTAATTATAACCCTAGCCAGCTGTACCTTTTGAAATAATCATGTTCATTTGCTCCCCACCCTTTCTTTCCACCCCCTGACTCCCATTGCTGGTCTTTTACACTTTGTAAAGTTGGAAGGGGTGATGTACAACACTGAGACCAATGACTGTCCTTAGCAGTGATGTGTCCCCAAGAGGCATATGACCCAGCCATGACGTGCAGCTTGGTAAAACATCACCGCTGAGGCCAGTCATTGACTGCAGCGGCGCATGCGACCCCATCTGTCCTGAAGTATACAGATGGAGACTGGAAGACCAGTGAAGGGAGCAAGGGAGCCGAAACAGAGTGATGAGCAGGTGATAGGTATAGCTGGCTGGGGTTAATAGTTAAAATATTTTAAAAAGCTGGAAACCCATGTATGTCTCTAATGGATTTTAAACAAATTTGGTATTTTCTTTTCTTTTTTTTTTCGCCTCTCCCCAATTTACTTTTAACTCATTTTATGTTAATTACTTTTTTAACGGTTTGTCATGAATTATGTGAGATAATGATTTCATTTTGCTACAAACTTAAAGAGGACCTTTCATGGGTCCTGACACTGTAAACTAAGTACAAGGTTATGATGGGCATGTACGGTGGAGGTCAGGGCACTTACTATATTTTGCGGGTGCCCGCAAAAAAATAGTAAATGCCCTGACCTCCACCGTACATGCCCTTCATAACTTTGTACTTAGTTTACAGTGTCAGGCAGGCTCGGACTGGCCCACAGGTGTACAGGTGAATCCCCTGGTGGGCCCCTGAGCAAGGTGGGCCCCTAGTCTCCCACCTCCCTTGCACAAGTAGCACATAACACTGTAGACTTACTGCACTACATACTTATATTCAATGTACAGCCCCTCAACAAGCCTATGTTCATATAAAAAACTTGTTAGATTATTTATTATATTTAAATGTATCCGTACAGTGGGCCCCCAAAATAATTTTTACTGGTGGGCCCTAGGTACCCCAGTCCGACACTGGTGTCAGGACCCATGAAAGGTCCTCTTTAAGGGCTTGAGAGGTGCTCTCTGTATCACTATAGCTGTGTACACAGTGTGGAACCAGATTGCCAATATACATAGCATCCCTCCTCAAACACAGTGAGACAACCAGAGTAAGTCTCCATGTACAGTGCTCCATATTCAATGTGCAAGTCATGGATCATCCAATTATACAGTGGTCCATATAGAGTACAACTACACCGTGCTCAAGCTAGTACCTCGGCTAGAGAGTACCTCTTAGACAATGCCTAAGCTAGTACCTCAGCGAGAGAGTGCCTCTTAGACAGTGCCCAAATTAGTTCCACAGCTAGAGAGTGCCTCTTAAACAGAACCCAAGCTAGTATGCCAGCTAGAGCTCAGAGTTCAGCTGCACAGGGGCCCAGAGAGGGAGGGGGGCCCTTCCCAGTGCCATCAGAGGTGTAGGGGATGGGGCCCTGATTAGGACTTACTGTGAATCTGCTGCCATTCTGCCTGTACTCTATAGCTCAATGACCTGTGATGACATCATAGTCATGTGATGTTTTCAACACTGGAAGTGGTGGTAGGACCTGTGATGAGGTTACCATCATGTGACCAGTGCAGAAAAAGGCAGCGCTGAGCAGTGGAGACCTGTGATGCCATGTAAGTGCCAGAGACATGCTGGGAGATGTGGTTCTCCCCATTATACCTCCTCCCTCATTAGTGATAGCGAAATATGTTATTTAACTGGGACTGTATGTTAGAGGGACTGAAGGGAGGGGAGGGGTGTTATTTACATGGGACTGCATGTTATAGAAGATTGGGGGGAGATGAATGGTGTTATTTACATGGGACTATGTGTTGGAGGCAGCTGAAGGAGAGGATTTAAGTTATTTGCATGGGACTGTATCATATAGAAGACTGGTGGGAGAGGACTGGTGTTATTTACATGGGACTGTATTGTATAGAAGACTGGAGGGAGAGGACAGGTGTTATTTACATGGGACTGCATGGTATAGAAGACTGGAGGGAGAGGGGTGATGTTATTTATATGGGACTGTATTGTATAGAAGACTGGTGGGAGAGGACTGGTATTATTGACATGGGACTGCATGGTATAAAAGACTGGAGGGAGAGGACAAGCATTATAATTTATGGGGGCACTACAGAGAATATTATAACTCCAGGGGGTACGGCAGGAGGAATTATAATTACAGGGGACACTGCAGGTAACATTGTAAATACTGTGAGCAGTGGTGACGGGCTTTACTACTGAGAGCTCTATAGAAGTGCCTTATAGATTGGCCTTATTTCTATTAGGGGTGCCCTATACAGGGGCCTTATTAGTACTGAGGGCACTGTAGAGAGCCTTACTACCCTAGCTTGTAAAGCCGCCCATCAGTGCCAGTGACGTTTCCGCTTAGCAGTGTAAAAATGTAAACAAAACAGCCAAGGGCAAGGGAGAGCGTTGGAGTATGAAATGACAGAGGGACTAAGGGGGTGGGGGGGATGGGGTTATGTCCAGGGGAGGTTGGGGGCCCAGGTACATTCCTTGCACAGGGGCCCTCTGCTGTCTGTGTCCACCCCTGCCCAAGATAGTACTTCAGCTAGAGAGTGCATCTTAGGCTATTTTCACACTTGTGTTGTAAGGATCCGTTTGTGAGATCCGTCATAGGCTCTCATAAACGGTCCAAAACTGATCAGTTTTGTCCTAATGCATTTTGAATGAAAAAGGATCCGTTCAGAATGCCTCAGTTTTGCTTCAGTTTGCTTCAGTTCAGTCAGCATTCCGTTTTGAAGTCGGACACTAAAACGCTGCTTGCTGCGTTTTGGTGTCCACATGAAGAAACTGATTCAAGCGGACACAATAGAAAACGGATCCGTCCCCCATTGACTTTCAGTGGAGTTAATGACGGATCCGTCTTGGCTATTTAAAAGATCATAAAACTGAATCCGTTCAGAACGGATGCAGACGGTTGTATTATCGTGAAGGAAGAGTTTTGCTGATCCATGACGGATCCAGCAAAAACGCTGGTGTGAAAGTAGCCTCAGACAGAGCTGTACCTGGAGAATATCCCCCATATACAGTCTTCCATACAAAGTGTGCCCCCACAGTGGCCAAGTTAGTACCCCAGTTTCAGAGTCCCCCAGTATTGTCCAAGCCAGAAAGTGCCTCCATATACAGTGCTCAGTGCAGAATAAGTGACTCCGTATTATCCAGCAGGTAGAAATGTGGTGCTACATCTTCTTCAGTTTTTCTAACTAATTATTCCTCAATGCCCTTCCATTCTGAACATTCACAAGTGTTGATTGCAAAGCTTAGTAACTTTCAAAGATTCCTACATATAGGACAAACAAAGCAAGAACACACACTTGCAATCACACAAATGATCACCAGATGGCACTGCCTCTTCAACATTGATACAAGAACAGTTAATTTTTTCACTTTTTCCATTACACTTTATTATTAATGAAGATTGCAAGTTAGATAAAAATCATATTAATAACGTCACTTTTTTCTTACATATTTGAAAGTGTTAAAGGAGTATTGTTTCATCAAATAAATGTTATTCAATGTATAATGGGCATTTGTACAATATTCCAATGGTATCAAGTAGTTCAGATTTTGAGCTTGAGCTTCTTTTCTTACAGTAATTAAGGACATAAGGTACTTTATTACAGTGTATTGCTGTAAAAAAGTTGCATATTTTGGCACATGCAAAATTGTGCAAGCATTTGTGTTTTTTTTTCTTCAATTTTATGTTACTCTTGCCCCTTTAAAAAAAGTGAGTGGGAAGGGGTTTCCGATACTTCACAGATTTACCAGAAATTACAGCAAAAAGTGAAGATAGGGTTGTCACGATACCAAAATTTTGATTCGATTTCGATACCATGAAAAAGTATTGCGATACTCGATACCATTCGATACCATGACGAAAAAAATAAAACACCGAAAAATCTGTGTGCACTCCACATTTTATGAAATATTCAGCCCATAACAGAACAGTCCTATCCTATATTTTTGGAGGGGGACAAGGTGACTAAAAAATGACGAATTGCTCGGTTTTTATTTTTTTCTGTTACAGCACTCACCGCATAGGAGATATTTTTTAATATTTTAATATATTGGACTTTTTCAGAAGTGGCGATACCTAATATGTTTATTTATTGTTTATATATTTTATATGTAAAATGTTTTACTTTTTATTTAATAACTATTAGCCTCCATAGGGGCTAGAACCCTTGTCCTATGCACCCTAATAAAGCTCTATTAAGGTGAATAGGACTTTACACTCTCCCTGCTGCCCTGCGCTTAGTGCTCACAGCAGCAGGGAGCTTACCATGGCAGCCAGGGATGGCTTCAGTAGCGTCCTGGCCGCCATGGTAACTGTCCTGGAAGCCATGGCTCCGATCGGAAGTGATACAGGATGAGGTTAATGTGAGGCACTGGTCCAACTGTTCCTAGTGATAAAACCCCCATGTGCCTCATAATAACCCTATCAAGTATCCATATCCTTGCATAACGGGCAACATGGGGTTAATACATAAGTTACATGGCCTGTATTCTGTAACTCACATTAACCCCATGTTGCCCATTATGTGAGATGGTACTTTGGGGGTCACTTACTATTAATGTGAGGCACATGGGGTCCAGTCCAAAAGCATGTGCCCAGTCTGACATTAAAAATAAGTGACCCCCATCATGTTTAAAACATGTGCCAAGATTGGGGTTAATGAGTCACATTAACCCCAATCTTGCTGGCTGCCTTATACATATGTTTTTTTCCTGCCTTTATTTTGAGGCAGGCTAATTACTCTTGCACTGTGTGGGGTTGGGGTACCTGCTATGCTGGCTGGCTGGCTGCTTTTCAGTGCACTACTGCACACTGACTCTTAGGCTCAGGCTGGCGCTGGCAAGGACACAAGACAGGGGGAGGCTGCTGTTTCCGCTGCTGCTAGTGTTCGCCGAGCTCACTAGCTCAGACGGCCCAGCATTTTATTACATCCCTCCTCCTGCTTTAATTAGCCGCATGTTCATTAGTGGCAGTGGTGTGGGCGGGCATCTTCAGAGACCGCTCATTTAATTGGGTTCAGCGGCAGCCGTGTCATCGGAGGAAGGGAGGGACTTCCTCCCACTCCCTCCCTCCTTCTCCACCTCCACTGTCTGGCTGGAACATAGCACGCCCCGAGCGCCATGCTGTCATATAAGAGGAGATACTAGGCTGCGCAGCCTAGTATCGCAACAATGCAGATCCCGGTACCGAATTGATACTGGTATAAAAGTATCGATTGGGTTTTGAAATTTCGATACCCGATGCAACCCTAATATATATATATATATATATATATATATATATATATATAAATATATATTTCCTTTCTTGCACCAGACCTGCGACTCTTAATAAATATGGCAGCTCTTACTGAAGTGCTTTTGTGATTAAGACTGGTGTATGAAACTGTAGTCTTAGGGTACATTCACATCACCGTTTAGCTTTCTGTTCTTCTGATCCATCAGAAGGAAGAAAGAGAGAAAAAAATAGGATCCTGTTGCATCACTTACGCATAGGATTGCATAGGATACATTTTTTTACAGGATCCAGTAAAAAAAAAACGGATTCTGTTGCATCAGATGTCATCCGTTTGAGCCATTTTCATCTGAGAGAAATCCATCTGATTTCCGTCTAAAAAAAACGGATCTCAAACGGATGACAACTGATGCAACAGGATCCATTTTTTCCCCCCGGGATTTAGTTTATTCCCTACCTTTCTTCTGACAGATCAGAAGAACGGAAAGCTAAAGGGTGACATTTACTCAGCCTTAGTAAATTCTCACCATGTAGTTATAACTGTACTAAGCCACTGTCAGTTTTAAGTATGTCATGCTTTTGCCATTAAAGTGTAACTATTATTTTATAGTGACCGGGCAGAAGGTATCAGCTAAGCCATGTGCTTCTTCATTTTTTATTTTCTCTGCTTTTTTTTAAAGCAATTTTGACTGTGCTGTTAAAAACATCTTATCTAAATATACTCTTACCCAGCTGCCATTAAAATATAAACGTAATGAACAAGTCTGATGGCATATTAATAAATGGATGGGGCATCCACAAATCATTAGTTTTCTCTGTGATGTGCCATCCACTCCTTCCTGACTCCCTAGGCAGGTGCCCTCTTGTGCCTTGTAAATACAGCCATGGACATTGAGGGAAACTTCTCATTCCTCATTTTCTTGATCAGCCTTTGAATTCACACAATTTAAGAGTAGTGTCTCAGTTTCCATGGAGATCTGCTCTTCAGTCCTATATACTCTCTGTGCATGCGCTAATTTTTAACACATGCGCAGTAACACATCCACCTGCATCTTGCGACTGCTATTTGCTGAGATTCACACAGCCACTTCTGCTGGAACTGACACACTAAATAGGATAGCAGCTAAATACAGTATTTTTGTTGTATCATGCAGAACAGCTCCTTGTTTTCCCTTTCACCTGTTTTTCTCACATCATTGCATAGATCCACCAACTGATTCTTCAAGCATACCTAGTACAACTATTTTATCCCCCTCCTTAGCTGAGAAAAAAGGCTCATTTACATTGACCCACAACTTGAGTAACTATTGAGAAGAAGAGTTGCTTGGAATGTTAATTCCTGATAATTGCCCTGTGTAAAGGTGATGCTCATCTTCTGATGAAAAAGCAAACACTTGTGTAACAGGAATCTGCTGCCCCAAAACAATAAATCTGTTTGTGCAGCGAGCACCTGAGAAGCTGGCACAGAGGATGGGAGTGGTAGTGGCCCTGATGAAGTGTTGTGGCCATTGCTCTCTTTGGATCAGTGTAGCCCTTTTGCTAAATGCAGCAAATAACTTCTGATACATTCAATAGCAGTGGATTGTAAGTGCAATTTCTGGCACCAGTAAAGAAGTATAAAACTTAACACCTGTAGATCCACTATCAGGTCTAGACTTGAGCTTTAGCTAGCCTAGTGGTAGTTTGGGCCATAAATGTCTGAGCAGTAGTCCCTCACTTTAGTTCCAGCAGTGTCTGGAATGCAGTTTTCATCTGTTCACTCTGCAGTCTCGTCTCTCAAGTAAGTTTTTTAGGCTCACTCAAGTTGGTCTCTGGAGAACCATTTAAAGGAATAGGAGCTCTACAGTGTCCTTCCTCTCCCTTCTGTATCTCAACAGTGACTCTTCCTCCTGAAAGAATGCAGGGCCAACCATTTCTACCAAGAGGGCAGGAATAAGTTGGTTATGTAGTGCCCTGGAGCAGGGGTACTTTGAAGTCTGGACAATTGTAGACATTTGCCTACTGCCCCTATGCAAAGTTATAAACGTCTTACTTTATTTCACTTGAAAGGGTTAACATGCACTGTTTAATGCTGTGTAGCTGCATTTTAAACTTATGTTGTGATATATATCTTGTTCATTTGCACTGTATTTGCGAGGCTCTGTGGAATGGGTTAATGAATACTGAGAGACTTTTGGGACTTTGAATAAAAAGCAGCTAATTTGCCACAGTTGCCATAGGGTTTAAAGAAGACCATGTTTTGGAGAGAAAAAGCCAGACTTGTTTACCACCAAAACCAGACAGAATGACCTTTCGAATGTCCGGTTTAGCTCTGTTGTTATGTCTGGAAACTTGTTTTTGTCTGGAAAAACCACTGTGTCATTGCCATTGAGTATTATTGAAGCTCTAATGTAAGTCTATTCCAGACAGGAGTGGTAACTTTGTAATTGTTTGTACTGAGTTTTTCAGAAATGGTAAATAAGGAGAGCAGTCAGAGCCCCTAGTGTTCTGCAGTTAGGGAACAGTGCTTGGAGGGGAGACTCATGGCAGTCTGCATACTGTAAGTGACCAGAAGAAGGCGCTGAGATGGGGACGCTGAGCCACAGACCATGGGTCGCCAGTCCTGTGACCAAGGAGCCACCCGGACTACTGAACTACAGTCCAAGGACCTCCAGCCTTTGGCCAGGGTACCAGCCTTCTTAGAGAGAGAGAGGGACAGCTAGCTCAGGCCTTTCCTCAGCATGAAACCCTTCTTCTGCCAGGGAGGAGACTGGAGAAGCCAGCCCTATGCTTCGCCTGATTTGTTTTGCACCTGTATTCCTCCAGTAAAGAAGCACACTGGTTAACTGCAGACCCTGACTATCTGGATTTATTTCCTATTGGGGTGCACAGCACCTTACTATCCCTTCCTGAGATTATCACTGTTGTGGCCAGTCATGGGCTCCAGTGTTCATGTGACCAGTGTGAAACAGCATGTTGACATAGGTAGACCCGAACCTATGGTGCCCAAATTGGAGAAATGGAGCTGGAACTCAGTGGAATGGATGAAGTAATAGTACTGGTCTGACAATGTGTGTGTGTGTGTGTGTGGGGGGGAGTACTGAAAAAAAAAGCTCAGGAAGTTGAACAATCTCTTAAAATCTTTCCATTCTTCATCATTACTCGATATAATTGTTACACTTATGAAAAGATGAATCAAATCCCTGTATAGGGCTATTCTCTGAGTTATTTAGGACTGGTTAATTTGTGTAGATACAATACAGTGTTGCTTAGTTTATTATTGTTTTTGCCTTATTCTGACTTGTAGTTAGACCTGTTGTGACTCCAGATATTTATCTTGTTACCTTATATTTACAACAGCAGTACAGTATATGTCTAGGGTGGATCAAAAATGTGTTGCATCTCTGAAGTGATTTCTACTAAATGTATATTCCAAAAATGAACTTCATTTAAACTGAATACTTTGGAATTGATTCTCCTTCCTATCAGCACCTTCTTCTACTTCCAGAGTGCTCCCCCATATTTATCGTGGAACACATGAAAAGCATACAGATGGAAAATATTGGTGTGTAAATCAAGCAATAGACATTTGGTCTGTATGCCGTGGTTCTGCAGTTGTTTTGAAAACCCTCCTAAAAATGATGGAGCATCATACAAAAATCCAACAGTTCTCTCAGCCCTTTGAACCTTTGTCATTTTTTAAAAAAGATTTCCCCTAATTCTGTATATATGCAGGGCGCAGATTGAATCACTGTATAAAACAATTTAGGGGCTCTAGAACTTCTATCTTTATGGAAGCCTAGGATTTGACAAAGCAGCAAGGACAGATTCGTTTTTATGATTTTATTGGTCATTCTGGGAGAATTGAAAACTCTGTGCTTTAGAAAAGCTATTTATGCAGTATATTGATCTTTCCATAGAGGAAATCCAGGTTTAAATCACCTTGCTCTTCAGTGACAAGATACTTAAGATTAAATAAGTCTGGCAGAAAAATGTATTTAGGGAGCTCACTGTGTATGCGCTGTCCAACACGCAGAGGCGACGATAACATTGGTCCCATGTTCAAAGCCGATTTTATTGAAGATGATCGTACACTAGCAGTGTAATGACATACCACTCTCCCGTACCCCATATTTATTGCAGAATTTATTGTTGTCTTGGCATATTTGACTACTTTTATGAAACATAAAACAGAATCCCTGTAGTGCTATACTACGGAGCCATAAACATACCACGTGCTGCTGTAATATGGTATCCAAACATAAAAATTTATGGCATTTGGAGGTAAAGAATTACTGCTCCGTACAGTTGTGTGAATGAGGCCTAAATTTCATTGGGGAAGAATCACTTCAACAATGGCACCATACACTGTTATTATTGATGAAGGTCCTTGGAACATCACCTTAAAGTGGCACTGTACTTTGGGAAAACTTTTGATATGTCATAGGGACCTATTAAAAATGTTGATCGGTGGGGGACCAATCACTGAGACCCGCAAAATGAGAGATAAGTGCTCACATATCACGACATTGCGACTGGAGATGAAATTGAGACAGGCCCATAAACCTTCTATTGAGTCCGTCTTACATCTGTCTCCTGCAGTGAGGAAAGAGAGTGCACTCTCTTCGACTGTTTCCCTAGCTCCCATTGCAGTGCATGAGAGCTACACAAACAGCTTAAAGGGGTTATCGAGTTATATTTATTGATGACCTATCCTCAGGATAGGTCATCAATATCAGATCGGCTGGCGTCCGACACCCAGCACCCCCGCCAATCAGCTGTTTGAAGAGGAGGCGTGCGCCATTCCAGAGCTGCCTCCTCTTCATTGTTTACCTGCTTGCCGTAACATCCTCAGCGGTGACCAGGTGTAATTACACCCAAGCCGCCCCATTCATTTCAATGAGATGGCTCGTTCCTATACACTTGTATAGGAGCAATCCGTCCTATTGGAATGAATAGGACAGTTAGGTGTAATTACACCTGCTTACCGCTACTGATGTTACGGCGAGCAGGTAAACAATGAAGAGAAGGCAGCGCTGGCATGGCGCACGCCTCCTTTTCAAACAGCTGATCGGCAGGAGTGCCGGGTGTCAGACCCCCGCCGATCTGATATTGATGACCTATCCTGAGGATAGGTCATCAATAAATATAACTTGGATAACCCCTTTAACACAACAAGCTATGCTGTTTCCAAAGTATGGGAAAAGCAAGCTGGGACAACCCATTTAAGCACAAGGGGGGAGATTTATCAAACTGGTGTAAAGTAGAACTGGCTTAGTTGCCCATAGCAACCAGTCAGATTCCACCTTTCATTTATCACAGCTCCTTTGGAAAATGAAAGGTGGAATGTCATTGGTTGCTATGGGCAACTAAGCCAGTTCTACTGTACACCAGTTTGATTAATCTCCTCCTAAAGTTCTGTCTTAAAATACAACCAAGGAGACCATCTACATGGACTTTGCATGTTCTTATGTGTGAGGGTTTCCTCTCTGGGTGCTCTAGCTTCCTCAAAATCCTCCATATCCTGTGAGATATGCTAATAGATAGTAAGCCTTGTTGGTGACACAGACCGATGTAAGGATACAGCATTACAGATCATATTGGCGCTCTGTAAACTCCAGAAAATAAACGACCATAATCTATTATAGTCTTAGACCTTTTTCCTTCAGAACATGCATGTTGTACAGTAAAAGTGGCCATACACAATCAGCAGCTGTCAGCCGAATGATTTTTTCTGACTCCCCATACACACACACATTTGGTTCGGCAAGGCGTGTATCTGCTTTCAATGGGGAGGGAAGAGAAAGCCACTGCCAGATATCTTTTTGTTTTTCTAGAAGCAGAGATTAGATAGATTATCAAATACACCGTGCAGCACAAAATACTGCTGTAGCATTCAACTCTATCACTATCCTGAGGATGATAATACAGTTAAAGGGTTTCTACAGTTTTTAAAAACTGATGATCTATCCTCTGGATAGATCATCAGCATCTGATCGGCGGGGGTCTGACACCCAGGGCCCCCACCGATCAGCTGTTTGAGAAGGCAGTGGCGCTGCAGGAGCGCCACGGCCTTCTCTGTGTTTACCGCAGGCCCAGTGACGTCACAACTACTATCACTGGCCTGGGCGCGGCTAAGCTCCATTCATGTGAACAGAGCTTAGCCCCGCCCAGGCCAGTGATACTAGTCGTGACATCACTGGGCCTGCGGTAAATACAGAGAAGGCCGCGGCGCTCCTGCAGCGCCGCTGCCTTCTCAAACAGCTGATCGGCTGGATCAGAGGATAGATCATCAGTTTTTAAAAACTGCAGAACCCCTTTAAATGCAGGAGGGCACTTTCTTCTGCCAGCTAGGTTCATAAGTACTAGATGCTCCTAGCGTTTATTAATGCTGAGAGCATCAGATCGCTACGCACCCTACCGGTGCCCCCCTGGGCGTTGGCACACCTGGAAATTTCCTTGTAGGGTCTATGGCCAGTCACCTCTGAAGTTATGGATTCTCATCTAAACTGATCTGCTGTATAATGTCTTTTGCTTTTGTGTGACAGATATAGTGGAGCAGAATCTCATCTTCTCTGTGAGCAGTATATAGGAGACATCATAGCAGCTAGTATCTATACACTAGCTCAGCAAAAGCTGACACCAGGAGTTGAAGCATGCAGGGGGAAAACTGGTGACACATGCAAGTTGCAAGTTATGTCCAAATATAGTGGTACTCCTCATGTACACACACAAATGACATCTTATTCTGAAAAGTTCTGAAATGACAAGTGAGCTTTGTGTCCATAATACTTTATATCTGAAATCTTAGAAGGATCTTGAAGTGGCAACAGCCTCTTATCAATGCATATATGACAACAATATAATCTCCGATCTAAGTGCAGCCTTAGATTTTATACGTGTGCCTGCTCACGATACAACACTGCGGCACACTGCCCGCACTTTACACGGGCCTCTGTATGCTATATGGACTGTGTACATGACACACAGCTTATCACAACACAGAGGGCATTGTCTGGGAATTTAAGCTTGCTGTTTGTTCTGCTGACTTTTATGTCACAGTCACGCAGTTCACAGGGCAATGCCCAAGCCGAGCTGTGACTTCAGCCTTCTGGTATGTCTCTCCCCCTCATCTCTTATCCTGTGTCAAAGAGGAAGTGGTTAACCCTTAGTTCACCACTACATAAGTGATTTGCAATTACTAGCTAAAGATTGAGATCCTGAGCAACACAAATCTGTGATGATATATGTTTAACCATATAGAACCATTAAAGTATCAGGGGCTTGACATAAAATGGAATAAGAACCTATTCTCGTACAACAGGAACAAATCAATCCAAGAGACGGAAAAGTTATAATGATTGTAGTTTTCACTCTATTCCTTGTGTCTGGTCCGTTCTTCCTTTGCCTCCTACAGCTTTACTTCTTTGTCTACTGTCTTCCATCGTTCTCTTGTACTACCTCCCCCCCTCCCATACTTCACAGTGAATACTCCTCACCTCTGAGGCTCCATTCACTTTACCTATTTTCCATTTTTCGTTTTAAATAATCAACTGGATTCCAGGGAGTATCGCATCCCTCCATCTCGACCAGCAGACCATCCGGTAAAATGTTCTTTGTGGCAACCTGTATTCTGCACATGGACCGCACATGGACTACACAAAAGAATGCTTCTGCAGACAGCCAGCACCTACATACTTACAGACTGTGTTCTGCTGATTAATTGAAAGCGGTTCTCCAGGCTACAGATATTGATGACCTATTCTCAAGGAAGTTCAACAATATCAGATCAGTGGGGATCCGACACCTGGGATCCCCACCAATCAGCTGTTTAGGGCAGTCAAAGATTCAAAAACAATATAGTGTATGGAATAATAGCAAAAGTCTCTGTACAATGTGTAGTTCCAGCCCCATTGGACTGCAGCTCGACTACCATTCACTTGAATGGGAGCGGAGCTGCAGTACTCCAGTATAGCCATTACACAATGTATGTAGCCTTCTGCTTCCAACTCCATACACCGTATAGTTTCCAGTGCCCTGGCTTCCAGAAATAGCTGGTCGAGGGGTGCCAGGTGTTGGAACCCATTGATCCAATCTTGACAAACTCTCCTGACCTTACAGACGCCTGGAAGAGTTGGCAAATCTCCCAAGTACTGCATGGAAGTCTGTTTTCTGTTTACCTCCATAAGCATTACTCCATGACCTTTCAGTTTATGTGGCATCAGGATGCTCAGCTCTGTTGCCAGGATGTGCATTGATGGGTGTGGGTGCTGTAAGAAAGGAGCTGTCAATTATGCAAAAAAGGTGGTGTTGTTTGGTGAATGCGGGGTATCACACCCTCTCCTCTCCCAGGTCGAACCCATGAAAAGTTGCCAAGTGTGCAGGTGTCACCATCAAGATCATCAATGTAATTTGAAGCTCCATGTAAATCTGTAACAGGATAGGTAATCTGTATCTGATTGGTGGGGGTCCTGGGTGTTGGACCCCCACCAATCAGATATCGATGATGACCAATCCTGAGAATAGGTCATCAGTTAAAAAATCTCAGAAAACCTCTTTAAAATGACTTGTATCATCTTATGTGTTAGATGACTCTATCAGTTGCCAGGTCAGGATAGGATTGCTACCCTAACTTTTGAAGCCCGAAGGCTATGGTGCGCATGTTTAGCACTCCTTTACTCTGTTTCAATTTTTGACCAGACTTTCCCTTTAAGGTTTTGAGTTAGCCTTGAATACTCACATCTCCTAGATTTTCCTGAACCCTCTCTTTCCTTGTTACTCTTACCTTCCCTTTAGTTCTTTATTTATATGTGCTCATCCCTTAGGTTCACTTGCTGGTAAAAGCCTCTTAAATTCTGTACAGCTTTTATCATCTTGTGAAATGGCGGAGATTTATTCCTGCGATTTGCGGCTTTGTACAGTCAGCTGTGTTTATGTCTGCATACCTCCTTTCACTTGAGAAGCAAAGGGAATGGATCTTAAGATATATCTGTATGCCATTCAGTATATGACGCAGGAGTGTGAGGAAGAAAAATGTTCAGCGTTCTTTCATGAGGCCTGGTAAATTCTGCTAATCCAAGCAAAGCAGCAGAGACGAGGACTGGTTTGGAGTACTGTAGCTCTCACCCAGCAATTAAAGTCAAGCTTCTTCCAGTAACAGGCTGTAAAAATAATTTTAGCCACACGTCTCTGGCAAAAGCAGCAGGTAAATGTTAAAACAATGCACGGCTGAAAAGAGAAAAGAAGGCTGTGAATTCTAGAATATGTTTTATTCCTATGCAGGGGTGTAGCTATAGGGACTGCTGAGGTAGCAGTCACACATAGACCATGCATGGTGCCCAAGGGGGTCGAAGGGCCGCTCTGCTATATACTGTAAGACAACACCAGTATTCTACAAATGGTAGGTACAGGGCCCTGTTACAGATTTTGTTTTGAGGCGTAGGAGCTGCAAGTTACACCTCTGATTAGTTGTCTGAGTTACAGATATGGATGACCTAGCCTCAGGATAGGTCATCAATATCAGATTGGTTGAGGTCCAACACCTGGCACCCTACCGATCGGCTGTTTCAGGTAGCTGTGGCTCTGGAAACTAGGCTCTGTACACTGCATAGTTTTTGGCACAGGCATATTTCAGCTCAGCTCTCATTCACTTCAATTGGAGCTGAGCTGCAGTACCCTGACACGGCCACTATGAAGTGTATGAAGCTGTCTGCCTCCAGCTTTGTAAACTATGTAGTTTTTGGAGTCACTGTTGCTTAAAGCAACTGATCAATGGGAATGCCTGGTGTCAGACTCACACGATCTGCAATTGAAGACATATCCTGATGATGGATTGGACCCCCACCGATCTGATATTGATGGCCTGATGATGGGTTGAACCCCCACCAAACTGATATTGATGGCCTGATGATGGGTTATCAATATACGTAGCCCAGACAACCCCTTTAAAGAAACACTTTAGTCAAAACGTATACACTGTATAATGACTAGTATAAGACCTGAAAGGTCTCACACTTCAAATTCATAAATGATAGATGAGGGTCTCACCTGTGGGTGAAGGGTGCCCTCATTGCATCTAACCAGGAATGGAGAGGCTTCTGTGCAAGTACTGTTATCTCCTTTTATTTCAATAGCACTTTCCAAAAATAGTCGAGTCAGTAGGTGGGACAAGCACCTTTCAATCATATAAGGAATATCCTGGATATATACCATAAATGCCCCAGGTGGAACATCCCCTTTAGGGCTCATGCACACGACAGTCCGGCTGTTCTGTGCATTGGGGACCACAATTTGCGGTCCCCAATGCACGGGCAACATCTGTGCAGCAGCCGCAATGGATCGGGACCCATTCAACTTGAATAGGTCCGTGATCCGTCCGCACTGTAAAAAAATAGAACAAGTTCTTTTTTTTTTTTTGCGGTGCGGAGGCACGGACAGAATCACCATGGATGCACTCAATGCTTCCGTTCCGCATCGCAGCTCCGGATTGCGGACCCATTCAAGTGAATGGATCTGCATCCGTGATGCAGGGAGCACACGGCCGATGCACGCATATTGCGGATCCACTGTTTGCTGGCCGGAATACAGGCCACGACCGCCAATGGCCATGTGCATGAGCTCTTAAGGGAATGCATCTGGATAATTCTAGAGAGAAGGGATCTGTCAATATAACAAAAACTTCCATATATTTATAAGTGCAGTGTTTTTAGAGTCTACACAATATTCCAATGCTCAGCAGATCCTGTCCTAAAGCTGTTCTTGAAATCGTAATCCAGGACAGGAAATTACAACCAAAGTTGGACATTTTGAACGAAATGAAGCGATGTCTCTGATCAAATGGTCATCCAGTGAGTATATATTGACTGCACCCTACTGCCTCCGTATCTGTCAGCCATTTGTGCATTAAGACCCTGTTACATAGGGAGGCAGCTATCGTTAGATGCACGCGCTAGGTAGATCTAGTTATTCTAAATGTTGTTATCAGTGTTATTCACATTTACAGATTGTGCTACTGATATCAATTATTTTCATGGTGGCATGATCGATCGAGATTGGTTACGAACAGTACAGTTTCCCTCTATTGTCCTTTCCTTGCATTTAGACTGAGCAGTTATTGCTACGACAGATCACAAATTGTGATGATATTAGCCTAGTGTCTTCTTCCTCATAGTACAAAAGGGGAAGACACGTCTACACTCAGATAAGTGCACCCACATGACATTTATTTGATAAATTATTTGATTGCAGTGGAAACTCCCTGAAACTATAATGTAGCAATTCAAACTCTTTCACATATGATTTCTATTCATCACAAAGGAAGGAGCAGTCAGGCTATAATAATAGACAATGATAGGGGTATTCCCATCTTGTAAAGTGGTGGAATATTTGCTGGGAGATCATCACTTGATGGTCAACAGGTGTCCAACTTCTGGGTTTACAACCGATAATGAGGCTGAAGGTGCCCCAACTCTTCTTTAGCACTGCATCCCTTTTGGCACTTCCAGCCAAATGGCTGTAAAGGGAATTGCAGCTGACCCATTCACTTAAAAGGGTTGTGCTATGAAGCATATTCTACATTTTTCAAACCAGCACCTAGTTCTGAATACTTTTGTAATTGCACGTAATTAAAAATGTAGTATAGCCAAAAAGCTAATCAATAAAATGTATCTGTATAGCGTCACCTAGCCCCCCCCCCTCCCCGAGAAAAGGCACATCCCCTGAGCTGAGAGTGACAGCCTGAAGAGAATCCAGCAGAACAATTGGAGCAATTAATGGGCGGATCTCTGGTTCCAGGTGAGTTACAAAGCTGGTTCCAGATTTGTTAGAAAGAGAAAATAGATTATCATCTACTATATTATGTCTGATTTTAATTTTTTTATATCAAGGCATAACCTAATAACAATAACATAATTTTAAATGGAGCCGTGCTGCTTTTCCTTACACAGCAGGTTTCCAGGACGCCCTGTTAGGGAAAAACTGAAGAACTGCAGCACTAACTTAGTTCTATGGCTTCTTTAGTCTCAGAATTAGTAGGGGTTCAAGGTGTGACCCCAAAAAAATATAAAATGATAGCTTATCCCAGAGATAAACCATCACTTCAGAAGATGGGAATAACCTATCAAAAGAGTAGTGGCACTTTAGAAAAACTTTTGATATATCACAGAGACATATCAAAGGTTTTGATCAGTCGGGGTCTGAGACTCCCACCGATCAAGAAAGGATCAATAGAAAGCCTCTGACGCCATCTTCAGTCTCTCTTCAGGAGTGAGGAGAGGCAGATCACAGCAGTTACATACAATATGGGGAAGAGCGGTCACTAATGCCATCGCTGTTCCCCACATTGACTTATTGTTTGTCAACAGCAGAGCCTGTTTACACAGCACGATCTGCTGCCGCAAATGGAAATTTTTGTGTTCACATGAATGATCTATTACCCGGTGAACGAGCGTTACTCTCATTCATCGGATAATCAGCAGCACTTTTACACCGCCAGATATTAGCTAAAGAGCATTCCTATGAGCACTCGTTAACAATTATCTTGTAGATTCTCAGCCAGTGTAAAACGCCCTTTAACTCCTTGTTGTAGATCGTGGGGGTCTCAGCACTCAAACCACCACTGATCGAAACCTTTGATATGTCACTATGACATATCAAACATTTTTGTAAAGCGCTGCCACTCTCTAAGTGTTTTATAATGTATCTATGAGAAATGTTGAACTAATAACTAAGACTAAGCTTTTGAAAGTTCAATGTTTGCAATGTGATTCCTTTGCCAATAGTTTTTTACAATCTATATTTTACTCATTTGAAGTTGGGGTAAGGAATTCGCTTTCTGTGAGAAAAAATACAGTCAGTGCTAGCATATTTCTTTATCTCTTGGTTTTTAATGAATATCAAAGGGTAAATGTCTCATGTCCTTCTAGGAGAAAAGACATAATACCCTCACTGTGTACATGGAATGTTAGGTAGATGGTGCCAAAAAATTGCGGAACTTGATAATGTCTAAATGTTAACCCGCCCAGAATGCAAAATGTCATTGACATACTTAAACAAGTATGTGAGAAAACAGCACGTGAGTGCATAAATATCTCATCTTACCTCAGATAGTCACATAAAACAGCACTGCCTTCACAATCATCATAGCGTCTCTACAGGGGATGATAAAGCTGGCCCCGAAACAAAACTCACTGTTTATTGTCACAAGTTTCAAATGTTCTCTATGTCCAAAATCTACATACTACTCCAGTCCCTTCTCATTCTATCCTCTAGAACTGAAAAAGGTGAAACCCTGGAAATAGTTAAAGGGTTGTCTCACTTCAACAAATGGCATTTATCATGTAGAGAAAGTTAATACATGGCACTTACTAATGTATTATTATTATCCATATTGCCTCTTTTGCTGGCTGGATTCATTTTTCCATCACATTATACGCTGCTCACATCCAGGGGTTATGACCACCCTGGAATCCAACAGCGTTGGCCGTGCTTGCTCACTATAGGAAAAGGGGTCAGCCTAAGGTTCCATTTCTTATAGTGTGCAAGCATGGCCACTACTCCTGCATTGCAGGGTGGTCATAACCCCTGGAAACGAGCAGTGTATAATATGATGGAAAAATGAATCAAGCCAGCAAAGGAAGCAATATGGACAATCACAATACATTAGTGAGTGCCTTGTATTCAGATCTTGAGGGATTGTCTGGGTTTAATAGATTACCCTAAAAATGTTTTAATTTGCCTTTGAACATCTCCCAAGACCTTCCATATGGACGTCAGAGTGGTTAATCACTCAGGAACCCCTTCTATTTGTCACAGAGGAGAGGAATTAATGAAAAGTAGCTTTTGCTCTGTTAGACTCAGCATGTCCATGTACTACATGGTCAGCCATTTGTTTGAATGACTGCCATATGACACTATATAAGCCGTGCAGTAACTGCAAATCTATGGCTGCTCCTTACTTCCCAGGAAGGGTTTTAGAAGCTGGATTCTTGGTGATCACTTGGTTCTGTCTGTAGTATCCAGCAGACATACAAATGAAATACAAGTAAAATGAATAAAAAAATATTAAAGCATCTTAAAACCATAGGGGGAAACATTCTAGGAGTTTAAAATAATTTTTTGGGGAAGAACATTTTTTTTAAATGGCTGGAATTAGTTAAATAAAAAAGAGGCATTACTCACCTCACTGATACGCTGCTGCTGCCATTCCAATGCTATTCTGGTCGCCATTGTGCTCCACTTCCTAGTCCTGGCTCAACACACAGGAAAAGGCTAAAATTCCTTCTCAGACAGTCAGTGGCCTCAGTGATATCCCTTTGAGGTCTCTTGCACACGGCCACTGGCTGGCCATTCCGTGCATTGGGGACCGCAATTTGAGGGCCGGGGCTAGAAGCTGCGTTTTGTAGTGTGGTGGCATTTTTTTTTTATTCTTTAACTTTATTCTTTTTATTTTACACTTTGTGCCCTCCCTAAGGTAATACAAGACCTTTGGGGTCTTTTAACATTATATATATATATATATATATATATATATATATATTACTGATTTCTCCCATAACTGGGGCTAACATATTAGTTATAGTGGGAATACAGCCCACAACACAACACAGTTGGCTTTCCAACTTGACTGCAGAGCTGATCTGAGTCTGCTAAGACCCAGCAGCTAGCACAGACTCCAGCCCCCAGTGATCACATGACTGCTGGGACTTGAGCAGGAAGAGGCATTACTGCCTTCTGGTCTGTGCATTCACATTGTGTGTAGAGCAGTGGGGAAAACAGGGACTGTGAAAAACCATCCCTGCCATCCCTATGTAGAGCCCTGCTGTCACTGACAGTCTGCTCCCCGCTCCTGCCCAATTAACGCACAACTACGGTCTCTGCAAAGACGTTTTAAAACATCTGTGCAGAGATATGTGCCAACTACTGAATTATATAGTTAATCGACAAGCTGTTGAGAGAAAGATGAATGAAAACCCCCATTCCCAAGTGTTGTAAGGGCTCATGCACAAGAGTATATGTTTCTTCTGTAGGCTATCCATTTTTAAAAGCACACTGAGCTATAGAAGTCAATGGGATGATGAATACTTTTTTTTTTCCTATCCAAAAATTTCTTTGCAGGTCCATACTAGTAAATGATAACAGCCCTTTCTATTGGTGGGACCAAGAAAAAATGGAATGGACACTAAAGCTGTCGGGTATGGCTTTGCCTGTGTGCATGAGGTCTGACCCTGAAAAAATATACAAAATTTCATTGAAATAACGTTTATTCTTGGTTATAAGGTACACTGATTCTTACATAACAGGAAGCAATGTTCATACTAATATAATGTATTAGTGTTTTCTTGTTTTTTCTTCATTGTCTTCTTCTGAAACATTTATAAGGAGTATAAAGTTAGATATATAGAAATTCTACATCCAGGAATGCCCTGCATGTAAATCACTTTATCTGTACTACATGGGTACACAAATCTAGTATTATAGAGCATAGCAAGCATTGAATACAGTATGTTTGATAGAGACCCATAGGGTCTAGATTATATGGTCAACCTTGTATCTAGATGGCTGTACAGTACATGATCATGCGACCAATAAGTTGAATACATTTTGGGTATGGAAAATGTGGTATTCTGGCACTTTTTGGGTATTCCAGGTACAAAAAAAGATTGAATACAGCCAAACAAAATGTTATTAACAAAAACACAATTTACAAGCTGTTTTGACAAGATGTCACATCATATAGAATTTTTTTTGAAGACCAAGGGTTTCTAAAACACATTGGACACCAAAACTTTTTTCCTGACATGGGTAGTCCAATATTTATTCACTATTATACTATATTGTCATAAATATGCAAAAATAAAGAGATTTCAAAGCTATTTGCCAAACCAAAAGCCATTAGGAAAGTGTCAAAATCAGGGGTTGAACTACTTCTGTAGCATCTGCTACTTGGTGTGCAGTGGCAGGACGGCATGGGCTGTAATGATGTTTATCATCCATTAAAGGCCCTCATTCCTTGGCCTGTGCTCTCCCCAGCCTGTGCGATGCAGCAATATCACCATACCTGCCTGACTGAGTAGAGGAGATCATGGGCTTAGGATAATTCTCCCATCTATTCTCAACCTGTGAGCTTGTTCAGCTCAGCTCAGCAGGTGTGATAAAGTCATTGCACGCCTTTTGAGGAGAGCAGTATGTTCTTCGTTCATCTAGGGAATGTGGAAAGATATTACTGTTTTTAATTTTATTAGAACCTTATTAACTACTGTGAAGGGAGCACTAAGGGGGGCACTAAAGAGTATAACTACACTGAAGGGGTTACTAAGGGAGCATAACTACCATGTTGCGGCACTAACTGGGCATAACTACTGTGAAGGGGCACTAAGGGTGCATAACTGCTGTGTGGGGGCACTAAGGGGACATAACTACTGTGCTGGGTCACTAAGTGGGCATAAGTACTATATGGGGGTATAAATACTGTGAAGGAGACACTAAAGGGGCATAACTACTGTGAAGGAGGCTCTAAGGGGGCATAACTACTGAGTGGGTGGGGATTTGTATGGTGAACGTGGGAGAGGGTTTGCAGGGAAGTTGATGGGCTTGGGGTGGGGGGTGGGGATATTTGTTATGAGGACTAGCCTATATTAGTTACACCCTGTTTAAAACCATAAATTTCTTGAAAAATAGTAAATACTTTGGAAGATGAGTAGATTTCATACATTGAATGCTGCCCCTGACATTTTGCATAATGAAGTTACTACAAACAAGAGACTCATATTCATTAGCCTTTAAATAAACCCATTAAACCCATGTGAATAGAAATTGAGCTTAGGTTGTATGGAGGGTGCCCATGGCTAATGCAATTCTTTGTAAAAGCTAAAAGTAAACTATGTTGGTTTTCTGACCTTGAGTGTCACCACTGGAACATTGAAACATGTTATTTAGTTCTTCATTGTTAAGGAACATGGGTCATTTATAGTTAACTACAGGCCTGAACTTAAAGGGGTTTCCAGAGATTTTCATACTGCTGACATATCCTGTGTATAGGTCATCAGTATCTAATCAGTGGGGATCTGACACCCGGGCCACCGCCGATCAGTTGTTTGAGAAGGAACCGGCGCTCCTGTAAGTGCAGCGGCCTTCTCCTTGCTTTTTCTAGGCCATGTGATATCACATGGCCTAGGAGCTGATCAGCCCCACAGAGGTGAATAGGGCTGAGCTGCGATACCAAGCACAGACGCTATACAATGTACGGTGCTCTGCGTGGTAAGCTGCGAGAAGGCAGCGGCACTCACAGCCTTCCCAACAGCTGATTGCTGGGGTTCCAGGTGTTGGACCTCCACTGATAAGATACTGATGACCTATCTTGAGGATAGGTCATCAGTATGAAAATCTCAGAAAACCCTTTTACTCCAATAGTTTGCAGTGTAAGATCTGGGATTGAATGCAAAATTGTGATTGGCAGGAAAAAAATAAAACAAAAAGTCTAAAACATTTTAACATGTTGCAGACAAGTTACTTTTTCAATAAATTGGGGTCGATTTACTAATCTTGAAAATGATGTAAATTTAGGCTGTGTAGACAAAAGCGAAATTTATGACTGGATGATAAATGTGGTGTGTGGCTAGACATTTTTGTCTAACTCTATACCAAATGGTTTGCTTACTTTGTGACAGAATTTTATACCAGAATTATAATGCAATTTTTGTGCAAAATGTTTCATCTTAGACCGTGCTTCTTTCCCTCTAAGCTACACACATTTTATGTTGAGTCACAGTCCCTTGGCAAGCTGTGTGTCATGGATTTTTCTAAAACTAAATGCACCAAGGTGCTCATAAAATATGCCAAACTGCATCAATTTGCACCAAACTATGACAACGACCAGGTGCACTCGCAGTAGCAAATGTGGGTCATTGTACTTAAAGTAGCACTCCATTGACTATGATGCTAACTGAAGATGCTCTGCAGACTTGTGTACATCTACAAATTAGCCATTTTCTACAAACAAAAAAGTTTTGAACCCTATGTTTTAGGTAATTCGACCCAAAATATATTAATGTTAGATTGTTATATAATTATTGTGAAGGTTATCCTATATGTATGGAACCACACAATAAAGCTAAAGGTGCCCTGATAATAATTGTGTATACAGTACAACAAAAAAGTTGCATTCTTTCTATGACCCAGGAGTTGCGGGGAATGAAAATGAACAACAAATGCTTCTCCTTTAGTCTTGAACAGATACTGTCTTTCATGTGCCGTAATAGTGATACTGAAGAACATTCTTTGTCTTTCAGGTAGATATTGTTCTTCTGTATGAGGGTTCTCAATCAATTGAATATAAGTAGATTAGAATGACCATAATGCTTTGTGCTTGCAGATTACATAGGATACATTTTTCATCCCAGTTCATAAAATAGAATCATATAGAAAGGCAGCTTTAACCAGTAAAAGCCATGTCTACATTTCTATTTCAGAGCCATCACCAGAGTCCCATAAATCTCCAGTGATACCTCTGCTTCCCTGTTCGGATCCTGTTATCCCACTGTCTGTATCAATCTCCATTTCCTCGGCTATTGTGGTTGGTTCCCAACTTACAAGACCTTTTGATTCTTGGATATCACATTGGAATTGATGTGCTTCAGATTTGTCTAAAGTCACTTCAAACCTGGCTGGGTTATTGTTAGTTGATATACTTTCTTGGTGGACACTTGCGCCCTCAGGATTTTTGGGAGTATCTGAGAAGTTTATACCTTCTAGGATTTCAGTCATAAGTGATGGGCCAAAGTCCATAACCAAGGATTGCATGGAGTCAGAGTGACACAGACTGCTAGAAGGTTCCAAGGAAAAAGTGCAGACACTAGATTCTTCTGTATCTGCTAGTCCAGAGCTGGCCCAGTCAACATCAGGTTTCTGATAACTAGTGTCTTCAGATGGATCCTCAGAGGATGAGAGTCGAGGCATGGTGCAAAATCCAGATTCTAGACCTAATAAATAAATAAATAAATAAATAAATAAATAAACATAATAATTTGCAGCATAAGATTAGATAGTTGAGCAACAAATGACTTAAAGATAATTATGACCTGTCAGCCATGTATTATTCCATGTCTCTATGATGAATCATGCAATATATGTTTACTCCACCAAAATGTGAAGTATCTAAAAGTTTAGCTAAATCAAAACTGTAATTGCACTTGGTTAACCTCAATATCCGATTAGCTTCCATATCTGAATTGCTGGATTTCAGGAAGTTGAAATTTATAGGATTAAAACAAACTTTAAAAGTATTTTTTTTTTCACAAACAGATTCTCTTGGATACTTGAAAGTATAATGTGGGAGAAATATTCAGGAAATTCACTTTTAAACCAGGCACAATGCCCTATAGAGCTATCTCAGCTCAATGTAATGATACCTTTCACTTAGTGATCCGTTACAAATAAGCAGTTAAGTTTGCCGTCGCAGGCCCAAGCCACTCCTACTTTCTCTACCAGCCTCTCCATCTCCTTCATGATTGATAAGGCCAGGTTCCTGCACTGTCATCTTGGCTGGCCTTGTCAATGAGAAAGGAGAGGGAGGGGCTGGCAGAAGAAGAAGGAGGAGCAAGGGGGCACTGAGTTGCTTTGGCTCATCCTTGGTGCACTTAACTGCTTATTGGTATATGGATTAAAAATAGCTTTTCTCCAGAATGAAGAAAGTGATCGCTAAGTGATTTATTGCATCATTACAATCAGCTGACCTAGCCCTACAAGACATTGTGCCTTGTTTATCGGTGAATTTCCTGGTAACAGATTCACTTTAAATGCACTTTTAGACTTATAACTTACCATCATTGCAGTATGACTCTGACATAGAGTTCCAGGCCTTGCCAGAGGTCTCATCTGTCTCTTCATCCCAATTACGCTTATTGAGAAGTGGCAAAGATACAGCATTCTTAATAATGGGAGAAATCGGTGGCGGGGGACATACTGGATGCCCAAGAGATTGGCTTTCAGGAGACATCCATCGAGCCTGGCGTAGTTTCTTGGTGATGTAGTTCCAACGAGTGTGCCTGTGTTTCTCATGACAGTGGGTGAGAAAAGAGGTATCCCCAAAGACTTCTCCTTTTCGTCCTACATGCATTGTGTGCCGAAAATCACCCAGAGGAGGACTGATCATTTCTGTTGTTAGTGGCACCCGTTCTCGTCTGGATCGAGAAACCAGGTTTTTTATAACTGGAAGACTTCCCAGACTCATTTTGTCTATTTACAATGAAAATTGTTGAACAAGAAACATATGAATAGGATCTTTACACCATTGTCTTCACTGTCTCACATAATTATAAAAGGGTTCTTAACAAGAAACTCTTGAGGATCCCTAAACCAAAACTGACAAAATCTGTTTATGAGATGACAAGCTGTTATCTTCTATAACTTCTTGTGAAACTGAAACAATGAAACCACACGGTAGATGTGAAGAAGCATCAGGCAACACAGTAGAGAAAATCTTATGACAACAAATTCGGAGTCTTGAGATTTTTTGATTACAGAATTAAGACTTAAATCCAACCTGAAAAAGAGAAGAAAATTTGTATATTGAAATTAGAGGTTAACTTTAACTATTTACCATATTGAAATATTTTTTTTAAAACTATTGCAAAGTCAAATGGAGATTGTTGTTTTCATTTTTCAAATAGCTTCTGGAAAGTCAAAGCTCTAAACTGGTTGGTTTCCATGTGCGGCTGCTTTACTTTCCCCTTGCCCTGATCTTGATTAATCTTGCCCATTGTGTATTTCTGCTCATTCTGCTTGTCATTTTCCAGCGAATGTTCGAAACATTTCATTTTTATACATTTCATCCACAAATAAAAAATGTATTAAAATATTCATATTTTACTAAATCTGTTACAAACCTGGCATCTTGCCAAATTTTTGCCTCAATGAGAATCCACTACAAGAAAGAAAACTGGCAGCATTTTCTTTATTAGTAACTCCTTACTGAAATTAATTAAGATGCTGTTAAGAATGTTCTGATTTTGTAAAAAGAACGAGTGAGTGCTTCCAATTCCAGGCCCACTGCAAACTGGCCTTAAAGGGGCTGTCCAAAATAATCAAAAATCTCAGACAAGCTATAAAATGGCTTACAATTTTTTTAAAAAATGTTGCATTAACCTCTCTCACTGGCACCGCTGTTGGCAGTGCAGGTTCTGTTCTCCTGACGCTGTTTGGTCTACTGCTGAGGCCAGTGATTAGCTGCAGCAGTCAGGTGCTGTATCCTGTCACTTCACTGTGTCTGTCAGTGCGCAATGATGTGCAGGTATACAGAACTTCATCACTTCAGCCAATCACTGTCCTTGTTTTTAAGCAAACAGTGGCAGGAGAACTGGACCCCTTGCTGGTATAACAATTTTTTATAAGCCATTTTGGGGGTTTTCCGTGATTTTTGATTATCTTGAACAACCCCTTTAATCTGAACATCTGTGTAAGATTCCATTCTCACATTGTTCATGACCATACAGAGTCAGATGTTTTGTTTTTCTACCAAGAAACATCATATATAAAGAGGCATTCTGGTTTTAATGATTATATTTATTTATTTAGACAAAAGAATGCCCAACAATTTTCTAATCTATTTAAAATGTTTCTTTCAGTGTAGAAGCAGATCTCTGTGTGTGCTGTTTTTTTATACTAAACTTTATTAACAACATGACAACATCACTTAGAGACAGGCAGTGGATGCATTGCATAGTACTGATACATGGGCTATACCATTCTAATGTGTATAGGGGTCAACTGTATGATATAAGAAAGGTATATATGAAGAATTTTAAATATGAGTATATTAGAAAATTTTATGATTTTTTATACAAATAAAAAAAATTAATATCTCTTTAACTGTATGTCATACAGCCTCAAAATTAAGGCACACTTTTGGAATATACTGCCACATCTTAAGGCCTGTTCCCTTTCCTGCTAGCCATTTCCCTCTACCTCTAAACCAGTGGTCCCCGACCGTGGGTCTGCGGCCCAGGACCGGGCCCTGGATGGATGTTTGCTGGGCCGCGGCAATCAGGGCCCTGGTCACAAGTGGAGGGCGGCAGCATTGTGGAAGCGCTCATCTCCATAGTCATCTGTAACGCCGTCCTCAGGACAGCAATACAGATGCCTGTGCTGCGGTGGGGCAGGGGAGGGAGAGGTATCTCCCCTGCCCGTTCCTCTGATAGGCTACAGGCCTAGTGCCTGAAGCCTATCAGTGGCCGGCTCAGGCGGCGCAATTACGACATCGCGCTGCCTGAGCCATGCAGCACAGGACACAGGCCGGAAGGGGCCTGCATCAAATTGCTGAAAGAGGC